>SJYV01041139.1:223847-259230 GCA_006410875.1 Neotragus pygmaeus | reverse complement strand
TTTTTTTTTTTTCAATGAGTCGGTCAGTTGTGTCCGACTCTTTGCAACCACATAGACGGTAGTCTGCCAGGCTCCTCTGTCCATGGGATTCTTCAGGCAAGAATAATGAAGTGGGTAGTCATGCCCTTCTCCAAGGGATCTTCCCGATCCAGAGATCGAACCCAGGTCACCTGCATTGCAACCAGATTCTTTACCATCTACCTGAGCTAAACGTGTAGGAAGTAGACCTTAGGGCAGGGGAAAACAACCTGCTTAATTAAATCAAGAGGCCATTAATCTGAGGTGGTTCTAATGCCTTAGCAGCCTAGTAAGTAAACTAAAACATAACCCTGTAAAGGCCTCAAGGGTAAGAAATCAAAACCTAAGGACATCCTGTCACAAGCAGCCAACCAGGCTTTTCCAAATAATGCAATCATTATTAATCTATAGCCAATAATTTCCTTGCTGTCTTGCACCTCTTTTCTATAGAAGTCTCTCCCTGCCTCCTTATTGGCGGAGTACCCCTAACCACCTCTGGTTTGATGCTGCTCCATTTAGTCTCATCTTTAGGGCTTCCCTGATAGTGCAGTTGGTAAAGAATCCACCTGTAATGCAGGAGTCCCTGGCTCGATCCCTGGGTTGGGAAGATCCCCTGGAGAAGGGAAAGGCTACCCACTCCATTATTCTGGCCTGGAGAATTTCATGGACTGTACAGTACATGGGGTCATCAAAGAATCAGACATGACTGAGTGAATTTCACTTGCTCAAATAAATTCTTAAAATTGTTAATATGCCTGCCTATCTCTGAACACTACTTATATTTGAGTTATATATCATTAAAAAAAATTCAGTCATATAATTTTATGTTTGGGAAAAAATATTGCTCTCATAAATGAAGCATTCTAAGTAACCTAGACAATATCTTCTTGACTGAGATTTTCAACTGGGAGGTCAATATTGAGTTTTCAGAATTGTTAAGAAAAGAATACGGGTCTAGAAAAGACACCCTGAACCACAGACTTCTATGATTAAACAGAAGACTACTGGTCATACCTGGAAAACTTTTTGGCTTTATACAGGCAACCTAAATAATAGTAGTTTGCTTCCCAGGTGGCTTAGTGGTAAAGAATCCACCTGTCAATGTAGGAGAGACAAGAGACACGGATTTGATCCCTAGGTCAGTAAGATCCCCTGGAGGAGAAATGGTAACCCACTCCAATATCCTGGCCTGGGAAATCCCATGGACAGAGGAGCCTGGCAGGCTATAGTCCATGGGGTTGCAAGAGAGTCGGACACAAATGAGCAATACAGCACACAGCACAATGATAGTCATGGGGAAATTGACAGCAATGATAATAAGAAAAGCTGCAGGTGTGATGCCTTCTCTTTACAAGGAGCTTACTGTGGGTCAGGCACCGTTCTAGACATAATTGCATTGAATTCTCACAACTCTTTTATGAAGTGGGTAAATTATTTGCTTAATATTACACAGATTTGCAACCATTCTTAGATACATCTGTTGGGCTTGGACCATCACCAGAATAATAGATTCTCTGTCTTTAGGGATTATGGCCCATTCCGAGGAGGCGAACAAAGAGCCTTTCAGTCTCGGAGTGGGTTCTCAGGACTTCAAGTGTTGACCTGATCTCAGAATGGGCCTCCTTGATTCCAGAATTTTCCTGGTTAAGAGCCCACAAGTGTCTTCAGTCACAGGAGACTTTCCAGATCCACCTATAGTGGATCAGGAACCTGTAGTCTATTTGAAATTCTCATTATAGAAGAAAAAAAATTAATGCTTTCATCTTTACTTCCAAATACAACAACAAAAAAATAATAGACTTTCCCCCTCCTCCCTTCCTCCTTTCTTTTATTCATTCTTCCTTCTTTCATATATTTTCTCAACAAACAAGTATTGAGGGTGCTGCTTCATGCAAGGCCCAATGCTAGATGTTGTGATATAATAAGAAATATAGGAACTTCCCTATAGTCCAGTGGTTAAGATTTCTTAAGCAGAGGTTAGGGGTTCCATCCCTGGTTGAGGAACTAAGGTTCTGAGTGCCACGTGGTACAGTCCCCCTGACCCCCCAGAAAAAGAAGAAAAATTATTTATTTTTGTTTTCCTCCCTAGTTTCTAGCCCAGAGCACTTAAAACTCTTGGAGTTTCCTAAGAGATAGTGCTGCTGCTGCTGCTGCTAAGTCGCTTCAGTCATGTCCGACTCTGTGCGACCCCGTAGACGGCAGCCCACCAGGCTCCACCATCCCTGGGATTCTCCAGGCAAGAACACTTGAGTGGGTTGCCATTTCCTTCTCCAATGCATGAAAGTGAAAAGTGAAAGTGAAGTCGCTCAGTCATGTCCGACTCCTAGCAACCCCCTGGACTGCAGCCCACCAGGCTACCATCCATGGGATTCTCCAGGCAAGAGGACTGGAATGGGGCTAGGAACATCTTTTGCAATTCACAGTAAGCTACTTTCAACCATAATTGAGTTTATGACACAGGTAACTCTTGCAGAGTGGGGGCTGATTACCAGTGGATCCAACCATGTGATTAGAGGGTTGGAACTTTTAACCCCACTCCCTGATGCCTAGGGAGGGTTGAGGGACTGGAAATGGACTCAGTCACCATATATCAATGATTTAGTCAATCGTGACTACATAATGGAATCTCCATAAATATCCTAAACTATGGAAAGCTACTAGGTTGTGAACAAATCAGGGTACTAAGGAAGGGATATGTCCAGAGAGGATATGGAAGCTCCATTGCTCACCCTTCCATCCCCAAACCTTGCCCCATGTCACTTTCCCATCTGACTGTTCCTGAGTGGTACCCTTTATAACAAACCGGTAAGCGTAAGTGTTCTTTCTGAGTTCTGTAAGCCATTGTGGCAAATTATCAAACCTGAGGACGGGATCACGTAAATGCTCCATAGAGCCAGTCAGTCAGACATACAGGTGACAACTGGAACTTGGTGTCTGAAGTTAGGGCTCCCCTTATGGGACTGAGCCTTTAACCTGAGGGTTCTGGACTGTAACTCCCGACAGAATTGAGCTGAACTGTAGGATGCTCAGTGTTTTCCAAGAACTGGAGAATTTCTTGGTGTGGAAAAACCCACACATCTTGGTGTCAGGAATGTTCTGTGGGTAGAGAGGAAATACAGTTTTCCTTTAGTTGATGTTCCTTTTCATGGTTGACAAAGCACAGCCCCTGCCTCTAGAGGGAGAGTATAATTTCCATAAAGCATAGAGCATCAGTATCATAAGGTCGGGAGCTAGAAGGTCTTGTTTGCCCCTGTGTCCTCTACTCCTACCCTAGCATGGCCTGTAGCCCTGAACACGTGCTCCAAAACAAGCTGAATGAATGAGTACAAATTTAGTGTTGCTGCACTGATGGAAGGGTACTCTTGCCGCTTCATCTGGGGAAATGCCACGCTACAGGCTGCCCAAGTTGCCCTCAGGAAACACAGAACCAGTCTGCATTCAGATCCTGAGAGTGGTCATCCGGAGCACGTACCTTGTGAAACAGTAAGGATATGAAGGTGGAGTAATGATACACTTGGTTTGCAAATAACCCATGCTCGTTTTCATGTTACTGAAGACTCCTTGCTAGGATACGAAACACTTGTCATTTAATGTGTTCTCAGAGTCTGAGGCCAAACCACCTCAAGCTGTGAACGCCTTGGCTCCGGAGAGTCAGTCAGGGTCAGGGCAGGGCAGTTCTTGGCCTGCTGCCCTTCCAGAATAAACCAAACAGCTACAGGAAGTGGTTTCCGTGATTCAGTAGGTGGCACACTTCCTTTTGAGTCAGAACTGAATCACGGCTCTGAGAGGCGAAAAAGACCTATTTCTTTATCCCATACTTTCCCCCTATTCCCCATAGTCCATTTACTCTCGTCTGTCGTCTGATATATCCTGTTGAGTTCAATGGGTTTAACTGAAAAGAAAAAGATAAAAAGCAAGTCAACTAGGAGAAAGCAAGGAGGGAGTGAGAAACCTGGTAGATTATAATGAATCCAAGCATCTCGATTTCATCAGAGGGCCGTATTCTCTGAGGAGATGGAGAGAAAAGCCGTGATTTGATTTCACTGGGGTCATTAAGGCCTATGGTCCTCTTGACTCAAATCTGACCCATTTCCAGTGGAAGCAATTAGATCACACTTACATAAACTGTGTGGCTTTAAATGGCCCCACCCTTCTCTTCGCTCACTGCCCCTGGCTCACGCCCTGGCGTGTCTGCTGGAAGGCTCGTCTCAGAGCGGTCCAAAGCGTGGCCCTCGTTCAGCTGCGGGTGAAGCGATCCTG
This sequence comes from Neotragus pygmaeus, assembly GCA_006410875.1. Lineage (NCBI taxonomy): Eukaryota > Metazoa > Chordata > Mammalia > Artiodactyla > Bovidae > Neotragus > Neotragus pygmaeus. Next base: position 254,952 of record SJYV01041139.1, on the reverse strand, counting down.
TTCTGAATGTACTGAATGCTGCTGGCAATGCTGCAAATTGTTCTGGGGCTTAAGGAAAAACACCATAGATATCAAGTCGTGAAAACAGACAGATTTTTTTCCCTCATCTTTTTCCTAGTGGGTCTTTCATTCTTCAGTAGGGTTCTGCAAACGTGAATTTGTTGATCCATATTTTCACCTGATGAATTAGATTTTACTGTGTTCCGTGCTTCCTTCTACTCCAAGTTGTTCTGACAGGTTTCATGTTGCAAAGATTCAGATACTTGTACTATATATCCTGTACCTATATCACTCTGAGAAGACCGATCATCAGACTGGAATCCGAAATCTTATTACCATATTAATATTCCACAGATCTTTCTGTGAATTATTCCAGGAGGTTAAAGAACAGAAGAGTCAAAGCCACGTAGACCTGTGTTCAGATTCATGCTCAACAAAAAGACTGTAGGGCTGTGTAACCTTGGATACATCCCTTAACCTCTCTGGGCCATAACTTCCTCAAACTGTAAAATAGGGCTCTAACATACAGACACTATTACTGTGAGAACTAAAAAAAGCTTTTGCATAGCGTCTCGGATAGCTCCTAGCTCATATCTGGTGTTTCAAATAAGGTCGTGCCCTTTCCCTTTATTTACTGTATCTTTCCGTTAGAAGCTAAGGACAGCATTTGGACACAAAAAACCCCTTGGCACACCGTCTCACCCTTCCCAAAGACGTCACTCACGTCCAGCAACTTTAGTGCTTTCATCAACAGCGCTTGTAGCACATGTGATATCAAATGGTATCCTTAATGGAGTGGCGGAGACACAGAAGCCAGGAATTGGGCTTGAGAGCCAAATGCAGTGCTTCTGGCCAGGACAGCCATGGCTGATAGATGACAGCCGAGTGTGAAGAGAGTCCTCATCTGACACGCTGGAGGGAGCACCTAGAGAATGGGCAGGGAGAAGAGAACCATCAACAGAACTCACAGCCAGACAGAGCAGCCAGCGGGGCCAGGTCAAACCGGGCGATGGCTGGCAGGCAGGTGGAAACGCAAGCACACTGTCAGATTTCCAAAGCCCTTCTGAAGCGCCCATCCTCCCAAATCCCCCTGATGCCTCCCACATCCCTTCAGTTCCTCCCAGACGGCCACACACAGAGAGGGACAGCTTCTGGAGAAGAGTAGTTACCACTTCCCATGGACGGGGGAGCCTGGCGGGCTGCGATCCATGGGGTCCCAGAGTCAGAACACGACTTAGTGACTGAGCAGAGACACACATCCTCTCTACCCCAAATTAAGGTTCAGAACATCACCTCGTACTTACCTGTCTTGGAGCCATCACTTTGTAAATTGTAGTTGCCTGGAAGAGTCTCTTCCACTAGACTCTTAGCCTCTAAAGGCAAGGAATGTGTCTCATTTATCCTTTAACCAACAGTGTTACCTGGAGGTCAGTGCCTCACCCATCACCAGTGCTCAACCCATGTTTGCTGACTTGACAGAAATACTGTACTAGAAAGGCCGTGAGGAAACTTTGAAACAGGAATTGGTGGCCTCTGGGACCAAAGAGCCTCTAGAGTATCTGCTGAAGAGACACATTTGGAGGAAAGGAAGCAGAAGTCAGAACCCCCTAGAGTGATAAAGTCGGGAAGAGGATGGAAACCGTTTTTGCACGTGTCGTGGGCAGTCCAAGCTGGACATGGTTTCTGCAGGTCTGGGCATTGTCTGAGTGGAGTGTTGACTGTGTGTCTCCTGGAGACTTCTGTTTAAATAGCTCTCAGAGCAGGATGACTCAGCAGCCGGCGGATGGAACAGTCTCGGGCTGTGTCCCCCTGTAAGTGACAAGTCACGTGGCCCTGGGTGCCTGTGGCGGTCCCTGATATGACACACGAGAGCTCCTTTGTTGCCAGCCCAGCAGCCCCGGTGCCAGTCACCCATCACTCATCTGGAGACTGACACAAATTGCTTGACCGGCCAGACCTCGTGCTCCAAGCGTGGATATTCCTATTTAACACGAACTCTCATGAACAGATTCCATTTCTGAAATTTAGAGGCTGCTTTCAAATTTTTATTCTATCTCCTATCAAAAACCACTGATTATCTTCAGGATAAAGACAAAATTCCATCTCCTGGCAACCGAGGGCCTGCAGAACCTGATCTCCCCCTGATTCCCAACCCCCTAGACCCACCTCCTTTTACGCTGGCTTGCTACTTTTTTAGCTTTGTTTTTGTCCCTGGCCGGTAAACAGGAGCGGTAAACAAGAAAGAAGCCTGGGAGGAAATCCTAGTGTTAGTCGCTTAGCTGTGTCTGACTCTTTGTGACCCCATGGACTGTAGCCCACCAGGCTCCTCTGTCCATGGGATTCTCTAGGCAAGAATACTGGTGGTGGTTGCCATTCTCTTTTCCAGGGGATCTTCCTGACCCAGAGACTGAACCCTGGTCTCCTGCATTGCAGGCAGATTCTTTACCGCCTGAGCCACCAGCAAAGTCCTACCTAGTAGTTATTTCCTGAGAATTGTGGAGGAAGTTAGCATTATTAAAATGTAAGAGCATGACACTTGCATATTGGCAATTAAAGAGCAGTTTCTCTGGATTTTTTGTTTGACAAATGCTGGTTGCCTTTCCAGTAGGGATCCAAGAATAGCTCAGATATAAGGATCAAAAACTATACCTATAGGAGCCCCTAAATTAAACTCATGAGTTGGGCTGGCTGCAAAGTGCTACGCCTGAAAACAACTAAATGAGATTTCATTTTTTTTTTTCTACAATGAGAAAAAAATGCTGATAAATTTAATGATATAAAGAAATAACTTACATTTCAAAACAATCCAATAAAGTAAAAATTACAATGACAAATAGGAGAAAAGTGTTCGAAAATTGTGTCATTTTAAAGAGTTATTATTCCTAAAAAAGGCTTCTGCTCACTTAGGTTGTTACATAATATTGAGCAGAGTGGGAAAATAATTTGAAAAGGAATAGATACCTGTGTACATACAACTGAATCGCTTTGCAAACTTTTTTTTTTTAAGCTCGCTAAGTGTTTCAAATACCTGTAGGACTGAGTCAACTTTCAGATCACATTTTTGCAACCTCTGGCTCAGATTAAAGAAGTAACACACTACCCACACACCCACTCTTCGCCTCTAAAAACCATCCTTCCAACACTCACAAAACAGCCTTCCTGGCGAGAATGGTCTTGGTCTGGTCTGCGTCAGTACAGTCACTGGTCAGCAAGCACTTTGCACCACATGTCCTGTTTCCCAGGGCTTAGTTCTGTGGGTTCAGCATCGGCAGTGTGCTCACTGTTGTGATAGTTGCCCCATGGACGGTAGCCCACCAGGCTCCTCTGTCCATGAGGATTTTCCAGGCAACAATATTGGAGTGGGTAGCTATTTCCTTCTCCAGGGGATCTTCCTAACCTAGGGATCGAACTCGGGTCTCCTGCGTTGCAGGCAGATTCTTTACCATCTGAGCCACGAGGGAAGCCCTACGAGCTTACTACCATTTATTTGACTTGAATTTGACAGAGGCCATCTCCACTAACCTCTGCAGACTGCATCCAAGGATCATGGTGAATTGNTATTAGATGTGTATAAGAGACAGCCTGCGTTGCAGGCAGATTCTTTACCATCTGAGCCACGACGGAAGCCCTACGAGCTTACTACCATTTATTTGACTTGAATTTGACAGAGGCCACCTCCACTAACCTCTGCAGACTGCACCCAAGGATCATGGTGAATTGTGGCTTTAGATTTTACCCTCTAGGGTTTTCAGCATCAGCCTAGTTATTGTTTGCAATTATAATTTCTGTTGGCAGATGGTGATTCTACAAATATCTTTTTCGGAGTCCAGAGAGAAATGTTTTTCCACTTGAAATAAATACTGGATAACAGAAACTGAGAAAGAAAATACATTCAGACATTTTTCTGAATTTAATTCACTTGAAAATTTCATTTTTCTAGTTTGAGATATGTTGTAGATACAAACCCTTAGGAAATCCATTTGGAATTGCTTATAATAATTTTTCAACAGTATTAAAAAATGAAAGAAAATAAAGCAATACTTTGTTGCAACCCCATGGACGGTAACCCACCAGCCCAAAAGTTTATTGTAGACATTTAAAAATGTATAGNAATACTGGATAACAGAAACTGAGAAAGAAAATACATTCAGACATTTTTCTGAATTTAATTCACTTGAAAATTTCATTTTTCTAGTTTGAGATATGTTGTAGATACAAACCCTTAGGAAATCCATTTGGAATTGCTTATAATAATTTTTCAACAGTATTAAAAAATGAAAGAAAATAAAGCAATACTTTGTTGCAACCCCATGGACGGTAACCCACCAGCCCAAAAGTTTATTGTAGACATTTAAAAATGTATAGATAAGCATATAGAAGAAACTCTGAGACATCTATAATCTCACAGCATAGAAATAACCACAGTTAGTATTCTAGAGTTCTCAAAAGTTTTTCCATATATAAGGGATTAGGCTGAATATGCTAGTCTGTTACCTACTTTTAAAATTTAATAGTATATAATATATCTCTTTCTATAGCAATTTAATTGCTATAAAGATTTATTATTTCATGAATTTTTCATAATATATTTAACCAAACCTCCTTTTGTTTCAGGGATGGTGCAAAGACACTTTTGTAAATATATGAATCTTTTATTAACCCCTACAAGTGGAGTTTCTGGATCAAGAGTCATGATTTTTCTTAAGTTTATTCTTTAATATATGGTAAAATTTACCCTTAGAAAATTTGAGTCAATTTATGCTTCGACAGGGAAACGTTATACTCCAGTATTCTGGCCTGGAGAATTCCATGGACTGTATAGTGCATGGGGTGGCAAAGAGTTGGACACAGCTGAGTGACTTCTTTCACTTCCATTTTTCATATACTTTGACAAGTGGTGTAGATTTTTTTGGAATCACCATGAACATGGAACAATAGTTCCAAATAGGAAAAGGAATACATCAAGGCTGTATATTGTCACCCTGCTTATTTAACTTATATGAAGAGTACATCATGAGAAGCGCTGGGCTGGATGAAGCACAAGCTGGAATCAAGATTGCTAGGAGAAATATCAATAACTTCAGATATGCAGATGACACCATCCTTATGGCAAAAAGCAAAGAACTAAACAGCCTCTTGATGAAGGTGAACGAGGAGAGTGAAAACATTGGCTTAAAACTCAACATTCAGAGAACTAAGATCATGCATCCAGTCCCATCATTCAATGGCAAATAGATGGGGAAACAGTGGAAACTGGCTGACTTTATTTTGGGGGGCTCCAAAATCACTACACATGGTGACTACAGCCATGAAACTAAAAGACACTTACTACTTGGAAGGAAGGTTATGGCCAACCTAGATGACATATTAAAAAGCAGAGACATCACTTTGCCAAGAAAGGTCCGTCTAGTCAAGGCTATGGTTTTTCCAGTGGTCATGTATGGATGTGAGAGTTGGACTATAAAGAAAGCTGAGCACTGAAGAATGGTTGCTTTTGAACTGTGGTGTTGGAGAAGACTCTCGAGAGTCCTTGGACTGCAAGGAGATCCAATCAGTCCATCCTAAAGGAGATCAGTCTTGAGTGTTCATTGTTGAAGCTCCAATAGTTTGTCCACTTGATGTGAAGAGCTGACTCATTGGAAAAGAGCCTGGTGTTGGGAGGAATTGAAGGCAGGAGGAGAAGAGGACGACAGAGGATGAGATGATTGGATGGCATCACCGACTCAATGGATGTGAGCTTGGGTAAACTCCAGGAGTTGGTGATGGACAGAGAGGCCTGGTATGCTACAGTCCATGGGGTTGCAAAGAGTTGGACATGACTGAGTGACTGAACTGAACTGAACTGATGACAAATACCTTTAAAATAAGTGTGTGTGTGTGTGTCTGTGTGTGAATTAATATAATTTATTGAACCTCCTCCTCATGGCCAGTCTTGATTCTAGGCACTAGAAGAATAAATAAGGCAGACAAGGACCTTGTCTCAGAGAGCTTAAATTTTATTGATGGAATTGAACAATAAATAATATAATTTCAAACTGTGATATTCTGCGTATGCATTTGTGTGAAAGTAGGGTGGGATGGGGGTGGAGAGAATCACTATTTTAGGTAGATGGCTGAGTAAGCCCAGTCTAAGAGTGAGAATCAAAATAGACATTGTTTCTAAAACTAATTCTTGATTAATTCAGAAAACTTTGAATGTGTACAAATATAAAGGGAAAATTAAAAATTACTTATAATCTTAGTAACTTGGGTTTTATCTTTTCAGTTTTTGCTTCATCATACATACACACGCATCTGTATATTATTGAGATTACTGAAAATACTGTACACTTTTGTTCACCATACATAGGCAGTAGCAGTCAGAGGTTTGTACCGCCAGTAGCTCAAAGTGAGAACATTTGCAGTGCTCAGAAATGTTAGGGTCGTATTCTGTGGGTTAGTAGTTACCAAGAGTTTTGCAATTGCAACCTCGCTTGGTGATTTGACTTAAAATATTCCTTTTCCTTCGTTTTCATAAAAAGGCTATGTGACGTATGTATAAGTTTGCTCTATTAATTAAAGTGGCTTAAAATTCATTCTCTTGTGTGGAAATATCTAGAGATAATTGAAACCAGTCTAGAGATCATTGAAACTGTAGAAGGCCCCAGGACGGTCCTAGGAATTCCAGTTTGGGGTTTGGGTGGACTCCAGGAGTTGGTGATGGACAGGGAGGAGTGGCATGCTGCCGTTCATGGGATCACAAAGAGTTAGACACTGAGCCACTGAACTGAACTGAACTGAGGCTCAAGTTCCAGTGGGAGTCAACCCTTTGCTATCTTGGACCGATTTGGTCCTAATCAGTTCATGTCATGTCCTCAGGCCATGTCATTTTTTTAAAGNTCGCAGAGTTGGACACGACTGAACGATTGAACTAACTGAACCCATAGCTATCTTTCAGTTAACCTTGACTCATATTAATAATGATCTCTCCTCAGCAGCCATTAGATGTAACCCATTCTCAACATAAAATTAGAGGAACAATTCTCAAGCTATGCTCAAATCTATTATTGCTGGACTATGAACTGAATTAATGTCTTCAGTGCTAAAATCAAATAATGGTATTTTCCCAGCTCAGAAAAAAAATCTCAAATAAGTGAATACAATCTTTAAAATTTTTTATTTTTCTCTCATAAATTTTTCTTTAAAACATCAGCTATTGCATCTTATTTGCTAGGTTAAAAGTGAGTGAACAAGTAACAAACAAGTACTAACAGGAAAAGGTGGAAGCGGCCCTAATTGGAAACCAAGATCCAGCCATGTTTTATTTATAAATATAAGATCAAGAGAATGCTGTTTCAGATACCAACATTGAATAGTCTTGAAAGATGAGTAAAATAAATGCATAACTTTTTATGTATCTATATAGAAATCGGTCTCTAGATAGACACACACTTGTCAGACTTATTGTACTGAATCAGAATAACTATATCTGTATTTTATCACATGACATAAAGAGCACCTTAACTTACAGGATGTTCTTCTTTTGGAACAAATTAGAAAACCATTGAACTTGGAAAGCAAGAATAAAGAAAAAGTCTAAAACCTGGCAAACTCAGTGCCAGAGATTTCCCACTGGCTCACTCATCACTTAAATGAAGAAACCCACAAGGACTTTAGCAGAACTGTATTTTCAGTGTAATTTTTGGCCTGAAGTTTCTTCTCCACCTATGTGGAACTCATTCAAGTGTTCAGAGTGCCAAGAAACGCAGTTCTACAATGCTACTCAGACACTATAAAGAAAACTCAAAGGTCATTTAAAAATGCAAATAATTAATCAAGGAAATCATGATTTTTTTCCCACTGGTAAAGCTTATCAAAAAATAGCCAAAATACATTTTTTGGAAGTTATCCTGTAGCCTAATATCTTGCTTAATTATTTTCACAAAGGAATAATCTCAGTGCAGACACAGGATGGCAAGAAAAAGTTTTGCAGCTTAAGAGTAAAAATGTGAAAATAACATGTCATTTGAAGGGCCTAATTATGCTTTTGCAAAGAGCACTGAACTGAGCTATTTTCATTAGTGGACACTGACTGTGCAAATTCCCACTTCAATCTGGCCTTGCCATTGCCTCCAAACCATGCCCTTCGTGTAAACATTAGTGTAATTTCCACCACAGGCATAAATCATGGTGATATTAACCAGATCTCCTTGAACAGTTCCACTGAGTTCCTCCTGGCTGTAATGAATCTCACCCAGCAGTCAGCTGAAACATGTTTATTTTAAAATATTTAAACATTTACTTGGTGCAAAATAAGGGAGCAGCATGTTTAACAGCAAGTCTTTTAGCAGAAAGAGGAGAAATAGACATATACATTTACAGTAACTCTTCCTTACCTCATAGAAAGACACATTCCAAATCCAAAAAAGAGGAAGATACAAAATCCCCATCCTGCCCGCAGCCAAAAGTTACAAAATCACTTCTCAAACCAAAACAAAACCCTCAAAACTTGGAATGTCCCCTTTCGCTAATGTTCCTGTCCTCACTGATGTTGGCATTCCATTTCTCTTCTCTGCACTGTATCTTTCATCTTGGTAAATCCCCTTAGATCCTCACTATATTAAATTAAAAAAAGTTTCTCCCCTGGGCGCCCTTATTGAAAGTAATATTGTTTCCTCTGTACCGGCTAGGCAACCGCAGGTTTTGGGAGTCACCTGTCACTCCAGCTGAATGACTCCTGCTCACTCACAGAATCAGACAGACTCTCTCAGCTTTCACAAGCAAAGATTAAAATAGGTTTGCAAGTCTCTAGATCAGACTGGGGCTCCTCAAGCTTTCTGGGAGAGTTTCCACATCTACAAAAGTTGTGTATAATGTGCTTCAGAAAAATGCATGTGTACCAGATAGAGCTGGCACTGAGAATTCTGTTTTAGTGAAAGTGTTAGTTGCGTCCAACTTCTTTGGGCTATAACCCCGTGGATTGTAGCCTATCAGGTTCCTCTGTCCATGGAATTCTTCAGGCAAGAATATTGGAGTGGATTACTGTTTCCTTCTCCAGGGGATCTTCCTGACTCAGGGATCGAACCCAGGTCTCCTGCATTGCAGGCAGATTCTTTTAAAATATGGAAAAAGAGATAAAAATTTTGCAAGCAGCCACTCATCGTGAGCCTTGTCTTCTGACCACACCACACAGCTGCTTCACCCTGGTGTTCAGCCTCATGGAAGATGTGACTCAGCATCTGTTGCGTTTTAAGCACATCTGGTCACATTACAGAACAAAATCAACAGACAGTTCCATATCTCTACTCCAGTCTAGTCTCACATATTGGTGGCTCACACCAGCAAACAACCCACTCTAGCACCTCAACCTTGTCTGGAATGTAACACAAATGTAAACCTTAATATATCTGAGGAGCTAATGCTTAAATTTCATTTGCATCTCCATTCACGAAAAGATGTGACTGCTTTAAAAAATGCTGTTTAAGAACAGAGAATGGAAAATGTTAGGAGACTGGAGTTAGAATTTCAATTAAAAGGTTAGGAACGTTGCCCTTTAAGTGTAACTACAAAGTCACCAATGATTTATAGTGATTAGGAATCTGCATTTGTAGCATGTGATTGGCATTGACAACAAATGAAGAGATTTATGGGCTTCCCAGGTGCCTCAGTGGTAAAGAACCTGCCTACAAATGCAGGAGATGCAAGAGACGCAGAAGACGCACGTTTGATCCCGGGTTGGGAAGATCCCTTGGAGGAGGAAATGGCAACCCTCTCCCTTATTCTTGCCTGAAGAATCCCATAGATAGAGGAGCCTAGAGGGCTACAGCCTGAATTTGCAAAGAGTCGGACAAAACTAAGTGACTGAGCGTGCACAGAGGAGTATAAAATTCAAATGCTGTGCTTACACTGGAAGCACATCAGGCAGTCCTAAACTAACTTCTAGAAAACTTCCAATACAAGTTCACACTCTGTAGTTGTGCACCCTGAATTATAAGAGCTGTTTTAAAATGCAAACTCAAGAATAGCCTCTATTTTTTTTTCAAATAGATGACTGTTTTTTAAAAGATGACTGTTGGCTTGACCAGGACTAGTAAGTCTATTTTCAAGTAAAAAATCAATCTCATCTTTCAGTAATAATAAGTTCTTTTAAAAATTGGTCTCATATACGTTATTTTATACAGTTCATAAAACTTTTGCAGTGAAGAACACAGTATAGCATATATCCTAGCATCCTCACGTTTATGGATGAAGATGAGGAAGGAAAGGAAAACAAATACCCAGTGCTATTTACCAGGAGGGGAGTACTCTATGTTCCACCTCCTCACATCCAGTCTCCCACGAAGTCTTGTCTATTCTACATGAAAGATCCACCTTTCATCTTCCTTATTCCTTTCCTCCAGGACTAGTTAACCATCCTCTCTCACCCGGACTACTACAGACTGTCTGCCCAGCTTTATACTCCATATCCTTCCTGATCTTAATCTATTCTGCACCCAACAGCCAAAGAGATACTTTACAAATTTAAGTCAGATTACCTGACTCTTCTGAAAACCTAACGCATCCCGCTGCACTTAGAGCAGACGGCAGGAGCCCCTGCGGCCCTGGCTGCGGGGCCCTCCCTGGCTGCATGCTCATGTCCACCGCGGCCCTAGCTGCGGGGCCCTCCCTGGCTGCATCCTCACATCTGCGTTGCCTCTCATCGACTGCCTCCCAGCTACACACTGGCCTCTTCCCTGTTCCTTTAATGTGCCAACCACTTGCTTCTCCCTTTGCCTGGAACAATTGTCCTGATATTTTAAGCCACTCTCAGTACTTTCATGCATTGGAGAAGGAAATGGCAACCCACCCCAGTATTCTTGCCTGGAGAATCTCAGGGACAGGGGAGCCTAGTGGGCTGCTGTCTATGGGGTCACACAGAGTCGGACACGACTGAAACAACTTAGCAGCAGCAGCAGCAGTACTAAACATGGATTGTATTTACAAGCAGGCAAGTTATTGTTTAACCACTTCCTTTTCTTTGAGCCGCTGAGTAAATACTGCTGGGTCCCCATGATCTGTCTTCCCTTCCTTCTTGGAGTAATAGGAGACTTTACTTCCCAGACCACTTGAAGTCTGTGGAGGCCACGTGAAAGGAAAATAAATCACTTCTGGGTAGAGGGTTGGCAGAGGCAGAGGGTCCTCTGATTTTTACATCTTCATTCCCATCATCATTCAGGTTTTGGTTCAAATATCACCCACTCAGCGAGTCCCTCACTTCTAGCTCAGTCATTCTGCCCACATGACCCTGTTTTGTTTTCCTTTGTTTCTATCTCTATTACATCATTTGGGTTTTCCTGGTGGCTCAGTGGGAAAGAAGCCGCCTGCAATACAGGAGACATAGTCTTGATTCCTGGGTTTCGAAGATCCCCTGGAGAAGGAAACAGCAACCCACTCCAGTAGTCTTGCCTGGAAAATCCCATCAACAGAGGACCCAGGTCTTCCTCATTGCAGGCAGATTCTTTACCGTCTGAGCCACCAGGGAAGTCTGGTGGCATAAATCTATTGGAGTATGGCTTTAAAAGTACCTGCTATTTAGTGGACTTCTGCATAAACAAGACTTTTGGATTCTCAGAATAATTTTACTCTTAAAATATCAGTAATACCTACCAAATCAGCATTTCATATAACCAGCAAATTTTAAGGATCAAGGCTAAATTTAATTTATGTCATTCTAAATAGGATGCTCCTGGTTTTGTCTAGATCAACCNTCATCTTCCTTATTCCTTTCCTCCAGGACTAGTTAACCATCCTCTCTCACCCGGACTACTACAGACTGTCTGCCCAGCTTTATACTCCATATCCTTCCTGATCTTAATCTATTCTGCACCCAACAGCCAAAGAGATACTTTACAAATTTAAGTCAGATTACCTGACTCTTCTGAAAACCTAACGCATCCCGCTGCACTTAGAGCAGACGGCAGGAGCCCCTGCGGCCCTGGCTGCGGGGCCCTCCCTGGCTGCATGCTCATGTCCGCTGCGGCCCTAGCTGTGGGGCCCTCCCTGGCTGCATCCTCACATCTGCGTTGCCTCTCATCGACTGCCTCCCAGCTACACACTGGCCTCTTCCCTGTTCCTTTAATGTGCCAACCACTTGCTTCTCCCTTTGCCTGGAACAATTGTCCTGATATTTTAAGCCACTCTCAGTACTTTCATGCATTGGAGAAGGAAATGGCAACCCACCCCAGTATTCTTGCCTGGAGAATCTCAGGGACAGGGGAGCCTAGTGGGCTGCTGTCTATGGGGTCACACAGAGTCGGACACGACTGAAACAACTTAGCAGCAGCAGCAGCAGTACTAAACATGGATTGTATTTACAAGCAGGCAAGTTATTGTTTAACCACTTCCTTTTCTTTGAGCCGCTGAGTAAATACTGCTGGGTCCCCATGATCTGTCTTCCCTTCCTTCTTGGAGTAATAGGAGACTTTACTTCCCAGACCACTTGAAGTCTGTGGAGGCCACGTGAAAGGAAAATAAATCACTTCTGGGTAGAGGGTTGGCAGAGGCAGAGGGTCCTCTGATTTTTACATCTTCATTCCCATCATCATTCAGGTTTTGGTTCAAATATCACCCACTCAGCGAGTCCCTCACTTCTAGCTCAGTCATTCTGCCCACATGACCCTGTTTTGTTTTCCTTTGTTTCTATCTCTATTACATCATTTGGGTTTTCCTGGTGGATCAGTGGGAAAGAAGCCGCCTGCAATACAGGAGACATAGTCTTGATTCCTGGGTTTCGAAGATCCGCTGGAGAAGGAAACAGCAACCCACTCCAGTAGTCTTGCCTGGAAAATCCCATCAACAGAGGACCCAGGTCTTCCTCATTGCAGGCAGATTCTTTACCGTCTGAGCCACCAGGGAAGTCTGGTGGCATAAATCTATTGGAGTATGGCTTTAAAAGTACCTGCTATTTAGTGGACTTCTGCATAAACAAGACTTTTGGATTCTCAGAATAATTTTACTCTTAAAATATCAGTAATACCTACCAAATCAGCATTTCATATAACCAGCAAATTTTAAGGATCAAGGCTAAATTTAATTTATGTCATTCTAAATAGGATGCTCCTGGTTTTGTCTAGATCAACCGGGTAGCTGGATAAATAAAACATAAACATGGTGTGCAGGAAAATAGTTTTTATTCCCAAATATATGACTTAAGTGGAAAGGCATTCTGGAAACAAACTCACACCAAACTCACACCAGGACAGAACATTAGAGAGGAAGAATTGCATTGAATCAGAGAGATGCCATAAATTCTCTCCCTCTCTGAGCTTTTGAGTATGCATAGTCCTTGGCATTGGTTACTAGTTTGCGTCAAGGTGTTGTTAAATGCGATTATGGAAAGGGAAGCTTGGGAACTAACCCACTAAAATGGTGTCCGTAATTATTGCCTAATCATCTCTTGAAAGTTTAGTCTTGACAGAATCGGGGACAAGGAAGTGAGACAAAGCGAGGGCAAATTTGTACCTGGGAGAAAGGTCAGGAAAAGTCTGGACCAGAACAATGGTTCTGAAACATCCGTGGGATTTAGGAATCACCCTAGAATCAAGCTAAAATGCAAATGCCCAGACCCATCTCTGAGGAATGTAAATTCATAGGAATAGCGGGAGTCCCAGGAATCCAGATGCAGACATCCCGGATGGCGCGGGGTGCTGATGGGAGGGGCGTCCAGTCGGAAGAGCTGTGACATTGCTGTCACCACTCACCTGTGTACGTTCCTGTGGACCATCCCAGGGACATAGCACGTAAACGGAGTGATTCTCGGGGAGAGGAAAACTGACAAGGATGTGCTGAACAGACAGGGAGGNCCCGGATGGCGCGGGGTGCTGATGGGAGGGGCGTCCAGTCGGAAGAGCTGTGACATTGCTGTCACCACTCACCTGTGTACGTTCCTGTGGACCATCCCAGGGACATCGCACGTAAACGGAGTGATTCTCGGGGAGAGGAAAACTGACAAGGATGTGCTGAACAGACTGGGAGGGTGAAAGTTTCTGAAAAAAAATTTTTTTTCTTGCGTATAGTTGTTTTTTTTACAACTGTTCACATTCCTTTCAGGAGCCTGCATCATGAATGAAGAGAGGGTATTCAGCTATATTGCTGGAATGTGGAATTACGTGTTTAATGCCATAATNGAAAGTTTCTGAAAAAAAATTTTTTTTCTTGCGTATAGTTGTTTTTTTTACAACTGTTCACATTCCTTTCAGGAGCCTGCATCATGAATGAAGAGAGGGTATTCAGCTATATTGCTGGAATGTGGAATTACGTGTTTAATGCCATAATATTCATTGCTTCTAAATTTATATTTTAAAGTTGCTGATTCATGCCAAAAAATTTAGGCCCCGAGAATTTCAAACCCTTAGGTCTGCATACCAAAACCCTGATGCACCCAATAGTAATATGTTTCACGTGTGTCTATAGACAATTTCTTGACTTTAAAAACCAGCTGTACTCATTCCTTAGGGTCACTGTGACCACTTACTCTTTCATTCTCTCATTCACCAAACCTGTATGGTATTTATGATATATTAGGGTTGACGAGTTTAAACTCTGATAAAGACAAACAATGAATAAGTAGTACATGGTAAGTGCCATGGGTAAGAGGGGTGTAGGGGAGAAAGCAGTGGGTTTCACTTATGTATGTATGTATGTATGTATGTGTGTGTATATATATATATATATATATGTGTACATATATATTTGGCCATACAGTTTGTGGGATCTTAGTTCTCCAGCCAGTGATTGAACCCAGGCCCCAGCAGTGAAAGTGGTGAGTCCTAACCACTAGACATCCAGGGAATGCCCTAGCACTGTGTAATTTTAAATAGAGTTTTCAGGATAGACCTATCATTTGAATAAAGACTTGCAGGAACTGGGGAAGATGATGATGCAGAATTTCAGGCAAAGGGACTGACCAGTGCTGCAGCCCTAAGGCAGAGAGCTGGTGTGGGATATTTGAGGACAAGAAACACAGGGAGTGGTGTGGCTGGCTGGATGCATGCGTGGGAGGGGATGAGGTCGTCATAAAGAAGAAGGAGGGGCCTTACTGGTCATTGTCACAATCTTGGCTTTCACTCTGAATGAAATAGGATGCCACTGATGGTCACAAACAGAGAAGTGAGTTGATCTGACTTTTGGTAGTAAAGGATCACACTCTTGACTGCTGTGTCCAGAGTAGCTTGTTAGAGGGCGTGTATGGGTTCTGTGTGAGCAAAAATGACAACCTAATAGCTTTAAGTTCTCAGTACAGGGCACAGTGAGAGAGCTTCTGTGATTTTTCCCGAAAGACTCTCTTATTGCTGGCTACAAGGGCTAGTAGAGCTAAAAATCAGCAGCAGAGTTTTAATATTCCTTGCATGCTCAGTCGTGTCTGACTCTTTGCGACCCCATGGAATATAGCTCGCCAGGCTCTTCTGTCCATGGGATTCTCCAGGCAAGAATACTGGAGTGGGTTGCATTTTCTTCTCTGGGGGATCTTTCCGACTCGGGGACTGAACCAGCATCTCCTACATCGTCCCCTGAATAGGCAGGCGGATTCTTTACCACTTAGTCACCTGGGAAGTCCCTGTCAGAGGGCAGGCCTGGGAAATATTTGGAAAATTAGTGCAATAATCCAATGAGGAGATGATGGTGATTTAGACCAGGATGGTAGTAGTGAAGATGATGAAAAACAGTTGCAGTCTGGGTATATTTTGAAGTTTCCTGGAAAATCAAATGTGGGATATAAGAGAAAGACAGAATTCAAGGATGTTTCTCTGGATTGAGCAAATGAAGGACAGAAAGAAAGTGAAAGTGAAGTCACTCAGTTGTGTCCAACTCTTTGGGACCCCATGGACTGTAGCCCACCAGGCTCCTCCGTCTATGGGATTTTCCAGGCAAGAATACTGGAGTGGGTGCCATTTCCTTCTCCAGGGATCCAGGGATCAAACTTGGGTCTCCCGCATTGTAGGCAGGCACTTTACTGTCTGAGCCACCAGGGAAGTCTGAAGGGCAGAGGTGAGATTAACTGAGATGTTATCTTGTGTTTTACCCAGCTATGTACCATATTCAAAAGCCCACCTATCAGTGTGAACTTCACACTGCGGCATGAATGCACACTGGGTTGACTGTGTAACCTCTGGAGGCTGGCTGCCTAGGTTTTAATCTTGGCTCATCACTTACTAGCTGTGTGACCAGAAGCAAGTTACTTAATCTTCTAGTGCCTCAAATATTTTTTCTGTGAAATAAGGATAATGATAGTACCTTTCTCAAAAAGTTGATGCGATTCAGTGAATTGATATATGAAAGCACTTAAAAGCAGAATTCAATACTAGCTGTGAAGACATTGCATTTCTTTTTCCCACACTTCATCAGAGTTGGTTTTTCCCATTTCTTTCCATAATGAGTCACTTGGTGACTTTTAGTTAGGAAGTTGTAAACCTTTCTGGGAACGTCAGAATAAAGGGTAAGTATGATTTCCATTTGCCAGTTTGTGAGATGAGAATTCAGGGAACAAAAGAAATAATACTTGGACATGCCAGAGAAAATGTGCACACATTCAAATGCTAAAATCAAAAGCAGGTTTTCTCAGATTCGTGCTTCAGCTTTTATTACAAAGAATAAAGAGAGGAAATGTTTGGAAAAGAGATCTTAGATATCATCTAGCTTAACCCTTCCTTTATTCATTTCGCAATGTTTTGTAACACAGATGCCAGTGTCCAGTGTCACCTGCTTGGAAGCAACTAGACCTCTAATTTTAAAGTAAGATGGACTCGAGCCCTTTATATGAATATGGGGAAACCCCAGCATCTATCTCCATATCTTCAGCAGTCTTTAAGTGGTGCACCTTTCTCATCACTCTGCTCCAATTGGCTGTTATCTGTTGAGATCTCAGGCTTCTCCCCTCTCTGATGTCTTTTTTTTTTTCATTGTGTTTCCAATGTTGGACACAGCTTGGATTACTCCTATTTCACAGAGCATTATTCTTAAAAAAAGTTGAGAGTACAAAGTTTTTGCTGGAATTCATATTGATTAATGGTTGAGAGTCCCTTGGACTGCAAGGAAATCCAACCAGTCCATCCTAAAGGAGATCAGCTCTGGGTGTTCTTTGGAAGGAATGATGCTAAAGCTAAAACTCCAGTACTTTGGCCACTTCATGTGAAGAGTTGACTCTTTGGAAAAGACTCTGATGCTGGGAGGGACTGGGGGCAGGAGGAGAAGGGGACGACAGACGATGAGATGGCTGGATGGCATCACCAACTCGATGCACGTGAGTTTGAGTGAACTCCAGGAGTTGTTGATGGACAGGGAGGCCTGGCTTGCTGCAATTCATGGGGTTGCAAAGAGTCAGACATGACTAAGCAGCTGAAATGAACTGAACTGAACTGAATGTTTGCAGATTGGTACCGAAGAGAAACAACTTCAAAATCATTCCTAGAACTCGCTGAAAACCTGGCAGTTATTCCCTGTCATAGAGAATTTCTGTGTCTCCTGGACATATTTTGGGGGCCCTAAATCTCTTCTCTTCTATTTTTTTCCCATTTAAGCTATGCTTGTCAGTGTTTGCCCTTCCACAGCAAGTAGATGCATGAGAGTATGTGGTTAAACAGACATTTCTTCCAATCACCATCAATTGTGTTAACTCCTAGAAGGCAAAACCTGGGATTCACTCATTCAGTAACATAACTGAGCTACTGTATCAGACCTCATGCTGGACTTTGGAGAAGAAAGAGTGGGCAAATTAGCTAGTGGTGCTACATTCACAGGGGCTGCCCTGGTGGCTCAGAGGGTAAAGAGTCCACCTGCGATGCAGGAGACCAGAGTTTGATCCCTGGGTTACGAAGATCCCTGGGAAAAGGAAATGGTAGCCCACTCCAGTATTCTTGCCTAGAGAATCCCATGGACAGAGGAACTTAGAGGGCTATAGTCCATGGGGTTGTAAATGATCAGATACAAATGAACAACTAACTGCATTCACAAACTTATGGTCAACTAAGAGAGCTAATTTACATGAGGGTATAATGCAAATTGGGCTTCCCTGGTGGCTCAGATGGTAAAGAATCTGCCTGCAATGTGGGAGACCTGGGTTTGATCCCTAGGTTGGGAAGATCCCCTGGAGGAGGGCATTGCAACCCACTCTAGTATTCTTGTCTGGAGAATCCCCATAGACAGAGGAGCCTGGTGGGCTACAGTCCATGGGGTTGCAGAGAGTCAGACAAGATTGAGCGACTAAGCACAGCACATAATGCAAATTATGCAGAGTATTAAGAAGAAGAAAAAATACAGGATCAGATGGCGTGAGTGGTGAAGTATTCACCTGCCAATGCAGGAGCCATGAGAGATGCAGGTTTGATCCCTGGGTCAGGAAGATTCCCTGGAGGAGGGCATGGCAATTCACTGCAGTATCTTGCCTGGAGAATTCAATGGACAGAGGAGCCTGGTGGCCTATGGCAACTTGAAAAGAGTTGATATGACTAAAGCAACTTAGTACTCATGCACATGAGAGTGTATTTATCTAGTGAAGATGAACTAGGGAAGACTTCCTGAAACTGAGATTAGATCTGAAAGGTAAGGAATGAAAAAGGAGGGGTGGGTTCAAAATTGGAAGGCTCTGAGGTGCAAGGGATCAAAGTGACAGGAATGGACTGGTGATAGGCCAAAGTGGCTTGAAGTGGGGAGGGGAGCTCCCACAGGTCTCAAAGGACATTGACCTTAGTGGGGTCTACAACAAGGGAACCTGCCATCATTTAGGCCATTCTGGTTGCTCTGGAGAAGTCTGGAATAGAGGAACAGAAGTAGAAAAAGGGAGACCTGAGGGGAGGCTATGGGAGTAGTCCATGCAAGAATGTATGGTGGAATTGTAACTGTGTAAGTCAGATCTGGACTTGAACCCATGCTCTTTTAACTGAGATCACACCTGGTCTCAGGAATTAGTGAAGCTCAGGCTCTTGGTGTCTCATTGCAGCAAGGATTCAATGAGAGACTAAATGATAAGAAAGAAGTAGGTTTAGTTAGAAAGAAACACACTCCACAGTCAGAGTGTGGGCCAGCTCAGAGAGGCCCCAGGGTTCAGGGTTGTTAGTTTCTATAGGGGTGGGTAATTTTACAGTCTAATGAGTGGGAGGAATATTCCAGCTATTTTGAGAAAGGAATGGGGCTTTCCCAGAATTGGGCCACCATCCACTTTTTGACCTTTATGATTGGCCTTGGAACAGTCATGGTGCCCATGGGTGAGTCATTTAGCTTGCTGATGTGTTACAATGAGTGTATATTGAAGCTCAAGGTCTCAGTTCAGTTCAGTCGCTCAGTCATGTCCGACTCTTTGCAACCCCATGGACTGCAGCACACCAGGCCNTGGAAACAATGACAGACTTTATTTTTGGGGGCTCCAAAAATCACTGCAGATGGTGACTGCAGCCAAGAAATTAAAAGATACTTGCTCCTTGGAAGCTGTGACCAACCTAGACAGCATATTAAAAAGCAAAGATATTACTTTGCCAACAAAGGTCTGTCTAGTCAAAGCTCTGGTGTTTCCAGTAGTCATGTATAGATGTGAGAGTTGGACCATAAAGAAAGCGGAGCACTGGAGAACTGATGCTTTTTAACTGTGCTATTGGAGAAGACTCTTGAGAGTCCCTTGAACTGCAAGGAGATCAAACCAGTCCATCCCAAAGGAAATCAGTCCTGAATGTTTATTGGAAGGACTGATGCTGAAGCTCCAATAATTTGGCCACCTGATGCAAAGAACTGACTCATTGGAAAAGACCCTGATGCTGGGACAGATTGAAGGCTTGGGGAGAAGGGGACGACAGAGGATGAGATGGTTGGATGGCATCACCAACTCAATGGACTTGAGTTTGAGCAAGCTCAGGGAGTAGTTGGTGATGGATAGGGAGGCCTGGAGTGCTGCAGTCTCTGGGGTCGCAAAGAGTTGGACATGACTGAGTGATTGAACTGAACTGAACTCAGCTGCTCAGTCATGTCTGACTCTTTGTGACTCCACAGACTGCAGGACACCAGGCTTCCCCGTCTTTCACCATCTCCCAGAGTTTGGTCAAACTCATGTCCATTGAGTCAGTGATGCTATCCAACCATCTCATCCTTTGTCATCCCCTTCTCCTCCTGCTGACAATCTTTCCTAGTATCCGGGTCTTTATCAATGAGTTGGCTGTTCACATCAGGTGGCCAAATTATTGGAGTTTCAGCTTCAGGATCAATCCTTTCAATGAATATTAAGGATTGATTTCTTTAGGATTGACTATTTTGATCTCCTTGCAGTCCAAGGGACTCTCAGGAGCCTTCTCCAACATCACAGTTCAAAAGCATCAATTCTTTGGTATTTAGCCTTCTTTATGGTCCAACTCTTACATCTGTACAGGACTACTGGAAAAACCATAGCTTTGAGTATACAGATCTTTCTTGGGAAAGTAATGTCTCTGCTTTTTAATATGCTGTCTAGGCTTGTCATCACTTTTCTGACAAGGAGTTAAGTATCTTTTAATTTCATGTCCGTAGTTACCATCTGCAGTAATTTTGAAGCTNCTACTGGAAAAACCATAGCTTTGAGTATACAGATCTTTCTTGGGAAAGTAATGTCTCTGCTTTTTAATATGCTGTCTAGGCTTGTCATCACTTTTCTGACAAGGAGTTAAGTATCTTTTAATTTCATGTCCATAGTTACCATCTGCAGTAATTTTGAAGCTCAAGAAAATAGTCTGTCTCTGTATCCATTGTTTCCTCATCTATTTGCTATGAAGTGATGGGATCGAATGCCATGGTCTTCGTTTTTTGACTGGTGAGTTTTAATCCAGCTTTTATACTCTTCTCTTTCACTTTTATCAAGCAGCTCTTTAGTTCCTCTTCACTTTCTGCCATAAAGGTGGTGTCATATGCATATTTGAGATTATTGATATTTCTCCTGGCAATCTTGATTCCAGCTATTTTATCTCTCCTTGCTATTGTTTGAAACTCTGCATTCACATATCTTTCCTTTTCTCCTTTGCCTTTAGCTTCCTTTCTTTTCTCAGCTATTTGTAAGGGCTCCTCAGGTAACCATTTTGCCTTTTTGCATTTCTTTTTCTTGGGAATGGTCTTGATTACTGTCTCCTGTACAATGTTACAACCTCTGTCCTTTTTCCTTCAGACACTCTGTCTATCAGATCTAATTCCTTGAATCTATTTACCACTTCCACTGTATAATCATAAGGGGTTTGATTTAGGTCATACTTGATGGCCTACTTTTCCTACTTTCTTCAATTTAAGTCTGAATTTTACAATAAGCAGTTCATGATCTGAGCCACAGTCAGGCCCTGGTCTTGTGTTTGTTGACTTTATAGAGTTTCTCCATATTCAGCTGCAAATAATATAATCAGCCTGATTTTGGCTTTGACCATCTGTGACATCCATGTGTAGAGTCATCTCTTGTGTTGTTGGAAGAGAGAGTTTCTATGACCAGTGCAATCTCTTGGCAAAACTCTGTTAGCCTTTGTCCTGTTTCATTTTGTACTCCAAGGCCTAACTTGCCTCATACTCCAAGTATCTCTTGACTTCCTACTTTTGCATTCCAGTCCCCTATGATGAAAAGGACATCTTTCCTATGGCGTTAGAGTAGAAAGTCTTGCAGGTCTTCATAGAACCATTCAACTTCAGGCTTTTCAGCAATAGTGGTTGAGGAATAGACTAAGATGACTGTGATACTGAATGGTTTGCCTTTGAAACAAACTAAGATCATTCTGTCATTTTTTGAGGTTGCACCCAAGTGCTGTATTTTGGACTCTTCTGTTGAGTATAAGGGCTACTCCATTTCTTCTAAGGGATTCTTGCCCACAGTGGTAGATATAATGGACATCTGAATTAAATTTGCCCATTGCAGTCCATTGTAGTTCACTGATTCCTAAAATGTCGACGCTCACTCTTGCCATCTCTTGCTTGACCACTTCCAACTTACCTTGATTCGTGGACCTAACATTCCAGGTTCTTATGCAATATTGTTCTTTACAGCATTAGACTCTACTCTCACCACCAGACACATGCGCAGCTGGGAGTTTTTTCTGCTGTGGCTCACCCTCTTCATTCCTTCTGGAGCGACTTCTCTGCTCTTCTGCAGCAGCATCTTGGCCACCTACCGCCGTGGGGAGTTCACCTTTCAGTTTCATTTCTCTTTGCCTTTTCATCCTGTTCATGGGCTTCCCTAGGCAAGAATGGTGAAGTGGTTTGCCATTCCCTTCTTCAGTGGACCATGTTTTGTCAGAACTCTCCACCAGGATCTGTTTTAGGTGGCTCTCCACGGCATGGCTCATAGTTTCATTGAGTTAGACAAGGTTGTGGTCCATGTGATCGGTTTGATTAGTTTTCTGTGATTGTGGTTTTCATTCTGTCTGCCCTGTTGGATGAGGATAAGAGACTCTTGGAAGCTTCCTGATGGGAGGGACTGGCTGTAGGTCAACTGGGTCTTTCTCTGGTAGGCAAGGCCATACTCAGTAAATCTTCAATCCAATTTTCTGCTGATGAGTAGGGCTGTGTTATGTTAAGTATTATGTTTTTATAATATTAAGATAGAATTTAAAGCAAAAACATTACCAGGGTGAAGTGATCATTTAATAATAAAAAGAATAATGTAGTAGGAATGTATTAAATTCAGAATCTGTATGCATCTAAACATTTAATCTCAATATGAAAAAGATTATGAGGAGAAATTAACTAATACAAAATTATAGATTTTAATATACTTCTCTTAAAAAATAATAAATACAAAGTTAGCAATGTTGTAGAAGATTTGAAAAATATTACATCACTGCCAAAGAGCGTGTATAGAAAGGCTGAAGTACACAAATGCATGTACAGCATTTATAAACATTTATCTAGTTCTAGGCCACAACGTTAATCTAAACAACTATTAATAATTAATTTGATTAAAAAATAATGAAATAGTGCCATTTGCAGACATGGATAGACCTAGATTCTCATACTGAGTGAAGACAAATATCCATATATCACTTATAAATGAAATCTCAAAAAATAGTACAAATGAAATTATTCACAAAACAGAAATAGAGTCACAGATATAGAAAACAAAATAATGGGGAAGCAAGAGAGGGATAAATTGGGAGACTGAGATGGACACACACTAGCATATGTAATGTAGATAGCTAATAAATACCCGCTGTATGGCACCTACTCAGTACTCTGTAATGACCTATATGGGAAAAGAATCTAAAAAATAGTGGATATAAATGTGTGTATAACCGATTCACTTTGCTGTACAACAGAAACTAACATTGTAAATCAACTATGTGTGTGTGTGTGTGTGTGTGGTCAGTCATGTCTGACTCTTTNAGCCTAGCAGGCTACAGTCCGTTGGTCTCAAAAAAAAAAAAAAAAAAAAAAAAGTTGGACACGACTTAGCAGCTAAACAACAACACTTATTGTTTTAAAGTATTTGTTTAATTGGTTGTGCCAAGTGTTAGTGGTGGCTTGTGGGATCTTCGATCTTCATTTCAGCATGGGGAATTTTGAGTTGCAGCATGTGAACTCTTGGGTTTCCCTAGTGGCCCAGTTGGTAAAGAGTCTGCCTGCAGTGCAGGAGACCCGGGTTTGATCCCTGGGTCGGGAAGCTCCCCTGGAAAAGGAAATGGCAACCCACTGCAGTACTCTTGCCTGGAGAATTCCATGGATGGAGGAGCCGGGCAGGCTACAGTCCATGGGATCACAAAGAGCTGGACACGACTCTGAGACTAACTTTCACTTTCATGTGAACTCTTAGTTGCAGAATGTGGGTTCTAGTTCCTGGACCTGGGATTAAAGCCAGGCTCCTGCATTGGGAGCTTGGAGTCTTACCCACTGGACCATGAGGGAAATCACTAAAATTTAGAAAGATTTTGGTCACTCTTTGACACCCTTGATCCCTGAAGCTAAATGCTGAAACTTAACCTAGAGATCATCAGAATACTTTACATTATGTGCTTTGTGCATCAGCCTAGCGAAAGCTTGTCACTTTCTCCAAGGGCTGATACACTCTGAAGTACCAGAGATGTGATAGCCGCAGAACATGTGTACAATGTGACTTTCCCCTTAACATATACCATCTGTGTCTCACACGATTGCATTCCCTGCCTACAACTGGGGCAATCTAGTTATTCCTTCATAGTGATGTTCATTAAAAGGAAGCAAGGTCTTTGCTATGTCATTTTACATTTCACAGGCACTGGGTCTTAGAGAAAAAATACATATAACATTCCACAGGTGGCAAATACTGTCTCGAAATTGAATCCTGGGATTATAGGAAGCCTTAAAGACTCCGGTTCATGATAAGATGCTCACCAAAGCAGAGGCAAAATATTGCAGTGCAAAGAAAAGACCTGTCCTCTAGTCCTGTGGGAACTGTGTGTACATGTGTATATGTATGTATGCATGTGTAAATCACTTAGCCTTTCTGATTCTGTTTGCTCTTCTATGAATAAAATCACATTCTTAGAATTCAAAATGTCATTGTTGGGAAGATGCATCATAATTTTCAGGTAACACTAAAAAAGAAAAAAAATAATGCCAAATAAACCAACAAATCCTTTTATCATTTAGAATTATTAATTATTTTTGGAAAAGGAAATGGCAACCCACTCCAGTACTCTTGCCTGGAAAATTCCATGGACGGAGGAGACTGGTGGGCTACAGTCCATGGGGTCGCAAAGAGTCGGACATGACTGAGTGACTTCACTTTCACTTTCACTTTTGTAGTTGAAAGAGTTCTTTTTGATTTAGATATAAATTGTTGTCAAATTTTACTCATGTATACATAAAAAGGGAAATGGAGAAAATTAGATAAGATATTCCTAACATTTCTTTGCTATCAGCTTTTCAGATTCACTTTTGAATCAGATTTATCACTGCTTGTGGATGTGGAAGCAGTATTTAATACATTACTGTTATTATAAACTTCCCCCAAGCTTCTGACATCTGTTTACAAGTTTTTACACTATAGCTTTTTCATCTTACCAAAAAGGTATCAACAGAAAGTTTCCATACAATAAGTACAACTCAAGTGGGTCTGAAATGACATGGGTTTGGAATTTTCCAGTCTTGCCATCAGAAATAAGTAAAAGTCTGTACAACTGCATCCTGTTCCCTGCTTGACTAACAAAAATTGCAAAATACTATCCAATTTCAAAGCTGCTAAATGTGAAATAAAAGTGTCTTTCTTAAAATATTGATTTAAAAAGACAAATGAGGTGGTTCTGAGTTTGTAAAATGACTTAGTAAATTTTAAACATCATGCCTCTGTAATGCTTTTTTATTTAGGTATTTCTGTGTTCACTTGCAACAATAAGAGAGGTAGTCATGAAGAACATTATGCCTGCTAGGTTTTGGAAGAGAAATATCAGACTCAGAGTTCAAGGTAGCTCTTTGAGGAGAGTTAATTTTAGGGATCGAAGAGGTCACCTTTCCCCTGCTACAGCATCAGAAATTCCAAAGTATTTACATTCTTTTAGGGAAGAGGTGTGTTAAAAACATAAACAGCCTGAAAACAGGGATATGTTAATCTATGAGTAGTCAATAACACCTTGGGTTAAGGTTGTTTATCAGAATAATTATGAAATCGACAGCCCAGTTAGAGAGGAACTAATCTGTTGACATGTAATAGGAAGGGAATAATTGGAAAGTAATACACCTTAATGGCTTTGAGATGGACAACTGATTCTGGAAATCTTTTCCATATGTATCAATTCATATTTTCAGGATGTTTAAAGAAAATAATTATGTATGTTAAAAAAAAAACAAGGCTATAGTAGCATAGTGGATAAGGAATAGGTGGCTTCCTTAGTATGACTTTTGGAAATTTCCTATACTTGCTGTATCTCTCACCCTCCCCATCCACAGTGGAGATGATAAACATATGTACAGGCATCCATGTGCATGCCTTTCACTTTGTTCTCTGTGGCTTCCCTCGTGGTTGTCAAATGAATGCTGCTGTTTCTGGTGTCACATCTAGACACAAAAACACTGAAGGCAAGAAGATAGGATGTTTCTTTCTTCTGTTTCACTTTAAGGGAGAAGAAACATTTCCCAGATGCCTCATGGCTCATTGATGAGAGCTGAATCATGTTCTCTTTCTTAACCCATCACTGGCAAGAGAAGAGGTTTCTTGTGATCACCTTCCCAACTAGAATTCTTTCCGGAATCACTTGTAAGGGATGGATGCCCTGAGTAGATAGGAATTCTGTCAACACAGAAGTAAGTGGGAATGCCTGTAAATTGGACCACTTAACCATAATGCTGTATTATCCCATGGGATTTTTAGAAAGCTAAATGATATGACTCCTGTAAAATACTTAGTAATAATGATAGCAATGACGAACACTTCTGTGATGCTTGGTGGGTGTAGCACATTGTCCTATATATATATATATATATATAAATGTATGCTATATATATGTGTGTGTATATATATATATATATATATATAGAGAGAGAGAGAGAGAGAGAGAAGGACATGGCAACCCACTCCAGTATTCTTGCCTGGAGAATCCCCATGGACAGAGGAGCCTGGTGAGCTACAATCCATGGGGTCACAAAGAGTTGGACACGACTGAGCAGCTAAGAACACTCACACACACACACATATATATGCATATATATATGTATATATATATACATGCACATACATATACAGCTTTTTATATATAGCAATTCTTACAAAAGCCCACGAGGCATTTGTATTATTGTTATCTCTGTTTTACAGATGTGGAAACTGGACACAAAGAGGTTAAATAATTTGCCCAGGTTTCACAGGTTGTAAGTGGCTTCACCAGGTTTAGAATCCTGCAGTCTGGTCCAACAGTGCATGTGCTTAACCATAGTCTTAAAAAATAGAAAAGTTCAATCCCTGTTAACTATTTCTGTCTTCTCCTTAGATCTAGGTTACTCCAGGAACCTTTATAGCATTTTCTTGTCTTCTTGTTCTGTCCTTTGAAGAGATGGAGAGATGCATTTAAAAAAATGTAATAGAAGGGATTTGAACATCAATTTAATGGAAGTGTTTTTCAAGCTTTATAACATTATCTATTAGGGGGCCAAGAAAATTCTTTAAGTAATGACCAATATTTTAACACACACACACACAGTAGGATAGAATAAAACAGTGGAATCGGATAAAAATGTTGGGGTATACGCCATAAAATAACCTTTGTCTGTGTTTCAATTATATGTCTGCTCTGCATATGTTCTAGGTTGTCAAGTTAAATGTATTTCTTATTTTAGCTTGCTGTCAAAAAAAGTTTGAAAAACCTACCCTATAAAATCTTGCTACTCAAAGTGTGAACCAGTCACTTGGCAACATCTGAGATCTCCTGAGAAATGTGAATCTCAGGCTGAACCCTAGACCCATCTAGACCTTAGAGTCAGTCTCTGCAATTTCACAGGATCCCCAGGCGACTCATTTACTGTTTGGAGGTCAAGAAACTTTGTTCTGGGGACGTCCCTTGTGGTCCGGTGGTTGAGAATCCACCTTCTAATGCTGGGGATGCAAGTTTGATCCCTGGTCAGGAAACTAAGATCCCACGTGCTGCAGAGCAACTAAGCCTGTGCTGCAACAACGGAGCTCACACACATGGAATCCAGGCACCACAGCTGGAGCAAAGATCACACAGCATAACAAGACCCCATGAGCTGCCACTGAGACCATGTGAAAGTGAAAGTCGCTCAGTCGTGTTTGACTCTTTGCGACCCCATGGACTATACAGTCCATGGAATTCTCCAGGCCAGAACAGAATCCTGGAGTGGGTAGACTTTCCCTTCTCCAGGGAGTCTTCCCAACCCAGGAATCAAACCCAGGTCTCCAGCATTGCAGGCGGATTCTTTACCAGCTGAGCCACATGCAGCCAAATAAATAAAATTAATTTTTTTAAAAAAGAAGCCCTGTTCTGGCACTGGCCATTTTCATCCTAATAACATCTAGTCTCACGGATGGGGGAGAGGAGACATGCGTGTAGTTTGAAAATGATGATTCAGAGGGTCTGCTCCTCTGGCTCCTTGAAGATGACTTCTCTAAAGTATGAGTGGGAAAAATAGCTCACTGACTTTCTTTTTTCCTTCCCTCACCCTTCTTTCCTTCTTTTGGACTGAACACTGATATATATTTTTTCTGACTAGTTCATTTTACACACACACACATGCCCACACTCCATATACATACATTTTCAGGTTCTCTTGAAAATTTTTGACAATCTGATAGCACAAGGGTAATATTTCTAAGAGCAACACATCTGTGAAACTGAGTAGCCCCTGTGCACTTTGAACAGAGCAGACTAATCCTCAGTCCTCTCCATGCCCCGCCGTTCATAACTGACTCACGCGTGGTACCTGCCTGGACACTGGTGGCATTTAGTTTTTTATTATCTGCACTGCATTATTCCGGCTTTAAGCTTTCCTTCATAGATCTTAATCTGCAGTCATTAGATCTTCTGTGGACTTGCCCACTGAAAATGACTTTTAAAAAATTAGGCTTCTGACCCCTGAATCAGCAAGAGAGTTTAGTTAGAGTGTATTATCACAACCACGACAAAAAGACAAATTCTGGATCTTGTGTTTGCAATTGTTTTTATGCTATTGACTTTTATTCGACTGCTAAGAAAATGAGACCCTGGCTTTTTTCAGTGGTTTTTACACTTATTTCCTTAATTCTTCTCATTGGAATTTTGGTCCTCCTGGGGCAGGAGGTAGATGGGCCCCAGGCTGAACAGCTGAAGTTTCTGCCCTGTGGACAAGTACTCCAAAAATAGCAAAAAGGAGAACAGTGCAGCCCTGCCCAGATAACAGATAAAAGACTAAATATTCCTCATTCTTGAGGTCAGGAAGACCTTCCTGACTACAGGTGTGCAGAAGGGTTTCTTGGAGGTCAAATGAGTAATTACATCATAGTAAGTGATATCATCCTACCCATAGTCCTTTTCACTAGAATCCATGTTGGCTAAGAGATGTGTGTGTACACAGGGAGGATCCTGAGACAAACCAAACATGGACTCAGAATCAACAAAGAAGATAATTGGCCAAAGGAAACCCAGAAGAAACGTTCCATAAAAGTAATTCAAACTACCACAAGGGCGCCACTCTCAGCCCGTGTGTCTACCCACACGTACTGTACTCTTTTTCTTCCTAATAAACACTTTTCTTGCTTCACTATTTTCCATCTCTATGTAGAAATTCATTTCCGCACAGCTGACACACGAGGGCCTTGTCACTGGATACTGGTCCCTGGTGGTCAAGTGGCCAGGATTCAGCTCCCTCACTACTCCAGAATGATCTCAGTCTCTCTGGCTGGGAATAGAAATCCTGCTTCAAGTTGCTGCAGGCCACCTGAGATCACTTCCAATACATGCCCTTGCTTTGCTTCTTCAATTGTTCATTCTGTTCTGTTTATTTGATCAGAGACTTTAGTTTGTTCTTTGAGGACAAATTTATGTAATTTCTATTTAATGTACTCAGAGTGAAATGCCTCAGGCTGCGGGATGGGCCAGCACTTACAGAGAAACAGTGTTGGAGGGTTGGGATAGATGTTCCTACAAAGCATTTGGGGGATCAATTGGGTCAGATAACAATTCATAAAATTCAAAAGGAGAAGGTTTGGATTTTCTCCTGTGAATAACAGTTTCTTCATTATAATGGGCTTAGCTCTCCTTTCTGTAAGAAAGATGTTTCTGGTTGCAAGTATTTGAAGGCCAGGCTCACACTCCCTATGAAGGAAATTTACAACTCATAAAACCAAAAAGTTCAAGAGGTCAGGCTTCAGGTGTCATCTGATCAAGGTTCCCTCTCTATTTCGCCTCTGTCTCAGCTCTGCCCCTCTCTCTGAGTCTGCTTCCTTTTTAGCCTGGCTTCCTACACAGCAAATAAACAATTAAAGCAATTCCACACACAAGAACTTAATGTTGAGAGAATATCTGTCTTGACAACTCTCTGTGGAGAGCAAGGAATTGTCCCAGAAATTCCCACAAAATTCTTCTTATATCCATCTGGTCAGCATCGGATCATTTATGTATCCTTGAAGGGATTCACTGTGGTCAAGGTAACAAGACTAAGCTAACCAAGGCTTTGTCTTTGTTAAGCTCATTCATGTGCTGTGCTAAGTTGCCTCATTCGTGTCTGACTTATTGAGATCCTATGGACTATAACCTGCCAAGCTCTTCTGTCCATGGGATTTTCCAGGCAAGAATACTGGATTGGGTTGCCATGTCCTTCTCCAGAGGATCTCCCCAACCCAGGGATTGAAGCCATATCTCTTGTGTCTCCTGCATTGACAGCTGGGTTCATTACCACTAGCACCACTTCATACCTCATGGCTAAGAGGTGTGGAGTAACAAAATAAGATAGATTGGCTGACTTAAGCAACAGAAGTTAATTTTCTCACAGTTCTAGATGTTGGGGAGTCCAAGATCAGGGTACTAGCATGGCTGGCTTCTGGTGAGAGCTTTCTTCTGGGTTTGCAGAAGATTGCCTTTTTGCTGTTTCTTCACATGGCACAGAGAGAGAAGGAGATGGGGGGAAGAGAGAGAAAAAGGGAGAGACACAGGAAGAGATCTCTCATCCTTATAAGGCATTAGTCCTATCAGAACAGGGCCCTACCCTTAAGACCTCGTTTACCTTTAATCCTCTTCTGAAGACCCTGTCTTCGGATAAATGATTTGAGTATTACCGCTTCAACATAAGAATTGGAGAAGGCAGGGCACATTCAGTACATCAGTTCAGTTCAGTCAGTTCAGTTGCTCAGTCATGTCTGACTCTTCATGACCCCATGAATTGCAGCACGCCATGCCTCCCTGTCCATCACCATCTCCTGGAGTTCACTCACACTCACGTTCATCGAGTCTGTGATGCCATCCAGCCATCTCATCCTCTGTCGTCCCCTTCTTCTCCTGCCCCTAATCCTTCCCAGCATCAGAGTCTTTTCCAATGAGTCAACTCTTTGCATGAGGTGGCCAAAGTACTGGAGTTTCAGCTTTAGTATCATTCCTTTCAAAGAAATCCCAGGGCTGATCTCCTTCAGAATGGACTGGTTGGATCTCCTTGCAG
Organism: Neotragus pygmaeus; assembly: GCA_006410875.1. Taxonomy (NCBI): domain Eukaryota; kingdom Metazoa; phylum Chordata; class Mammalia; order Artiodactyla; family Bovidae; genus Neotragus; species Neotragus pygmaeus. The sequence continues at coordinate 223,905 of SJYV01041139.1, read as the reverse complement.
TCCAAGGGACTCTCAAGAGTCTTCTCCAACACCACAGTTCAAAAGCATCAATTCTTCA
>SJYV01041139.1:118795-219048 GCA_006410875.1 Neotragus pygmaeus | reverse complement strand
GAAGACTTTACTGAGTAGAATATCTGTAACATCTTTGGAATAAGAACAAAGAGATGGGGAAAAGTAGGATCAAAGATAATGGTTATTTGAATCACTATCATAATAATTGAAGCTAGGGAAATGAAAGATTTCTTTGCGAAAATCTGTAGAGTGATGTATGGAAAGCAAAGTACTATTAGCTATCACTATCTCTCTGAAGGATCTAGCAACAGCAAATGGCCTACTGGTGTAAGGCTTGTGAAATGTTAATGGGTTTAGTTCTGATTTTTCTCAGGGCACACACAGCACTTAGTGCCACATATAATGAATATTCGTTGTTTGACTTAATGACTGAATGAGTACATTTTAGAAGTTTCAAATCCAAAATGCCTCGTGGGCATCAGGGAAGATTTTGAAGTCAAGGAGCTTTCCCACCTCCACTGAACTGAGTGTGGTGAATATTATTTATTACTCAACCCTGTGGCTCAGACGGTAAAGAATCTGCCTGCGATGCAGGAGACTGGGGTTTGATCCCTGGGTCGGGAAGATCCTCTGAAGAAGGGAATGACAGTCCACTCCCATATTCTTGCCTGGAGAGTGCGATGCACAGAGAAGCCTGGCGGGCTACAGTTTGTGGGGTCGCCAAGAGTTGGACACTACTGAGCGACTCACACACACACGCGCACACATGCACACACTGAAGAAGTGATTAGCTAAAATGGTTCTCCTATCACATGAAGGGATTGATTAGTTCAGTTTTCAAAGCAGTCATCTGACTATCAGACTAGTCCAGGTGCATTCGCTGAGACATTCCCCGTGGGCAGGGAGCCTGGGAGAGAATCGCACAGAGGCGCTGTGCTACGACCTAGCTTTCCCCTTGGAATCGAGGCCCGTCTCCTGGGCCGCCGTGGCCTCTCCCTGTGGCAGTTCCGCTCTCATTGACCTTTCTCCTGTACCAGCAGCCGCTGCTGACAGTCGGGCTCTGACTCCCTCAGTGAGGGCACCATGTAGTAGTCTACCCTGGACCTTCCTGCTTGTCCCCTTGGAGCTCAGGGCTGCCTACAATTGCACCCAACCGCTTCTGCCTTCCATTTGCAAAGTTTAGCACCATAGTGTCTAGTTCTTGAGGGGTCCTAGTGAGGATGAACGAATTTTATGCTAACTGGGAGCTTTCTGAAGACAAAGCCTAGGTTCAGATAAAGGGTTCATTAGTAATATGTGCAGTGTTACAGCAAAATGCCAGGACTTTAAATATATACGGTCCTGGATGTGAGTCACAGATCTTTAATGGGATAGGTGTGTGGTTTGAGACAGTTGCACAAAATTTTCTTTCTTGCTCTTTCTTTTAAAAATAATTTCCATCTCCCTATTTTTGGCTGCGTCGGGTCTTCGTTGCTGTGAGTTGGCGTTCTCTGGTTGTGGTGAGGGGGTGCTACTCTCTGTCTGCGGTGCGGCTTCTCATTGTGGTGGCTTCTCTTGATGCAGAGCACAGGCTTCAGGACACATGGGCTCGCTAGCTGCGACTCCTTGGCTCTAGGGCACAGGCTCAGTAGTTGAAATACTCAGTATCTAAAATGCTGGGCTCTAGTGCACAGGCCTGGTAGCTCCGTGGAATCTTCTTGGACCAGGAATTGGATCGTGTCTCCTGCACTGGGCAGATGGATTCTTTACCACTAAGCCACCAGGGAGGCCCCTGATCAAACTTTCTTAAAAACAGTTTCCCCAACTAAAAACTACGACATGTAATAACTATCTTTGAAAGTGGCTATAACGATGAATAAGTTAATGCACATAAAGAGACCTCGCAGGGTGCCTGACACATTGTAGGAGCTTTATAAGTTGGTATTCGAAAGACAGGTCAAAGAAAAGTACACGTGTACCATTGCCACGCTTCACAAATCATTCTAGACGGGCTGAGGACAAAGATGAAGGCAGACAGACGCACAATCTTTCCCTTAGTTTAGGAATGTATATTCCGGGTTCTACCTGGTCAGAGCATTTCAATTTCTGTGATGTTATTTTGTAAGCTAGTTCTTCAGCATAGGGAAGAATGGTACCTTAGAGAATGAAACGAGTTAATAGATTTTCCTCAAATTGGAGCGATTTTCTTCTTCTTTATTGAATCAGGAAAGCTAACTGTCAAAGAGGCATAGATAATGCCCTAAGGTAACAAAACTCTATTATGTTGTGTTCCATTAGTATCGAGCAAAGGGTATTTTAGAAGGAAATTTCACTATGTAATAAGGGGGAATTGCAGCTCACATTTTATCCTGCATTTTTCCAGGTTTTTCTCCTTTGTGCCGTAGCAGCATTGCCCCAGATGGAAAGATCCCAGGGGCACTTTTTCCTCTTGAAAGAATCTAGTGTTAGCACGAAATTGAAGATTATCTTTGAAGTAAACTACCTTACGATGAACAGAGAAATACTCAATTTCTCTTCGAAGGGATGGTTTGACTTATCATTTATCCTGCCTTTGATGGAAGCCAGGGCTACCAGTGTCTTCACCCTAAGTAAGCAGGCAGGTGACCTTGCAGCTGCTCCTGTGTGTGTGCATGCTAAGTCACCTCAGTCATGTCCAGCTCTTTGTAACCCTATGGACTGTAGCCTGCCTCTGTCCATGGAATTCTCCAGTCAAGAATACCAGAGTGGTATTTCCATTCCCTTCTCCGTGGGATCGTCCTGACCCAGGCATCGAATCCTGGTTTCCTGCATTACAAGCAGATTCTTTACCATCTTTACCACGGCTCAGAAGCAGCTGCTCCTGAGTACTAGCCAAATCTTCTCCAGAAGAAGTTCTACTCTATTCTGACTCTTATACCAACTCAGACTCAGTGGCTCTTTCTATAAATTAATGTTTGCTCTCATAAATTTTACAAAGCCGAATATATCTCTCGTTTAATAGTCATATACTAAAATTTAAAAAATGATACCTCAGAGCATTAGGAATATGTATTAAAATTGCTCAATAGTAGGTAAAAACACAAATTTTTGTGCTAGAATTGAGAAGATTCTAGGTACTTTAAGTAAGAAAGGCTTATCCCTTAATAATCACACTCATGCCAAATCGTGTAGTTTCAGTATGTGGTACTCTGAGAGCAAGGTCACACCTGAGTTCCTACCCAAAGGGTAAGAAAGAGGTTTGTCTACAAGAAACTGCAAAAGTCCTGGAAAAGTTTCACTTTTACTGTTAGAAGAATGAAGAAGCTGAGGTACCAGTCTGTGGCCTATCAGAAAGTGGGGTGCAGGAGGTGAGTGGCAGATGAGCAAAGCTTCAAAGTAGCAAAGCTTCTTTTGCCACTCCATTGCTCCAGGGAAGATCCCCTGGAGGGCATGGCAATCCACTCGTGTTCTTGCCTGGAGAATCCTATGAGCAGAAGAGCCTGGTGAAATATGGTCCACAGGGTAGCAAAGAGTCAGACATGACTGAATAACTGAACATGCACACACAATGAGCTACATACTACTACAAACTATTTTTGAGAGTGAAATTCAATGGTATAAGTTTTAAAAGCTACAGTATTAGTGTAAGCATCGGAAATTATAATTTTTGTAATAATATAAAGTCTTAGAAACCCTAGAATCCTAACACAAGGTGTTTTCACTCCATCATATTGAGTAACCCAAGTAGAAAGGTATCATTGGAAGTGTCCCCACTTTTGTTTCTTAAATGAGGAAACAGAAAATGGGGGCATCAGAAAACTCAAATGACTTGTCCAAGTTCATTCACCTTCTTAGTGTCTGTGGACCAGAATTAAGTTTCTTACCTCCCAGGTGAGTTCTTGTCTACCACAGCCTCTCAGCAGCACCCCGCTCCAAAGTGGTAGCCCTTCCTTTGTAAATGCTGTGTTGTTATGATGGTTTCATTTTTGGCATGAAGGAAGGTGTTATGGGTTGAATTTTGTCTCCTAAAAAGATACGCTAAAGACCTGATCCCCAACATCTCAGAAAATGAGCTTATTTGGAAAAGGGTTTTTATAGATGTAATAGTATAATAAGGGCAAACTGGAGTAGTTGTCGTTCTTCCATCCAAAAGTCATGTCTGACTCTTTGTGACCCCATGGACTACAGCACGCCAGGCTTTCCTGTCCTTCACTATCTCCCAGAGTTTGCTCAAACTCATATCCACTGAGTTGGTGCTGCCATCCAACCATCTCGTCCTCTGTTGCCCCATTCTCTTGCCCTCAGTCTTTCTTAGCATCAGGGTCTTTTCCAATGAGTCTGCTCTTCGCATTAGGTGACCAACGTATTGGAGCTTTAGCTTCAGCATCAGTCCTTCCAGTGAATATTCAGGGTTGATTTCCTTTAGGATTAACTGGTTTGATCTCCTTGAAGTCCAAGGGGCTCTGAAGTCTTTTCTCCAACACCACAATTCGAAAGCATCAATTCCTGGGTGCTCAGCCTTCTTTACGGTCCAGCTCTCACATCTGTATACGATTTTTAGAAAAATCATAGCTTTGACTATATGGACTATACAGACCTTTGTTGGCAGGGCTTCCCTGGTGGCTCAGATGGTAAAGAATATGCTGTGATGAGGGAGACCCAGGTTCGATCCCTGGGTTGGCAAGATCCCCTGGAGAAGGAAATGGCACCCCGCTCCAATATTGTTGGAATATTGGCCTGGAATATTCCACGGACAGAGGAATCTGGTGGGCTACAGTCCACGGGCTNGAAGTCCAAGGGGCTCTGAAGTCTTTTCTCCAACACCACAATTCGAAAGCATCAATTCCTGGGTGCTCAGCCTTCTTTACGGTCCAGCTCTCACATCTGTATACGATTTTTAGAAAAATCATAGCTTTGACTATATGGACTATACAGACCTTTGTTGGCAGGGCTTCCCTGGTGGCTCAGATGGTAAAGAATATGCTGTGATGAGGGAGACCCAGGTTCGATCCCTGGGTTGGCAAGATCCCCTGGAGAAGGAAATGGCACCCCGCTCCAATATTGTTGGAATATTGGCCTGGAATATTCCACGGACAGAGGAATCTGGTGGGCTACAGTCCACGGGCTTGCAGAGTCAGACATGACTGAGTGACTAACAGAAACTGGGGTAGGGTGGGTCCTTAATCTGATATGACTGTGTCCTAATGAGAAGAGAGAATCAGAGAGAATGCCATACGAAGGGAAAGAGACACACAGCAAGATGATGGCCATTAGATAACAGTGACAGACATTCCAGTGAGGCATCTGCAAGCTGAGAAAGCCCGAAGACTGCCTCCTACTATCAGAAGCAAGAAGAGAGAAAAGCATTTCTTCTTTGGGCTTCAGATGAAACATGGCCCTGGCCTCATTTTATACTTCTAGCCTCCAGAACTGTGAGCGAATAAAGTTTGGTTGTTTTAAGTCTCCTGGTTTGTGGTGCTTTGTTAAGGCAGCTATAGGAAATGAATACACTTGGCAGTGTAACACGGCAATTTATTTGGCTTTTCCGGATCAGTCTGCTCAAGGGCTCATAAAAGCTCAGCAGTCTGAGGCATTTGTCTAGGGCTTCCCTACACGGCATGTACTCCCATGGCTGTTTCTTCTCTAGGGTCTTGTAGAATTGGTTTTTCCAAATGGAAGGGAAAATAGTGAAGGGGAGTTAACATTTTCTCCTCTGCTTTTTGTAATTTTGGAAGGCAGCTATGTGTACCACTATACCACCAACGCTGCTATTGTAATTTTGGAATTGACAATTTGGAGAACAGCCTGTGTGATTTTATTGTTGTAGGCTCTGGGTCTGCTTTTATAGGCTGCCAGCATACTGTTTGTTTGCATGATCCACGTGCTGAATTTGAGTTTCCTATTATTTTCCTAATTAGTCTAAACATCTTGGGTACACTTTATGGGATTCAGATCTGTCAAAATGTCTAGATTATCAAAGTGGGCCTTGCACTAGAAGATGGAGATGTTGATTTTCTAAAAAAAAAAGGAAAAAGAGCAGAAACTGGCTCATTCTAACATCTGTTTTTTTGCATTTATATCATTGTGTAAGCTATTAACTCATTTAACAAAAATGACTTAATAAATCCGAATTCCNTTTTTTTTAAAAAATAAAGATATCAGAGATGTCATTCATTGTTTCAATGCTCCTTATGTAAAGACTTGTGAGACAATTCCTCTTAGAATTCAATACTAGAGCAAAAGTTGTCTTTACTGACAAACTTACTTATTACCTCTTTCAAATGTTGAGAGTGGTGCATTTTTCAAATCTCTTTTTATCTTGGCTCCAAGGAAGCTCTAAAAATTTTTTTGTTCACTGGCAGTAGTTCCCCTAGCCTAGGTTTTCTGGTATAATAACCATCCCCTACTAAGACTTATCATCACTTGTTTTATTACTATTCTTTCCTATATGTGGGTTTCCCTGGTGGCTCAGCGGTAAAGAATCCACCTGCCAATACAGGAGACATGGGTTCGATCTCTGGTTTGGGAAGATCCCCTGAAGGAGGAAATGGCAACCCACTCCAGTGTCCTTGCCTGAGAAATCCCATGGACAGGGGAACCTAGTGATGCACAGTCCATGGGGTCACAAAAGTGTTGGACATGACGTAGCAACTAAACAACAGCAACCAAGATCTACCATCACTTGTTCTTATGATCATACTTGCCTATGTTTAAGGGTTTGAGGATTTTTACTGTTGTTTTGGTTGTGTAATTGTGTGTTCTTGTAAACCTCTGATTCTTTTTGGACCTAAATTAAACATCAATGAATCAATGGATATCAAAAAAGGGAGGGGATAATATTGGTAGACTAATGTGTCTCAGAGTTTAATGTGCACTAAATCACCCAGGGATCTTGCTAAGCTGTGGATTTCAATTCCACGGGTCTGAGATGGGTCCTGAGATTCCACTGCTGGTCCACAGACTACCACTTGAGTGAGAGATAGCAGTATATAGCTCATGAACTGGAAACCCTATTGCTGCTTGAAGAAGTCAGAGGAGTAAATACAGCAAAGGAACTGTAAACGGAAAGACAGAAGCGGAAGGAAATATCTTCATCTTCCAACACCAAATGAATAAGACCAACTCTCTGTTCCCCATCCCGACACTTTGGTTTGGAGAGAGTCCCATGGACGTGAGGCAGCACGGCAGAGCTGAGAGCTGTGTTCTGGAACCACGCTCTCTGGACTTGAGCCTCAACTCCATCCCTTCCTAGTGCGTCTTTGGGTGAATTGTCACCAGGCTTCAGCTTCCCTATCTGCAAAATGGGGATGGTGTTAGTACATTTTTCAGAGTAGTTTCAAGGTCTCAGTGAGTTAACAGGTGTGAAGGCTGGGAACGATGCCTAGACCATTGTAGACACTGTGCAAGTGGTGGTTAAATCAATGAATGGCTGCAACATTCTGCTTCTAAGCACCTGTATGGGGTTTATCCTGGATGAGCTGGCATATTTCTGATCAGTTGAACATCACTTGGTTCTAAACTGGACTCTGTTTTTCCCCTGGGAATTGAGGAAGGGACATGAGGTAGGGGCAGCATCTTTGATGAAAGATCAGATTCACAAAGCATCCTCAGTTTTTAAGTGAAAAAAAATAAAATGATGGAGTCAAGAGTTGGACCTATGACTGACAGGAGTGGCCCAGGGAAGCCAAATCAGTGGAGTTGTTGTATGTCCTGTAAGCAGCCCTTGGCAAGCATCCCCTCGACNACCATCTTATAGGGTTAAAAATTAGGAGAGTATATTTTAATCTTTCACATTCTTCTGTTCACTGGTAAGACTCATATGTGACTGGGAAACAGACCTCTAAATTATACAAAATGATGTTCTCATTGTTTTATTTTAGAACTAGCAAAAATCCATTTCCAGTTGAATTAGCTATGATTTATCTGTTACTTTTTAAAATAATTTTCTTGATTAGAGAACACACTTTCTTATTTTTAAAAAATTTATTTATTTTGGCTGTAGTGGGTCTTCATTGCCGTGCGGGCTTTTCTCTAGTCGCAGTGAGCAGTGGCTACTGTCTTCTTGCGGTTCTCGGGCTTGTCATTGCAGTGGCTTCTCTTGTGGTGCATGGGCTCTAGAGTGTGCAGGCTTCAGCAGCTGTGGCTTGTGGGCTCTAGAACCAGGCTCAATAGTTGTGGTGCATCGGCTTAACATTTTCTGGTTATTTTCCTAAAAATGTTTTTTCTAAGATTGCAGACTTACACACCTCAAAAGTCAAAGTCAAATTTATAGTTTGTGTTTTTTTTTTTTTCTCATGACATGAAAAATGTATTTCCCCTCTGTATTGATTTGATATGAAAAGGCAAAATNGGTTATTTTCCTAAAAATGTTTTTTGTAAGATTGCAGACTTACACACCTCAAAAGTCAAAGTCAAATTTATAGTTTGTGTTTTTTTTTTTCTCATGACATGAAAAATGTATTTCCCCTCTGTATTGATTTGATATGAAAAGGCAAAATCAGTCATGGAAGTTTTGAAAAATGCTGATTATAGACCTGAGGGTTCTGAAGGTATAGTAACTGCTAGCATCTTAGTAGTTACAAAGATCTTTCAAAAATATCAAGCCATGAATACACTGTGGGATTTGAAACGGCAAGTTTATTTTTCACTTAGCAAGTGCCCCAAACCCTCAACTCAGTGACACCTTGGTATTCATGAGAACAAATTTGCTTATTGGTTCCATTTTATACTTTTGTTTGGGGTACTGCAGTTTCTCAAACTTTGTTGTACTTACAAATCACCTGGGAATCATGTCAACAGGTGTTTTGGGTCAATATTCTGAGATAGATTTTGGTATCTCTCTCCTCACATGATGCCTTTACTGCTGGTTTGGACAACACTTAACAGTAAAAATATAGTCATCTTCCCCTGTGGCTCAGCTGGTTAAGAATCTGCCTGTAATGCAGGGAGACCTGGATTCGATCGCTGGGTTGGGAAGATCCCCTGGAGAAGAGAATGGGTACTCACTCCTGTACTCTGGCCTGGAGAATTCCATGGACTGTATTGTCTATGGGGTTGCAAAGAGTCGGACACGACTGAACGACTTTCACTTTTCTCTCTTCTGGAAACCACTATGGGGTTGCAGAGTTGGACACAACTGAACGACTTTCACTTTTCTCTCTTCTGGAAACCAAATTCTATTGGGAAATCCATTCTGGGTAGCATGAAACATGACCAAGGTACTGGCCAACTAGGATTTTCCCTAACAAATGTCTTAGGGGCTTAAGGTAACATTTCTTCTATGAGCTATAAAAGCTGAGGTCATCTTTCCTGGCCCATCTAACATGAGAGAATGAGTCTGATAAGAAAGACTAATGTTAATACAAAAAAGGGGAGTGAACGGAGATAAGTGTATCCTTATAGTATTTGGGTTTCTGGATCCAAATGTGCTTAATACAGTTCATCCCTGGAATTACTAAACATATTTTACTTAAGTAAAAAAAAAAAGTTAAGAGTTTCTCCCTGTTACAATCAATAAATTAACGACACAGGGAATTTGGTAAGCTGAAACACTTTGGCCACCTGATGCAAAGAACTGACTCATCAGAAAAGACCCTGATGTTGGGGAAGATTGAAGGTGGGAGAAGGGGACGACAGAGGATGAGATGGTTGGATGCTATCACCAACTCAATGGACATGAGTTTGAGCAAACTCCAGGAGTTGGTGATGGACAGGGAGGCCGGCCGTGCTGTAGTCCATGGAGTTGCAGAGTGTTGGACACGACTGAGCGACTAAACTGGACTGAGGTGATATAAGGAAAAATCAGACACAAGCAACTCACTTTTATGTAACTTGAGACATGTACTGAACTAGAAGTATTGAATTGCAATTTTAGAAGTAACATGGTTAATTTCCAACATTTCAGCAACTGACACAGAGCATCTTTTCTTTACCTAAAGTTGTATTATAACTGCATACTGTTCCACTCTGTAGATGAAGAAATCAAAATTCACAGCTTGTTCAAAGTTTTATCTAGTCAAAGAACCCAGAACATAGATGTTCCCTTCTCATGATTCCTCTCCTAGTAATTTTAATTTCCTTATTGTATTAAGATATTGTGCAGATTGCTTTTACTTAACAAGGATGATAGTGTATTGCTATAAAATCAATTATAAATGTCTGTCTCTTAATGTCTTTGTAGCACACTTCTTCCATGTGTATATACATTTGAGAATAGGGGAGAATCATACAGTAATGTACACGTATAACTTGATAGCTCATCCCTGAGTATATAAACACTGTAAGAAGATAACTTCTAAGTGTGATTCTAAATGTTACTTCTTAATGTTACAAACCGCTATAAAATCCAGACATTGAGGAAAAAAAGTTTTAAAATTTAGAAAAATTTTTAGATTAATACAATTTCTAAATTTATGTGCTTGTAAAATACTAGAAACTTGGACACATCAGAGAGTTAGTACCTGAGAAGTGAAAACATACCTGGTTCAGTTTGGTTCATATATATATATATATATATATATAAAACAGGAAACATACATTGAACTTCTAAATTTTACTAGAAAAAAAAAGCATCTATCACTTAATGATTAAGTAAAACAATAATTTATATTTAAAAATTCCTCTACACCTCTTTAGTAGAGATCTAGAAACAGTTCTTATCCAGCAAAGCTTAAAATAAGAATTGTAGTTTTTTACTTTTTGGCCATGCCACATGGCTTGCAGGATCTCAGTTCTTCAACTAGGGTTGAACATGGGCCACGGCACTGAAAGAGCCTAATTCTAACCACTACTCTACCAGGGAACTCCCTAATTGTAGTCTTAATAGTGTTCGCATGTATGAGTTACTGAAATGATTAAAATTCAAATAAATCTCCAAACAATTTTATAAAAAAGAAAAAAAAAAAGAAACACTTTTATTTTCCACAAGGAAGAGCAATAGGAAAAATTAAATCATTTCCCACATGTTGTTTTCTTAAAACAGCCTACAAGGACATATTCAGCACCAAATAAAAAAGAAAAAAAGAGAATTACAAACAGCCATAGAATATAATCTATAAAGCAAACATTTAATATTGCACTTCGTTTTGCTAACATTTTGGATTTTACTTTTCCTAATTGAAAAATCAGGAATCTATCTTTGAATACTGGAATACACCTGTGAAGCTCATATCTTGTATCAAGAATTGACCAATATTTAGAAAAGAGTAATGCCTCTAAGTAAGAAAGTAAAGGAATAATGGGGGAAATAAAACTTTATTTGATAAAGTTTTATGTATTTAAAATTGTATCACATTTTGTGACCCAGTGCCAATTATTAGAATATTGGTCATTCTTTCCTCATGTGTTATTTGTAAGAGTATATGGTGATAAGTATTCCAATGCTATGCATATCAACAATTGTTCCCTAGTCAGTTAGACATAAGAAGAGAGAAAAGAAAAGGGATTTTCTGACAATCCCCCCCACCCCCAACAAAAATAAAACCACCAAATGCCCTTTATGCCAAATATTCCATTAGCTTCTTTTGAGGGGGACATTCACAAAATGATTTAACAACAATAAAAAAATATTCACCCCCATTTCCTTATTATCTAGTATTAGTTTGCTACGGGAGCCCAAACCCTTTAACCGAATCACTTAAAACGTGATTCATTTTTACATGGGCTTTCTTCACCCTGTCAGCATTTTTCAAACATGAATTGTCTTCCATGTTTTCTTAAAGGCCACTTATGGAAAAGCCTATTTTTTTTGTATGAAGCTTTAAGACAGTATTTAACCAGGTCAAGCACCAAGCCAGAGTTACTATTATTTTCAGCCACTTTATTACCTGTGGGATTAAATGGCAGGNGTCTTCCATGTTTTCTTAAAGGCCACTTATGGAAAAGCCTATTTTTTTTGTATGAAGCTTTAAGACAGTATTTAACCAGGTCAAGCACCAAGCCAGAGTTACTATTATTTTCAGCCACTTTATTACCTGTGGGATTAAATGGCAGGATAGATATAAGACCCATTTCACACATATGTTGCAACATCAGAGATGCTGATTTTAATTAAAAAAAAAAAAAAAATCAGAGCTGAAATCTTTCTAAAATAAAGATATTCAGTACACTTGGTACCTTGGAAAATGAAGTTTTAAGGGAGGGTCTTCATGAATGCTGGTGTATTTATGAGTCAACTGTAAATTATCTTTCATACAAGCTGGAATTTAGTGATGTGATCATTCTTCTTAACTATATATACTCAAAGTGAGTGATTTCTCTTGTTTAGCAAAATCTTCTTTAGGTTATGGAAAAACATACTTTTGTTTAAAAAAAACCCAAAAAATATAACTATTTCAACAAATATTCTAGTATTTGTAATTTTGACATTCTATACTTTTATAATATACTGGGGCTTTCAAGCTGTGAAGCTTGAGCAGGACAGGAAATGTATACAATGAGCTCTCATAATCTGAATATCCATATTCCTGCTCATGAAAATACCCTGCACCAGCAAAAATGATTTCCAACATATGTGTTTTGGAGGTAAGTAAGTAACTCTGTATAAAAATAAATGCACTTTCTCCTCCTTTCCAGTGACTGGAAAACTTCCATACTTTTAAAATAATAATAAAAAGTAACAATAATTTGTAAGAGCAACAGCCCTTAACTCTTTGCTGGTGCCTGCCATACTGCCTTTCTTGACTCCATTCTCAGTTCTGCTAGCTTCTTCTTATATGTAATGATAAAAAGGGAATGCGGGTGGGTTATCACTTTTGTGTATGTCCCTTTTCCAAATTTCCCTCTCCAAAAAGCCAACCAAACAAACAAAAAAATAACTCAACAGTGCAACAAAACACAAATAGCATTCCAACAGTTTGGCAAGTGATGCGTTCACCTGAGATTAAGTGATTTTAGGCAGTCAATAACAAAATGCTGCTTTGCTGTAATAGTAGAAAGGCAACAAATTCTTAAAAGAAACCAAGAAGGTATACAATCTTGACAAAGTCTATTAGCTTCCTCCTCTTATCTCTTTTCCCACATATCTGTTGCTTATCTACCACAGTAGGCTGCAAACATACAGCAAGAAGGATTGGCTTGAAGGCATTTGATGTTTGTAAATAAATCCACAATAGGATCCAAGCTGAAGAGGTGATACATGGTCAGCCTAGTAGGACAATTCTGAGCATGTGCATACGCAGGTAAAGTCCAGGCTATATTAAATAAAAAAAAAATGTCAGTGCATTTTTTTTTCATGTTAAAGTTTCTTTCAAAGCTTTCTTTTGTTCCTTGTTGTGCTCACCACAAACAAGTTTTAAGAGTATCAAGAGTCTGGCATAAATGGAAAAAAAAAAAGCTGTAGTGACATTGAACCGCACAATGTAAGCATTGAGCATGTGCAAATTTTCAAATCAAAAGAGGAAATCATCCCTCTTTACAACGTGGTGTCTTGACACGTATGACCATAGGCTAAGAAGACTGCTCTTAGTATGTGCCAGTTTTAAAGGAGAAAAGCTTAGATCTTCAAGCATGTTGGAGCAGTCCAGAATGTTGCTGCAGGCTTCTAAAGCGTGATCACTGGTTGTTTCACGTTTGCCATTTTTCTGGGCAAAAGCTATTCCACTTCCTCTGAAAACATGTTTCCAAGATACTTCTCTGTCCTCAGCCGGGAAGGGAAGAGATATAGTTCGGAACCCACATCAACTTGATTTAACCAAGTATTCCTTCAGCGAGAGGGGCAAGATGGTCTATCATCGGCTGGCTGATCAGGGTTTGGATCAACCTAGAAAGGGAAAAAAACGGAAACAAAAATCTCAAAACCAAGTTAACTGATAGTGGTTTAGTAAAAATGTAGCAAACAGGCTAATTTTTTGAATGCTGTAATTAGAAATCTGATTACATTGAGAAATGTAATCAGAATGAACATAAAGGGCTTGTATGGGGAGAAATAGGTTTAGTACCATTTATGAAGTACTTGCTATTCAATTACTAGATTAGCAATTACATTTGTAGAGGTATGCCAGGATAGTTTTATTTGACAACAGCTAAGGGTAATATTTTATCAGATAACAGGAGCTTTATTCAGCACTTAATAGAACTTAAGACTTAAATATACAATGGCCAACATTTTCATAGCGATTATTTTCTCCTGTAAAATTTCCATTTCATCCTGTTACAAAAAAGTCAATTGATGTTTTCCCTAGGCTTTGCGAAGAATGTAGTTGTGTAAACAATGTTCTTGGTGTTTACTTGAGGTGATAGTGCAGAGCCTAAAGCCCCAGAGAGGGCCTAGGAATAAATACAGTGTGTATCAAGAAATAAGAATGATGAACCCAAATGCTCCAGACATCCCATTTTGCCTCTTTTTGTAGTGACTTTCATATGTACTTAACACTTTTCTTTCTTTTTAATGACTATCCTTTAAAGAAAAAAAAAAGCTTTAATACAATCGAGAACCCCCTCCATTCCCAATGTGGGTAGATTAAATCACATCCTGAACCAATTTAGGCTTTTAAAAGTTTTACATTCTTTTAATTAGCTTTAGTTCATTTTAAAAGAAGGTAGAATTTTATGACAAATTGCTTAAAAGTGGATACTTAAGACTGCCATTCTTTAAAAATGCCTGTTGTACAACTAAGATGTCTCAGATCAAAACACAAACGAGGAACCTAATAACCAAGACAGAAATGTCAAAATAAAAATGTAGTGTAAGTATTTTTAACAAGTGGGAGGATACTTTTACCATCTAACGAAAAATTTCATGAACTGAAATAGTGAGACAGAAAAACTATGTCCAAACAAGAATTTGCAGAGAACAGAACAGATTTTGGAACATCCTATAATCAATGAATACAGGGGATTTCATATTAATCACATCCAAAAGAAAATTAATCCTCTTGTATCTTTCTTGGGAGTAGTATTTCACTGCAAAATAGCTGTCTAAACTATAGCAACCAAAAAGCAAAAGCTGATACCAGTGATTTAAAAAGTTATCTCGTAATATTTTGTTATCAAGGCCAATTCTAAAAGTCTCTTACAATGCATTTTACATATATGCATATGTATATATTCTGATGTATCCTGAAATTGCTGGATTTCTCCCCAACTCCTTTCCTTTGCATATATTTTTCTTCCTGCTTCGAATATTCTACATTTTGAGAAAACTTACTCTTTTAAGAATCAGCTTAACAATCACCTTCTTAGGGAAGCCCCTCCTGATTCTCAAGACCCAAGAAGCTGCTCCTCAAATGAACTGTGCATTCCTATCACGTTGTTATGTAATATTTTGCTTCTAAGTTTTTTTTCTCACCAGTCTGTACGCTTCTCCCAAATAAGGGCCATGTTTTATTCATATAAGTGTTTAGTTACTTGAGATGAATAAAAATAATCTAACCATGTAGGAATGCTGTTTAAGTACGTTACTGCAAATGTTATTTTCCCCATCACTGAGAATGCTAAAATACGAAAACTAAAAAGGATGACGAGTAAGATAAATTCTAGCTATCTAATCAATGATTGCAAATGCCAGTTCTACAGATGCTTTATAATATTTATTCCTTTAACTGGCATGTTACAAGCATGAGGTTAGATCAGTATCTTTATTTAGCCAATATAAGAGACCAGTCCAATGCTGGGTCAGTCTTTGTATTAAATATTGACAATCTTAATCTAACTTTTATCTGTTGTTCAAAATTATTTATTTCTCTCTCACCATGATAATCAAAACCTAACTGTGTTTTCAGAAACTCTGCAATACTGCTTACAAAGAGTCAGCCCATTTTGTACTTGAAGGTGTGATGCTCACCTCTGAATAAAGGGGTGGAGGCAAGAAACGAAACTCTTGAATATATGCAAACAGTGGTCCTTGAAGTGCTCTCTCAAAGTCATCACAAGCACTCCCTGGTGCAAGATTGTTCCGTCTTTGTTCCTCTGTTACCACTTCTGCATAGCTGGGTGGTGCTGAAGGAAAAAGATACACGCAATTCGAACAGCATGTTCTTATGCATGTCAAAATACACAGAACAGAAGGTATTAAAAACGAATGTCAAAGTAAAATAATAATAATCTCTCTTGTAATTAAAACTAGAGATATACACATTTTAAATCTAACACTAGGGCCACACCCCACTCTTCAAAACAGACAAATTTTATCTAATCGTAAACTATCAGAAGCAAAATTACTTTCTTGCAAATACCAGATTAAGCTTAGATATGCATTATCAAATTATTACCTTCAGGTCTTTCAGGTAGGGATAAACCAAGCCAGTTCATATTCATGCTACACTGACTGCTTACACTTGAGGTTCTGCTTCCAAATGGATGTAGAGGAATGGTACCAATGACAAGTGGCAAATTAAGAAATAAATCCATAGCTCCAGGAATATCCACATATACCTAGACAATAAAAAGAAATGTTAGGTTTAGAATCCCAAGCACTATTTCTTTTTTAAGAACAAATAATCCAATCTATTGTCATCTGAGGTCCTCATCTACTTCATTTTTTAATGATATACTTGAAAAGTTTCTCCATTATGTACACCATTATATGGTACACTGACCTCAGGTAAAATGAGTAATTATAGTTCAAGTTATATAAAGAATTACATGTAACTATATATATCATATATGGAATAAAAAATCATATTGTAGATATAAGACAAAAATGATATCCTTATGACATTAAAACTTCAGAAAACATCCACTAAAAACCCTTAAGTCTGTACGTACCATTAGTGAATATTCCACACGGATTATACTACAGTCGAGGATGGAGGGAGAGACTGGTGGAATTTTCAGCAACTTGCCATTCCACGTCTCTGTCTTTCCAGATGATAAGGATTCCCCACGCAAGTTAGCCACAAGCTGTTTGACTTCCTTCATTTTCCCTTTGGCATAGAAGGCCTGTGTTTGGTAAATGGCTGCCTTTGGCACCACCATTCGGGAAGAGCAGTTCTCAATCTCAGCAAATATCTGAATTGATTCACCTACAGGGGAAAAAAAAAAATATATATATATATATATGTGTATGTGTGTGTGTGTGTGTGAAAACAACCAACCAACCCCAAAACAAATGTAGATTCTTGGACTAAAGTTTGAAAATTCAATGAACTATATGGATTAAGAAGCCACCCTAAGAACAGCAAGTAACTTCTAAAAATCAACTACACATTGACAGTAGCTTATTTAAAAAACAAGACTACACTCCAATTTACAAAAGAAAACACGCAATTTAAAGATAAGCACAATTTATGACAGTTTACCAAAGAATACTGTATCATCTTTGCATTTAGTAGGAAAAAATGTAAATTCATGCACAAAAGTTAAATGAAGAAAGATCAGTCTTGGTGGGAGTCCACCTCATACGTACCTGGCGTATAGCCCTTCCTTTCGATCTTGGCACTTAAGGATATGGGGCCTGAGGTACAGAACCAGCAACAGAGAGTCTTTTCTTTTGTGCCTGCTTGGGGTGACTGTAAGATATAAATTTAGAGAAAAAGATCAAGATATGAATTGAGACAAGAATAAAACATTTTAAAAATACAATGCTCAATTCCTGAATAATTTAACATTAAAAGCAGTGTTGCTTTTCTGTAGCAAATACATTTTTCCACCAACGGACAGCTTTTGATTTATACTGGTATTATACAAGTTTCCATTCAATTAA
The DNA here is from genome assembly GCA_006410875.1 of Neotragus pygmaeus. Classification (NCBI taxonomy): domain Eukaryota; kingdom Metazoa; phylum Chordata; class Mammalia; order Artiodactyla; family Bovidae; genus Neotragus; species Neotragus pygmaeus. The sequence goes on along the minus strand of SJYV01041139.1, from coordinate 201,548 downwards.
AGAAAAGAGGGCTTAACATATTTCATAAACATAGTTTTAGCACACACTACATACACAGTAATTAAAAACCAATTAATAAAAAAACACAGGAAAAAAACAAAATAAAAAAACCCTTTCCACATTCTATTTAAACTGCCTAAAAAAAAAAAGGCAGTTTGGAAAGCAACTTGGTTATAAATCTCAAATGATAACATCTTTCTTTGAGAAATGTAAAACCCAGAATGTACAAAAAAGAAAATTCATTTTTAAGATTGATTCTTATTTGTGTAAAGATGTTATTATTTGTTTAAACCAAGTAAAGTTTTTGAATTCAAATTTGAAACTTGTGAAAAAATGCAATTAAAAAATATTTTCTTTAAAACAGAATTTAAGTTTTTTCATGAAAATAATAATCTCCCCATGATTTGACAACTATCCCTATATTGGAGTAATGCAATGCAGTACAAATTTTACATTATAATATTTTTAAGTTAAGTGATATTGTTATAGTAATAATTGATATTACTGTTCCTTTTCCACTAAAAGTATCCAGGGAACAGATTTATTTTTGTTACTGTTGTTATCTTCTGAGTTAAGAGATATTTCGTACCAAATATTGGTCTTATTTTAAATATTTACTTAAAGTTATTACAATATCAGAAATATGAGCATATTTTGCATTAATTGGTATTGCTCTTCACTGTAGTTTGGAAAATATTTACATAATTTAAAAATAAAGTTACTATTTATAAATTGTAAAGAATACATAAGAGTAGGTGATTATTCTTTAGTATTTATATGCAAAAAACAGAGAATGAAGAATTCAGTCAATTCTTACCAGTAATGAAGGAGTGTTGATATCTATATGCTCAAAGACTGTAAATTCCTTCTTTAATTTTACTGGTAGAAGCCAAGGCCTGTGCAATTCGGCTTTCACCCAATAGCGCACACTGCCATGTCGGCCTTCGAATGAGGTAGCAAGTGGTCTGTGCAGAATATAAAGATCATATATTAATCTTACACCTCTTTTAAATTAATTATACAGCAGATCAGCATAGGAGTGTTAATATATTTTTATACACCAATGAGGTATCGAAGGCATAATTTATATTTCCAAAGGGATAAGTCATGGGGGTGGGGGAACCTTCCAAATAATAAAATAGATAATTGTCAAATATTGCAGAAATTTGGTTAAAAAAAGCCAGATGAATACAATTGCTTTAAACTAAGAAGAGGCTACTTTTAATGCTGGTGGCAAAATTATCAAAGTCTGGAAATGAACAGTTTTTGAAACGGTCAAGACTTTAGTTTAAAAATAAAATTAAGAATGGTTTAACTATTTCTCTTGAGAAATTCTAGACTCTGGTTAAACATTCAGACCAAACTCCCCATGGTGCTCCATTTTTCATTAGCTAAAAATTACTATTTCCTATTTTAGCAACTAATTAAGATCCAGAAAAGGTCTGGAATAGTCATTATGGCTTCAGAAGCTTTTTACATTTCATTAAGTCCACTGATCTCTTTAAAAATGTTTTCCATTTCCTAATTTTGGCCATATTTTCTAACTACATTATAGACTTGAAAAAGAATTTCTTTTGTTGACCTGTTATCAAAAGAATCAGAATTCCTCTCAGCTCTCTGATTTTATTACTTGTGGAAGATTTTATTTTAGTGAATTTACTCTCCTTTTCATAATTTCATCAGAAATATGCACAAGGTTCATTTATTACAAGGCAGAGTGCTAGTTTTTTTGAGGAGTAGTGGTGTTTACTTTTTGTTTTACATTTTAGACTTCTGCATTAATTTGTATAGCACAGAGAAATAAAATGCAGGATCTATTCAAGACTTCTACGGTTCATTTTAAATGACTGTGGCTTATTGAAAGAATTAAAATATATATTTAAATTACCTTCATCCTTTGAAAATATTCAGGCCCAACTGTATTAGCCCTATTGTATTTACAAACTTAAAATATTTCTCTTAGAAAGTAATTACGGTATTATATTAAAAATGTTGTTAAGCAATATGATACTCTGAAAAATACTCCTTATGAACTCTATCCACATATAATAAGTACTAGAATTAAAAAACACACAGAATTAAGTACATTTGGCACTAGACAAAATCTTCTGTAATGCAAGTTTACCTTTCAGAACAAACATTACAAGTACCACTTTGCATGCTTTAATATCTGTTAAGGCATTTTATTTTAAAAACTGCTTTTTGTATAATTTCCTCTAACTTATTATTACACTATGAATATTTTACTTTCCTTCTTCCTTTCATACTATATTCCAGGCCTTACATTAAGATATCTGATTGACATTTCCTTTTAAGTCTAGGTCACAATATCTCTTGTGTGACATTCTCAATAGCTTCTTGCACAGAAGCTAATGAATTCATATCATAAACACACATTACTTCTAAAGTTAGGATATTTCTAATTATTTTGACCTTCTTAGTGTTGGTAAGCATCGGTAGAAAGGACAGAACACTTAATTTTTATCAGCTACTAAATGACAGACTTGATATGCTCTCTTTTTTTCAGCTAATGCTGATGGTGAACTATTATTAAGTGCTTACCATTTGACTAGCACCTTCCAATTCATTCACTTTAAATGAAATACTTTTAAACATCATACAAATCCTGAGACAGAGTATTAAGAATTGAGGTTTGCTTTCTATAATTTTGCCACTCTAGATTAAAAAAATAGCTTTTTTTAGTATATTGTTTTCCTCTAGCAAGTTTCAGTAATGAAAAGGGTTTTTTTTTTTAAACTAAAAATATCTAAATATACAATGTTTCATTTTAAAAGAAAGGATGTTTATGAAAAATGCCTGTTAACAAAATACTTACGTCTGTGGAAGCTCGAAGCTGAATGCATATTCATGCCTTCCTGAATGAACAGTGTTGAAACCTTCTTCGGAATTATCATCATCTAAAACAGAAAACAAAAAATTTATTAATAAACCTTCACACTCTCCTCACGATGTCAGAACTTTAAAGATGCTCATAGTTAAATAAGGCCACAAACTTTGGAGTGTGAGAGATCTGAATTCTAATTCCAACTTCATCACTTCCTCTGGGTAACATAAAACTCCTGTCTTCAGCTGGTTCATCTGTAGAATGGGGATATATTTATACCCACAGGTGATTTGTTTAATGGAAGACAACCTAAACTGCAAAGCATCTACAGCTAACATCCTACAGGATAAGACTCAGACCTCAAATCTCTACTAGGATGTTACCTTTGTCTTCAACTATTTACTTAAATTTATCCTAATAAGCCTATATATAAAATGAAAACTATTCACGTAAACCTTTAAAAAAATGTCAGTTTTGATACGGAAAATGTGACTGTGAAAACTAATAAAACGATTAGAAAATTGCCAAGTAGATGTTGGGAGTTAAAAAAAAAAGGAACAATGATTTTAATGTCTGTTTCATAGTCAAAAATTCTTACTGAACCTAAAATTATGACCTCAGTCTCATAGCTAAAAATTCGCATATACATAAGATGTACCTTAGATTTAAAATGTGCCTGCTTAACGGGAAAAAACAGGTCATGCATCCTTGAAAAATGAAGATAAGGATGTTTCCCAGTGCTAGAAATAAACAGGATGACCTCTGATTTTACATCCAATTTGTTTTGATGAAATAGGTTTTCAAACTATCTCAAAAAAAAAACAAAAAAACAAAAAAACCCCACAGGTAAATACGGGAGGGGGTTATGGATTCTTAACATGCTTTTCTGAAGCGTTCTAACTAGGTAATTTAATTACATAAATGTCTACTAACGCAGGTTCCTCAGTGTAGAAACCTTTATCATTACCTAGGAGGCTATCAGAAACGGGTTTTATCATTTAACTTTCCCTCAAAAAAGTAATAAATACACACAAAAAACATGATGCTTCCCTCAGAGGGGGAAAAAAAAGATGCCTCTCTGTGGATACCTTTTATTTAATAACCATCACGACCTAGTCTTGTTACCAGTATTTTTTTCTTCTCCCCCCACCCCCGTGCAAATTCTCTCTCCTGGATTTCGGCCCTGAAAGCGGTTGATGAGTTGGGGGCCATTTAAAACCGCTCCCTCCTGAAGGCGCCCAAAGTTTGCCTCCCTGTCTCTCCTTTTCTTCCCTTCTCGCTCCCTTTTTGTGCCAGCTCAGCAATCTCATTGAGGCGAGCGGCGGCGGCGGCGGCGGCGGCCTCGCCGTGGTAAACAAGTGCCGGGCTGTCAATCAAGAACTAGACCGGAGCAGGAGAGGACCGGCCTAAACCGGCGCGAGCAGATCCCAGCCGGCCCGCCCGCGCGCCGCCGCCGCCCGCGCGCCCCGCTATACATACGGCATATGTCGCGCGGCGCTCGCACTCGCGCTCGCACAGCCTAGCCTGCTGGCGGCGGCGGGGAGGGGCCANGGCAAAGGAAATGGGGGCGGGGGCGGCGAAGGGACGCAAAAGCTCGAGGGTGGTGGTGGGGGAACAATGGCGGGGCTGGTGGTGACAGGGAGTACTCGCCAAGGCCCCCACCAAACCCTGCCTTCGATGTTCGTGTCACTTTGCCCGTCCCGGCCAGCCTTGGGGCTCGCTCTCCCCTCAGGGCAAGTCAAGGTAGCCCGTCTGGTGCCTGCAGAGACCAGGCAACATGCTTTTGTTTCAGCTAGGAGTGGGTAAGGGCGTTCAAAGGCGCTTCCAACAACTTCTACCTGAAAAACGGGGTCCGGCTAACCCGGCCCACCCAACTTCCCCCGTGAACAGAGAGAACTGTCAGCTGAAAAGTTGCGCCCAGGGCCACCCGGCACCTGGAAGGCTTGCCTCTCCTCTCGGTTGAAACCTGAAGTCGTCCCTTTCCAGGTCTGCAAGCGAGGTGAGGTGAGATGGGGAGAGAGAACGTTATGTGACAGGAGCCCCGTGCGTTTCCAGAAGCCCGGGCAGGGACTCGAGAAGGGGCGGGGGCAGCGGCGGCTCAGGAGGGACCTTTACCGGCGCACGCCGGTTCCAAGCCTCGCCCCAGCCGCCGAGCCCTCTCTCCCCACCCGCCTGCGCCCAATCCAATCAGAGCCTGGCATCGCCTTAGCAACAGGCTAACAAACCCGGCTCCGCCTATCGCCGGCCGCCCGGGGCGGGGCCTCAGATACCAGGCTAGTTTGAGAGGTCCCAGTTCTAAAGTCATTGAAACTCTTCCAAGCAGAAGAGCTCGTCCATGCTTGCAGGGGTTGAGGGGTGTCCCGTGGCGGGGGTGGGGGTGCAACACTATTCTTTACTATGAAACCGTGGCGCAAGCAATGAAATTTGTGTTTGTCCCCGTAAGTCGTATTATTATTCTACTTTTCCCCCACTGCGCACCTCAACTCCTTAAAAACCTGTTTCTTCTAACCCCTCTTAAAAAAAGCTACCAGTCTAGGAAGGATCAAATACAAACTCCTGGGCGTCCTGTTCAACCAATATCGGGACTGTCATTAGGCAGTTCCATTTCTTAAGACTGTCATTGCTTGGAGAGATTAACTAGAAATTACTTCAGGATGCAAAGGATCTGTGTGTAACTGAAAACACAATTAGAAGACTAATTTCATCTTAAAACTTTAAAAATAATGCGTTCATGCTGTAATTCAAAGCACCCTACGTTTCCACCCTTGCCTTAGTTCACAATTAGTACTTCCTCATGGGTGTGTATTTTTTAATTAAAAAAAGGTTAAAAACGTGCTCTATTTTTAAAAAAATTTCAACATTCGAACTAAATACTGCATTAAAAAGGAGAAGCACAAAATTACATAACCAGTTTTCACATTATATTCTTCTTGGGCTAGGAATTAAGTCATCGCCACCACCTGACGCGTGTAACCAATCTGCTGAGAGCAGAACAAGCGCCCCTCCTCACCACCCCCCAGAACTGGTCCGAAACAGGATTGAACCGCTTCTAACAAAGGGTGGAAACTTAGAAAAACAAGCTTAGAGTCTCCTATATTTCCACAATGTAGCCATTTAAACAATAGCTTGGACATTTCAGGACCCCTTTTCCCTTTGACAACCGTTTATCTTCCTTTTCTAACCAAAAATCATATCCAACGAGCCGAATACTTTTCAATTCCATTTGACTGGCAGGGGTTTCATTGAATCCACGTTCCAAAGTTAGGCATGATGCTCGGAAAAGAAAATTTCTGACCCTAAATGGCTTTTAAAACTGATTTTTAACACATCATCATGATAGGTGCTGTCCTTTAAAATAGAGAACGCCTGATGTAAATTTCTGAAGGAATTGGAAAGAATAGGGAAAAAACACGTGGGGTGTTGATACCATATGTCAAAATAAGCCACAGAAACCCTTTATCAACAACTATGGTCAGTTCTCTAAAAGTCTTTTGCGTGTCAATATTAAAAAATGAAATACACCTATTAACCCACTTTAAAGTGTTATTTCTTCATTGAAGCTTAGCTTTTAAGACCTCAGGTTGCAGTGTATAAGGGAAAAATCTAATATTGGACTGCAGCTTTTAGCAACTCATTTGAAAACATATAAGTAAAATTACTGAATCGGTTTTAAGCATAATTTATATGTAAGGTTGAAATGGATTCCAAATGTGTATATGGCACAAACCAAGCCGGGTATAGAGGTAGTTGAATAAGTGCAGTTTGCAGTCACTTTGCAGATGCCTGCATGCGTTACGGCTTAACACACGATGAATGTCAAGGAGAATCCAAATCTTCTAACTTTGCTAACCTGTATCAAAATGCTATATGTTATGCTACGAGCAGGATTACATTAATTCAGAAAAATTGAAAAGGTACTTTCCAAAGAAAGGTCTAATAATTTCCTAACAATTTTAAAAAAAAAAAAACTTACCTCTTTCGTGTCCAATTAAGATGTCTTTATGGTTGAAATATTCTACTTCTTCAGTGTAATTCTGTGTATAGGCAGTATTGGAGCCGGCGTTTCTCGATTCGGTCCAGCGTACTTTCGCATGTCCTCTTGCATGAATTTTAAGAGATTTTACTCTGATTTCCCCCGTAACTTCTAAATTCACCCTTCCTGAGACTGTATCCCCACTAGAATACACAGGGACATTGCTGTCATTAAGACAGTCAAAGCTTATTGTCAAACTCTTTACCTTTCCAAGCACCATGTTTATAACACAATCTATAAAAAATATAATGTAAGACAAAAAAGTCAAGATCACATATATGATGTGATCCTCACTTAACACTGATCGATGTCTTTGCCGTGCAAAAAGCTTGCAGGCAGATCAGCGATTCTTTACAAATAGTTCATTGAGATTTCTTAAAAAGTCAGGGCAGCACAGAGGCTGCTGGCTGCTCCGCGCTCCTGCGAGTCTCAGTGGTCTCCTTACAAAGACGGGCGGCTGGAAGCTGCCAGCTCACTTTAAGAGGAGCTTTGTGAAAAACAACCCCGGTGCGCATGCGCACGCCGCGGCTGCTGTCGGCCCTCCCAGCGCGCCCCCTCCCGCGCGCGGCTCGCTCCCTGGCTCGTTTGCTCGCTCGCGGGTACAGTAGGTGTAAGCCACTGGAGGAAGACACTGGGGCTGCCGGGAGGCTGAACCAGACTTCTCTGCATTGTGGCCTCCTATTGGTAGGCAGGCTACCGTAAACCCTCGATGTGCTAGCCGGAGTCCCTTATCGAGCACACTCTAGTAGAAAGATGATGACCGAGGGGGCCACTGGGGGACAAGGTTTGGGTGGGTAGCAGTTTGCAAAGGCCAGTAAGGATAAAACTGCTGAGTGACCGGCCCGAAGCATGCGTTCCCGGCACTGCAGGCTTTTGCCCACTGCCTGGATGGGAGGAAGAAAAAGTGATGTGTAGAGAGAGATGGGGGAAGGGGAGAAACCGGTTGGGCAAGGGCTGGTCGCTGAGCATAATCTTAACGAATTTCAAAAGAAAATGTAATAAAAACCAGAGAAGAGATAATGTTCAGTAGACAAGAGCATTCTTGGCTTGGGTTTTTTTTTTTTTTTAATTAAAAAGACGAGTGCCTTGTAGGCAGGGTGGAAATGACCCAGTCGAGACATTAAAAGAGATTGCAATAAGGAGCAAGGAAGAGAAGCATCTATAATTTAATCATTATATTTTGCTTTCTCCTCCACTGCTTTCTCTTCCGTCTCTTAATTCGATACCAATGAAAAACAACCAAGATGTTTGCTTGATGACACCGGGGGAAAAAAGGTTTGACCACTTCCTCGAAGGAGGAAGCCATCGGTTTTTTGAGACACCACCTACAGCTAGATTTGCAGGGTATGACATGATTGTAACTCCTGTGTCCAGAGGGTTAAGAATAGGATTTGGCCTAAAAAAGTACCACCTTATAAAAGGCAGCATGACATAGTGTTTTAGCTGACATAATGTTTACAGCAGCATTGAAAAATCTTTGTTAGAAGTTAGTGAAGCCCAAAGGATGGTTTTTAAAAAAAAGAATGATTTGTTATATAACTAGGACTTAATTCTGTGAAGCTTTAATTTTGATTTTCAGCTTTGGACTGTTCAACATAATAATTCACATAATACATCTATCTTAAGGACAAGTGCATTTGTCTCTTTATTGAGAATGTTTTGATAACAAATTGGAGTGCTTTCCTGTATCACACTGGGAAGCAAGGCTTAATAGCATAAAATCATCTAGATTGTATGGAATCAATGAAATTACCTGAAGAGGGTAAGAATATGGGGAGAAAAGAATATGAATCTCAAATTAGGTATACATAACCAAATACTCTTTGGAAGATTTTTGACTGTGTGTAAACTGCTTTAAATTATTTTGTGCAGTGTATTCAGATAGGATGAAGCTCTAAATCATGACCGATTGAGCTCATTGGTCTTGCTGTTTTTTTTTTTTTAATCCAGAAACTAAGTTTTATCTGTTGCCTTTAGTTGAAAGGCAGCGTTTTGGAGTCAAGAGTATTATATAAATTGCTTACATGGAATATAAATATGCAAAGTATTTTGACAGTTAAAGGGCTGGACATTTATCTCTGATAGAGCTTAGATGGTTTTGCTTAAAACTATGAATTCGTGTATTTCAGTGGTGGTGAGGGGAAATAGTCTTTTTTCCCTCTTGGATGACACCTGGTGGCTTTTCTAGTTGTTCAAATACTTGGGATCTTGTACTGGCCTTGATAACTGATGCTATTTGGGTTTTTCTTGCCACCTAGTGGTAAAAGTGGTGAATTTGTGTTAGCTTAGCAGTAAGGTCAAACTATCTAGTGTTCAGATGACTTTGGGCGTGCATTTAAAAGTGAAGTTTATGGTGAGGCCTTTACTACCAAAGTTATTTTAAATTATTAAGGGCCAGTGAGAGATGGTTGAATTCTTCAGAATTTTTAGTAAAATTTGTCCTTTACTAAAACCTCTTTACTAAAATCTCTTTAATAAGTTGGAGTATAATCTATTTATGAAAAAATAAGTCAGCTGTTTAAATTAAGACAGCTAGAATTCCATTTAACCAAAAAGAATTCTGAAGAGATTTACTTGTATTTTAGAAAATTGTTTTAGCCCATTAAATGATTCAATCCTGTCATTATATTACATTATTCCTTCCGTCTGAAGCTTTTAGGATATTATAAATCATTCTCGTCATTATTTCTCTACTTCTCTGTTTTCTTTTTACAGTGTCTTCCTAAACGCTTTAGTAACTGACAAGTTGCCAAGAAATTCTTATCCCCTATCACTTTGACTCAAGATCCTACTAACTTACCCTAATTATAACCATTCTTCTCTTTGGATTCAGTCATGTGATTATTTCTTAAACACCTAAACTTGAGTTTACTTTTTGCGTTTTGTTTTCCTCCTCCTGTTTATTCAAGCCATAAAACCGTTGGGAACAAACAAATGAACAACACTGGCACCTCTTAATCCCTGCTTGTGTTTTCATTTCTGTGCAAACACTTGGACTAAGTTTTAAATGTTTTGTCTCCTGACTTTTATAACCTCTCCCTTTTAAGACCCCTTATCTCAATATCTACCCTTTGGACAGCTTGAAATGTTGTCCTGTAGCCATTGTCTCAGGCTTCTGGACTTGCTGCACTGGGCCCTAATTGTATTTTGTGTTACATTTAAGCTTCATCTTTACCATCAAGACTCTTTCCCACTGCACCCCTGCCAGCGTGTCATATGCCATCTCTACTCTGCTAACTCTCTAGACTCCTGTCAAGTACATCTTCTGTTCGCATTGTTAACTTGTCTCACTGTTGCCAAAATAGAGCTACAGGCTGCTTTTCTGTGCCCAGAAAGACATTCCACTGCTGTGTTGTCTTCTTTCTCTTCCTCTAAACCCTCTACTAGATTCACTCGGAACAGCTGAGTAAAATTCTGACTAGGCAGAATAACCAGTTCCTCCTCCCCTTTTTATAGCTTCTTCAGAAATTGTGTAGGGATATCTTCTTATGGTATTTGTTTCTTGGAATTTTTTTTTTTTGGTCTGGCTTCATGGCATGTGGGATCTTAGTTCCCTGACCAAGGATTGAACCCGTGTGTCCTGCATTGGAAGCATGGAGTCTTAACCACTGGACCACCAGGGAAGTCCCTTCTTGGATTTTAAATTCCTTGGCTGTTCCACCTTACTATGTAAAATTTGAAACTCAAGCTCAACAACTCTGTCAATAATAGACAAATGACAGTTGCTTTTAAGATATAATATTGAGGCCATATGTCAAAATTACTGCAGAGTCTGGAGTTTTACATGTATAATATCAAAATGTTGAGTATCATTAAAAGCAAGGCATCTCAACTGAAAGTCTTGTCATGTGGTTGTAAGAAAAACTGTATCATCTGTCAGAACCTGTTTCTTAAGGAGAAATATGAAGTCCATGCTTACTTCTTATTTTAACTAACACCTGACAGGATTGAGTGCTGTAGAATAGGGAGATTCTGTTTGTTTTTTGAGTCTTAACTCTGCATTTCAAGATTTTGCAACTGTGGCTTAACTTTAACATCTTCAGGCTGCAACAAACTTGACTTTGATGTGGAGATTAGAGGTAAGATTTGCTATACATAGTATTAGCAAAATGAGTAAGATTTGCTTTTCATATTAGTTAATTATATGGTATGTTTGTTACATTCTTTTTACTTAATAAATGTTTTAATGTCTTTTGGATTTTGTGATAAAATTCAGTACCAAATTTGGTTTCTGTTTGCCATCATTAAGAAATAGTGTGATATGTATTATGTGAATGCCATTTAATCTTATTTTTGATTTAATGTAAAATCATTCATAAGTATTCTATTCACCCAGAGCTGCCACTGGTAACATTTTGGTACATTTCCATCTAGCTGTACATCTAAAAAAAAGTTACCAGTTAAGCAATTACAGTGCTTCTCATCAAACAATTTTTGAACTTTAAAAAGAAGGAACTTAAGTGTTAGGTATGGAAAGAAAAGAAAGAAAGAAAGTGAAGTTGCTCAGTTGTGTCCGACTCTTTGCGACTCCACGGAGTGTAGCCTACCAGTCTTCTCTGTCCATGGGATTTTCCAGGCAAGAGTACTGGAGTGGGTTGCACTTTCCTTCTCCAAGTGTTAGGTATACAGTAGCATAATTCAACATATCTGTGCACACTACAAAATAATTTCCACCACAAGTCTAGTTAACCATTCATCACCATTCCCTTCCCTTCTGGTAAGATCAGATCTGATCTTACCGCTGTATCTGAGTTTATTTTTGTTTAAATTTTTTGTTCACTTGTTTTTTCTTTTTATACTCCACATATAAGTGAAACCGGTAAGATATTTGTCTTTCTTCGTTTGACTTATTTCACTTGACTTCCCAGGTGGCTCAGTGGTAAAGAACCTTCCTGCTAATGCAGGAGACTTGCAGGAGATGCAGGTTTGCTCCCTGGCTTGGGAAGATCCCCTGGAGAAAGAAATGGCAGCCCACTCCAGTATTCTTGCCTATAGAATCCCAAGGACAGAGGGGCTCGGTAGGCTCCAGTCCATGGGGTCACAAAGAATTGGACATGGCTGAGCATGCTCAGCACACATTTCACTTAGCATAACATTCTCCAGGTTCGTTCATAACGGGGAACATATTCTCTGTCATTGCAGATGGCAGAATTCATTCTCATGTAGCTAATTATACACTTTCTATGTATAACACACCTTTATCCATTCATCCATCTATGGACACTTAGGTTGTATTCATATTTTGGCTATTATAAACAATGCTGCAGTGAACATCAGGGTACACGTGTGTTTTCAAGTTAGTGGTTCTTCAAGTAAATACCCAGAAGTAAAATAGCTGAGTCATACACTAGTTCTATTCTTAGTTTTTTGAGGAATCTCCCTCCTGTTTTCCACTGTGGCTGCACCAGTTTACAGTTCCAGCAATAGTGTATGAGGTTTCCCTTTTCTCTTTGTCCTCTATAACATTGTTATTTTGTGTTTCTTTGATAATAGCCATACTGACGGGTGTGAGGTGATATCTCATTGTGGTTTTTGTTTGCATTTCTTGATAGTGATGTTGAACATCTTTTCATCTGACTGTTGGCCATCTGTATGTCTTCTTTGGAAAAATATCTATTTAGATCCTCTGCCCATTTTTTTAATCAGGTTGCTTGTTTTTTTGTTGTTGTTGAGTCCAGTAGAATATTTTGACGACAGATTTGATTAGTGGCTCCAGGAGTACAGTCTGCTTGCTTGCTAAATTAGATGAGTTGAAAAAAGTTTATTCATCTAGGCTCATGTGGCATCAGGCCTAGAAGAAGGATCAGAAATGGTAAATTTCTTTTCTGAGCTATTTTATGATTTTTGACCAGGCACATCATTATGTGATGAGAATAAAAGAATTCTAATTATAATAACTAGTATTTTTTGACAGATGTTGAGTTTTAGTGGCAAAGTATTAACTGAAAGGAACAAGTTCTCTATTTTTTTTAACATCAAATTCATATTGGGCCAACTGGGAGGTCACATTCAGTATCTTACTTAGAGTATTTTGCCTTTCTAGTTATCTATATATTTTTCTTTTAATGTAGAGGATCATTATGAATGATTGAAAAAAACCCCAAACTTGTTACTTACTGCCACTATCTTCTCAATACTGTTTAACGGAAGCATTTTCCAAAGGTTTGCCTTCTGTTTTATTTACTGTTAATTATTATTATCATAATTAAAAAACTATAAGAGAGAATTCTTGCTTCTCACCCATCTACAATCAGCTCAGTTTTCATGTTACTGTCATTTCTGTTGTTGAAGAATTTTACTTGCTACTGCATTGAAGAGAGAGTTGTGAAAGCTGTAAGAAGAAGGGGTGATTTAAGTTTAGAAGTTTCCTGAGCACTCACTGTCTCCAGAATTTTAAGAATTTCAAGTGACTTTTTATTTCAGGGTCAGGAAACAGTTTAGGTGATAGCTAAACCTTAAAATTATACATTCAATCTATGACCTAGTAAATTCATATGTGGATCATCAGCAATTAGTGTTATATTCGTTGTTTTTGTAACGTAAATGTCTTTTTTAGTTCATGTATAAACTTCTTAAGTTAGTACGTTTCAGTGGAAACATGAGGCAACTATAATTTTCTGACTCAACTTGTAACATTTTTGTGGCCATTTAAGAATTTCTCATTATTTCGCTGCAGAATATCTGATTAAAAAATATTTTGAAGTTTGAAACATACATGAAGGATTTTGTTGGCATGGTGGTATACATGTTGTTGTAAAGATACCCAGAGTGAAGTATCCAAAGCGAGGAACAGAATTAAATTATTGCTAATTTACAAATTAAAATAATGTAGTCTGTCTTGGTCTTTAGAAAGTAGGAGTAATGCTTTGATAATCCAAAACAATTTTGTAAGGTATAGGTTAAAAACAAAATTTGGAAGCTAGAGTGGATGCCCTTTTGTGTGATTGTGTGTGCTCAGTCGTGTCTGGCTCTTTGTGATACCATGGACTATAGCCCACCAGACTCCTCTTTTTGTGAAATTTTCTAGGCAAGAATATTGGAATGGGTTGTCATTTTCTTTTCCAGGGACTCTTCCCAACCCAGGGATTGAACCCTCATCTCTTATGTCTCCTGGATTGGCAGGCAGATTCTTTACCACTGCACCACCGGGGAAGCTGCCAGATACCCTTTTGCTCAATAGTTATAATCATATGTTTTGCACTCTTAGAAATAAGGAACACTTTATTTCTTCCATGAGTCACTTGAATAGGAAAATATCTTTTAACTTTAATTTGTTATTTGTTACTATTATTTCCTGCTATTATTCGAAATTTTTTTTGGTAAAATTTGGAAAAGGTCTCAAAAAGGTGAATGTGTAAGAAGAATTGAATTGAGCCCTGCTGCTCCCATAGGTCTTTCTGCAAATAGAGAAGAAAATCTTTTAGAAAAAGTTACTTCATAGATGTGTGGCCAGTGGGAGATTATTAGCCTGGATTGTAAAACAGAGTCATGATCCTAAAGAGAATAATGTAGGAAAGAACAAAAGGCCCAACTGTTACTCTTTTTCTAGCACTAGCATTCCTCAGCCTCACAAACCTTGCTGATTTTGTGTTCTAATCACATTTTTTTTCTCTTGTCTCTGCAATATTGATAACTCCAAATGAAATAAATATTGGCTACTGGCTTGGAGACATGGTGGCTAATAGTTAAGAGGGCAAAACTGATAAAGTGAAATGCATAAAAATTTCCAAAACATTGGTAAGAAAGACCCATCAGAGAGCAGTGTGAGGGTGAAGGCCACAAGATGTGTCCCCTGGTGAATATGGGGAACAGTGAAGGAGAGGAAAGTAGTGGTGGACAGAGAGTCCAGAGAAGCTTCAGTGGTCAGACTCATTCAAAGAATGAACGTGGTGAAGGTATGTCTGGTAATGACCACAAGTCAGGCCAGCTTTTCAGGAGATTGGAAAGCCTGGCTGATACCAGAAGATGGGTGACGATGGAGTGGGTTTTTCTTTGATAGGTGTGTGGGATATGCGTACATTGGCCAAGAAGCCTAGAAACCCCCAGGCTGTACGCTGAGTAGGGTATGAGAAAGAGTATGACATCCAGAATACAAGTACATCTTGTATGCTCTCTACTCTTATTTGGTCCTCTTAACAGCCCGATGAGGTAAATACTATTACATCCATTTGATGATCAGGAAACAAGCTTGGGATGATAAAGTAAGTTGTCCAAACTTATACAGCTGGTAGAAGAGGATGCTAGGATTTGAACCTGTGCTAACTTACTAGGCCGTACTGCAAGCAAGTCAGCAGGCTTATTTATCCATTCCTCCTCCAAGAAGGCTCCTGTCACCATCCTCTCCTTTGCCTGCTTGGATTATGTATTTCTTTTATTTGTACCCAACACCTTATAAAAACACTATTCCTTAACAATTTTTAATGTAGTTTGTACATTAATTATCTCTTCTGCAGTGCTCCAGGCCTCTCAAGGGCACACTCCATGTCTTATCTAGTGCTCAAGTGTTAGTAATTTTTATATCTCCAGCACTTAGCATAGTGCCTGGCACATGATACACACTCAATAAATATTTACTGATATGTGATAAATTGATAATGGAGTATTATCTTTAAGCAGTTTTCCATTGTAAGATTGTAGACTCTTATGGGAAGTTTTTCCAGGCAACCACATGAAACTGAAGAATTAAAAATAAGATTTAAGTTTCAAACCATCATTTTCTAAATATATGCTGGTGCTGATTGCCACAAGGTCACTATCATGATGTATTATCCAATACCAGTTAAAGCAAGTAAGGATTACAAGTCTTTGCTAAAGTTTTATGACTATAAAGTAATAATCATATTAAAATATGATTATTAATAGTATATCCTCTTAGGGCATTTTTCTAGTTATATTACATTATTTCACATTATTTACAACTGATGAACAAAGAGTCTTCCAGCTTGCTTTTGATTGCTTAGTTGGAAAAATGCAGTTGTGTGGCATAGCAGAGAGCAAAATACCAGATTGTAGAAATTTAGGGACATTAAATGAAACTTGTAGTATTGTTTACCTGTATTCTTGACGCAGTTTCGCAGCTGACATTTCATAAAGTATTCTGAACAGATTTGAAAGTAGGCAATAGGTTTATTTCAAAAGTTTCAATTATACAGTACTTTATTTGCTACATATATTTAGGTTATGTAGAGATGATATCTCTCTTAGAAATTAAAGTCACTAGAAGCACTTCTGAAGACCAGCATTTATTCATAGCTTTGGTAAATTCAACAGTTATGTGAAACCCTAGTTGTTAAAAATACACATTATTTTTAAATGATTTTACATATACTGTTGACCCTTGACCTTGAGGGCTACAGGCAACAACCTCCCCCTTCCCCTGTGCATATAATCTGTGTGTAACTTTACAGTCAGCCCTGCATTTCCTAGGTTTCTCCAAATCCAAGGCAATGGCACCCCACTCCAGTACTCTTGCTGGAAAATCCCATGGACGGAGGAGCCTGATAGGCTGCAGTCATGGGGTCGCTAGGAGTCGGACATGACTGAGCAACTTGCCTTTCACTTTCCACTTTCATGCATTGGAGAAGGAAATTGCAAGCCACTCCAGTGTTCTTGCCTGGAGAATCCCAGGGACGGGGGAGCCTGGTGGGCTGCCGTCTCTGGGGTCACACACAGTTGGACACGACTGACGTGACTTAGCAGCAAGGTTCTGCAGACTCTGATTCAACCAACTCCAGACAAACTCAGATTGCCTAGTCAAGTAGTATATATTCAGTGAAAAAAGCCCATATATCCATGCAGTTCAAACCCATGTTGCTTGAGGGTCAACTATATTTTTAAATATGTTTTTATTTTTAAAAATGTGAAATAATTAGGTGGAATATTATGCAATATTTGCTATGAGAAGCAGATATTTATGCATTTATGACTCAAGATGTAACATTCCAGATATCCCCAAGATATCCGCAAGATATTGAGCAATGGTTAGTGCTGTGGGTTAAATTTGTTTGTATAAATTTAACTCTGATAATATGAATTACTTTCCTTTAATAATGAAAAGCTTTAGGGATGTGGTTACTGTATTATCTTATATGCTTTACTAAACAAAGGGTATCTATGATTAAATTGTACAATTAACAATGACAGTTAAACTTAGAGAGTGTAGTCAGTGAGCAGAGATACACAGTCTTGTAATTCTCAATTTTCACTTCTAGAAGCCATAATTTTAGCTTAAAAATTATAAAAGACACACTATAAGATAGCTTCAAAATACCTACATATTTTTCTTCACAGTTATGAAATCCAAAGGTCTTTTAAATGTCATATTCAATGTTTAATCTGTCAGTGTAGGGCTCATTGATTGTTTTTGTTGAATTATTCTTTTTTATTTCAGTAGGACTTTCTTTCCCAAAATAATAATTAGTTATTAACAAACAACTCTTTAAGTGATTGAAAACATTGTTTTCCACAAATTTATACATTTGGCTCCCAAATGTTTAAAGTGTATATATGTACTATATTTGCTATACTACATATGTGACGAATTTGCTATGGGATCTTGTCTATACTCACTAGAACAGAGAGGAAAGAAATATCCCCTCCCTGAGAAGAGCTAATCATTTTTGGTGTTATCTCATTTCCCAGTATTCTTGCCTGGAGAATCCCATGGATGGAGGAGCCTGGTAGGCTNTTTTACATATACTGTTGACCCTTGACCTTGAGGGCTACAGGCAACAACCTCCCCCTTCCCCTGTGCATATAATCTGTGTGTAACTTTACAGTCAGCCCTGCATTTCCTAGGTTTCTCCAAATCCAAGGCAATGGCACCCCACTCCAGTACTCTTGCTGGAAAATCCCATGGACGGAGGAGCCTGATAGGCTGCAGTCATGGGGTCGCTAGGAGTCGGACATGACTGAGCAACTTGCCTTTCACTTTCCACTTTCATGCATTGGAGAAGGAAATTGCAAGCCACTCCAGTGTTCTTGCCTGGAGAATCCCAGGGACGGGGGAGCCTGGTGGGCTGCCGTCTCTGGGGTCACACAGAGTTGGACACGACTGACGTGACTTAGCAGCAAGGTTCTGCAGACTCTGATTCAACCAACTCCAGACAAACTCAGATTGCCTAGTCAAGTAGTATATATTCAGTGAAAAAAGCCCATATATCCATGCAGTTCAAACCCATGTTGCTTGAGGGTCAACTATATTTTTAAATATGTTTTTATTTTTAAAAATGTGAAATAATTAGGTGGAATATTATGCAATATTTGCTATGAGAAGCAGATATTTATGCATTTATGACTCAAGATGTAACATTCCAGATATCCCCAAGATATCCGCAAGATATTGAGCAATGGTTAGTGCTGTGGGTTAAATTTGTTTGTATAAATTTAACTCTGATAATATGAATTACTTTCCTTTAATAATGAAAAGCTTTAGGGATGTGGTTACTGTATTATCTTATATGCTTTACTAAACAAAGGGTATCTATGATTAAATTGTACAATTAACAATGACAGTTAAACTTAGAGAGTGTAGTCAGTGAGCAGAGATACACAGTCTTGTAATTCTCAATTTTCACTTCTAGAAGCCATAATTTTAGCTTAAAAATTATAAAAGACACACTATAAGATAGCTTCAAAATACCTACATATTTTTCTTCACAGTTATGAAATCCAAAGGTCTTTTAAATGTCATATTCAATGTTTAATCTGTCAGTGTAGGGCTCATTGATTGTTTTTGTTGAATTATTCTTTTTTATTTCAGTAGGACTTTCTTTCCCAAAATAATAATTAGTTATTAACAAACAACTCTTTAAGTGATTGAAAACATTGTTTTCCACAAATTTATACATTTGGCTCCCAAATGTTTAAAGTGTATATATGTACTATATTTGCTATACTACATATGTGACGAATTTGCTATGGGATCTTGTCTATACTCACTAGAACAGAGAGGAAAGAAATATCCCCTCCCTGAGAAGAGCTAATCATTTTTGGTGTTATCTCATTTCCCAGTATTCTTGCCTGGAGAATCCCATGGATGGAGGAGCCTGGTAGGCTGTAGTCCATGGGGTCATTAAGAGTCAGATATGACTGAGCGACTTCACTTTCACTTTTCACTTTCATGCATTGGAGAAGGAAATGGCAACCCACTCCAGTGTTCTTGCCTGGAGAATCCCAGGGACAGAGGAGCCTGTTGGGCTGCCGTCTGTGGGGTCAGACAGAGTCGGACATGACTAAAGCGACTTAGCAGCAGCAGCAGCAGCATTTCCCAGAAGATAACTTTCTGTAAGGACATGTGTTTTCTTTTTAAAAAAATAAAAAGGAAATAAAATTAAAGATAACTTTATCGTAGAGACTTGTTATATTTGTGTTAAGAAACAATCTTGCTCAAGAATAGCTTGCTCAAGGTTGCACTCTCAGGAGCAGAGTGATCTGTACAGAAATACAGTTTAAGAGGTAATATAAACAGGTTTACCAGACATACGTATGCAATAGAAAGAGTTGCTAATAGGATTAGTATAGTGTTAGGGAGCATCTAGCAAAGGTAGTGAATTCTGATCCAGTGCTTAGGCAGAACTTTCCAGAAGAGTTGAGATTCACTAGCGAGGAGAGGAAAATTGGGCGAGTGCTTAATGATCAGGCTACAGAAGTAAACAGGCCAGATTTTCAGAGCCTCACAGTGAGAACATGTTACGTATGTCATTGTTGGGGCTTTCCTAGTTGGGCTAGTGGTAAAGAACTCATCTGCCAATACAGTTGCTCATTTGCTAACTTGTGTCTGTCTCTGTGCAACCCCATGGACTGCAGCATGCCAGGCTTCCCTGTCCTTCACTATCTCCCAGAGTTTGCTCAAACTAATGCCCATTGAGTCAGTGATGCTATCCAACCATTTCATCTTCTGTCATCCCCTTCTCCTGCCTTCAGTCTTGCCCAGCATCAGGGTCTTTTCTAATGAGTCAGCTCTTTGCATCAGGTAGTCAAAGTATTGGAGCTTCAGCCTCAGTCCTTCCAATGGATATTCAGGGTTGATTTCCTCTAGGATTGACTGCTTTAATTTCCTTGCAGTCCAAGGGACTCTCAGGATTCTCCTCCAGCACCACAATTTGAAAGCATCAGTTCTTCAGCGCTCAGCCTTTTCTTCTTTATAGTCCAACTCTCCCATCCATACTCAGAAAAACCATAGCTTTGACTATACAGACCTTTGTTGCCAAAGTGATGTCTCTGCTTTTTAACATGCTGTCTAGGTTTGTGATAGCTTTTCTTCCAAGGAGCAAGTGTCTTTTAATTTCATGCCTGCAGTCACTGTCCACAGTGATTTTGGAGCCCAAGAAAATAAAGTCTGTCACTGTTCCCATATTTTCCCCATCTATTTGCCATGAAGTGATGGGATCAGATGCCAAGATCTTCGTTTTTTGAATGTTGAGTTTTAAGGCAGCTTTTTCACTGTACTCTTTCACCTTCATCAAAATGCTCTTTAATTCCTCTTCACTTTCTGCAAAGAGTTGGACACAACTGAGCACACACACAGTATTGATTGTCCTGGTTGGGACACTTGAGAATGAAAAGGAAGCCACTAATGTCTGTTTCAATACAACAGAAATGAAAACCGCTCTGGGCAAACCAGAATGTATAATAACATAGGGAATTTGGACTTTAGGAGGAATAAAGAGTACCTAGAAGTGATGCAGGAAATAAGCCTGTTGAAAGGCATGGATCAAACTTTCAGGATCAGTTGCAAATACTTGAACCTAAAGGGACAGTTTCTGAATGTAGTCAGGTTATGGTGAATATCAACAGCAGCACCTCAGGTTTACCACCTCAGAGAACTCGTAGTGTCTGTAAAGGCAATTCTCATAAACAAGAGAGTTCTGTTATACATCCCTCAGAACTGGTACCAGACCAGGAAGCACACAAGAAAAATACAGTTGTAATGAGTGTAGAACTTTTCTTCAGGACTCAGAACTCACTCAGAGAAGGCAATGGCACCCCCACTCCAGTATTCTTGCCTGGAAAATCCCATGGACAGAGGAGCCTGGTAGGCTGCAGTCTGTGGGCTTGCTTAGAATTGGATGCGACTCAGTGACTTCACTTTGACTTTTCACTTTCATGCATTGGAGAAGGAAATGGCAACCCACTCCAATGTTCTTGCTTGGAGAATCCCGGGGATGGTGGAGCCTGGTGAGCTGCTGTCTATGGGGTCGCACAGAGTCAGACACGATTGAAGCAACTTAGCAGCAAGGGTTTATAAGGAAAAATAACCATGAAGAAGGCTGAGCGCCGAAGAATTGATGCTTTTGAGCTGTGGTGTTGGAGAAGACTCTTGAGAGTCCCTTGGACTGCAAGGAGATCCAACCAGTCCATTCTGAAGGAGATCAGCCCTGGGATTTCTTTGGAAGGAATGTTGCTAAAGCTGAAACTCCAGTACTTTGGCCACCTCATGCGAAGAGTTGACTCATTGGAAGAGACCCTGATGCTGGGCAAGACTGAAGGCAGGAGAAGGGGATGACAGAAGATGAAATGGTTGGATAGCATCACTGACTCAATGGGCATTAGTTTGAGCAAACTCTGGGAGATAGTGAAGGACAGGGAAGCCTGGCGTGCTGCAGTCCATGGGGTTGCACAGAGACAGACACAAGTTAGCAAATGAGCAACTGTATTGGCAGATGAGTTCTTTACCACTAGCCCAACTAGGGAAGCCCCAACAATGACACACGTAACACGTTCTCACTGTGAGAACTGTTGTGTACAGTGGTCATGACTTTTTAGTGTCCTTCAGTTGAGAGAGGCAGCACAATCCTTTCATGGTCTTTAATGACCTTGACATTATAAAAATTATAGATCAGTTCTTTTATGGACTGTACCTCTGGGCCTTTTCCATTCTGGATTCTAGAAGAGAATTAAGCTCTAACATCCTAAAGCATCTATTGTATGAAAAAATTAACTTCTCTCAATACACCAAAGCAGTTACGAACTGTTCTTGAGAGAGTTGAGGAAATAGTGTGTTTCTGTGGTTCAGTTTAAAAAAGCTAAATTATTAGATTTTGACAGAAATACCTCAAAAGTGCTGCTGTTTTCTTCTCACTGAATCCTGTTAGATGATAAACAATTTTGATTTGTCCCATTACTAACGGTTACTTGATTAAGGATGTGTTTGTCAAGATTCTCAGCAATTCAGTTTTTTTTCTTTGGGCAGTTAATATTTTGTGGGGAAGTGCTTTGAGAGCTTGCATGTATATCATTGGTCATTAAGCTTTCAATATATACATTTATAGTTCTTTGTTGTTGTTGCTCAGTAGTGTCCGACTATTTGCGACCCCTTGGACTGCAGCACACCAAGCTTTCCTTCTTTCACCATTTCCCGGAGCTTGCTCAAACTCATGTCCATTGAGTCGGTGATGCCATCCAGCCATCTCATCCTCTGTCGTTCCCTTCTCCTGCCTTCAGTCTTTCCCAGCATTAGGGTCTTTTCCAGTGAGTCAGTTCTTTGCATCAGGTGGCTAAAGTATTGGAGTTTCAACTTCAGCATCAGTCCTTCCAATAAATATTCAGAGTTGATTACCTTTAGAATTCACTGGTTTGATCTCCTTGCAGTCCAAGGGACTCTCAAAAGTCTTCTCCAACACCACAGTTCTAGTCATAGTTCTACTGAGCCTTAATTCATTACTATCATTATTTATCTTGATGNTAAATATTCAGAGTTGATTACCTTTAGAATTCACTGGTTTGATCTCCTTGCAGTCCAAGGGACTCTCAAAAGTCTTCTCCAACACCACAGTTCTAGTCATAGTTCTACTGAGCCTTAATTCATTACTATCATTATTTATCTTGATGTTCACATTGTTCCCAATTTAACTAGAGGAAAATCCTTCCAGGTAGCTTGTGTGTCTCTTGCATTTTTCCATCACTTTTTGACTACTTTCTTTCTGGCACAAGATATTAACAAGTTCATCTTGTACTTTCCCTCCCCTAGCTCTGGAATTAGCTGTTTTAGACCTGAGTCTTTTTAGCAGAGAATAATATTTAGAAGACAGGATCTGTGCATTAGGTATGCTGTTTGCTTTTGGAGTATGGTACTTGAAGCCTGTCTCAGTGAAGAGATTAGGATAAATATGCATGTATATAGGAATGTACATACACACCTTTGTGTTTTATCTGTCTGCCTGGCCATGAACGTAGACTGATACAATTAGTTCTAATTTCGCACCTCAGAGTTTCTTCTAATTTTCTTCCTTTCCATATATGGTACCCCCCTTTGATGCTGAGAAACGTGGCTCCCATTGGCTTTCTTAGATTTGCTTTATTCATTCTCCCTGTATGTAATGAATCTCTCCGCTGCCATCCCTTCTCTCATATAGGCGTTCTCTTCTGCATGGGCTCAGACATCCAGCGTCAGACTGCCCTTCTGCATAGCTGTATCCTCACCCTACAGGCTTGGCCTCTCCACACTGGACTGACATTTGTGTGATGTTGTCTTCCTCCTGTACCAGGTGGGGTCTGACTCATATGCTGCTCCTATTGTTTCCTCCTTCTGTGCCCTTCCTTCCACAAGCAGGGCAGATAGATATAGGACAATTTGAATTTAGTTGTGAATGAGTAGAGAAAGGACAGTAGCTGAAAGGTGACTCATTCAGGAAAGAATTGTTTTGTAAAATGCTCATTTGGAGGGTGAGGTTAAAGATATAGAAGAGACAGAGATAATTGACAAAGCTGCTTCTCTCAGAAGGTAGAAAAGTATAGGATCTAGAGCATAATCCTAAGGATTAAAGTACAAGATTCTTTTTCCACTCCAGCAGAGAATGGGAGGGAAGAATGGGTTTAATACAGATTTCTTTGAGAGTTTGCCACCTGGAAGAGGAGTGAATTTCCATCCTATGGCTTTTACTTTCTTTGTGTGACTGTTGAGGAGTGATTTAGTTGGAGATTTGAGTAAAGTGGAGAGAGTTCTAAAATCATTGTAGAGCATGAGAACTTAAATGAGCAAAAACACAGGAAGATTTCTGAGTGGTATGGCAAATCTAATTGAAAATAGAAACTGAAAATGAATGAAGACACTAGCCTGAACAGTTGTAGTATTTTCTCAGCAGTCCCAGTAATAGGAGTGGACAAGGCAGTTTTTATCAGTTAAATAGTTAAATAGAAAGATATGGTGAAAGTTGGAGATACTGACTAGAGAGAGACTGACATGAAGGAAATAAATATTGAATGTTGAATAGTTCTTTTATAAAATATATTGAAATATAGTCAATTTACAATGTTGTATTAGTTTTAGGTGTACAGCAAAGTTATTCAATTATATATATATATATATGATTATGTAGATTTGAATTCTTTCCCATTATAGGTTATTATAAGATATTAAGCATAGTTTCCTGGGCTATATAGTATGTCCTTGTTGGCTATCTATTTTTAAAAATAATTAATTAATTTATCTATTTTTGGCTTTGACAAGTCTTAGCTGTGGCATGGAATTCGGGCTCTAGTTGTAGCTCTTAGACTCAGATGCCCCAAAGCGTGTGGGATCTTAGTTCACTGACCAGGGATTGAACCCACGTCCCCTGCATTGCAGGGAAGATCTTAACCACTGGACCATCAGGGAAGTCCCAGCTATTTATTTTATGTATTTGTTGTTCAGTCGCTAAGTTGTGTCTGATTCTTTGCAACCCCATGGACTGCAGCATGCAAGACTTCCCTGTCGTTAACTATCTTTCGGAGTTTGCTCAAACTCATGCCCATTGAGTCAGTGATGACATCCAACCATCTCATTCTTTGTCACCCGCTTCTCCTTCTGCTCTGTCTTTCCCAGCATCAGGGTCTTTTCTAGTGAGTCAGCTCTTTGCATCAGGTGGCCAAAGTATTGGAGTTTCAGCTTCAGCATCAGTCCTTCCAATGAATATTCAGGGTTGATTTCCTTTAGGATTGACTGGTTCCATCTCCTTGCTGTCCAAGGGACTCTCAAGAGTCTTCTTCAGCTCCACAATTTGAATGCATCAGTTCTTCTGCACTCAGCCTTGTCTATGGTCCAACTCTCCCATCTGTACATGACTACTGGAACAACCATAGCTTTGATTAGATGGACCTTAAAGTGATGTCTCTGCTTTTTGATATGCTGTGTAGGCTTATGATAGCTTTTCTTCCAAGGAGCAAGCATCTTTCAATTTCATGGCTGTAGTCACCATCCACAGTGATTTTGAAGCCCAAGAAAATAAAATCTGCCACTGTTTGCTCATCTATTTTCTATGAAGTAATGCACCTGGATGCCATGATCTTTGTTTTTTGAATGTTGAGTTTTAAACCAGCCTTTTCAGTCTCCTTTATCATCCTCATCAAGAGGCTCTTTAGTTCTCTTCGCTTTTGCCATTAGAGTGGTATCATCTGCATGTCTGAGGTTGTTGATATTTCTTCTGGCAATCTTGATTCTAGTTCGTGATTTATCCAGCCTGGCATTTTGCATGATGTACTCTGCATATAAGTTAAACAGGCAGGATGACAATATACAGCTTTGATGTCCTCCTTTCCCTATTTGGGATACGGGTAGTTCCTCAAAAGAAAACAAATGTGCTGTGAAGAGAAGGAAGAGAATGGATGCTATGGTGGCAGAAACGTGTTTAGCAGTAGTAGATTGCTTGTGTGGTATTGAATTTATATAGGATAAAACATGATTTGGTACAGAAAGGAAGATGATAAAATATATTTTTTAGCTTTTATGTTTCTTAATCACAAAAAATAAATCTAGATTATAAAAATAATTAAAACTATTGCGCTTTCCCACATCTTTAGTGACTGTGAATCAGTGAGCAAGATATAACAACAAAGGGGAGAACTTGGTAGAAGGTGATAGATTGATTTGAAAATCATGGTTTGGACATTTTCTGTGATTCAGGTCTGTCTTGTACACTGTGGATATGAAACACATAATGAGAGTTTGTTCTCTTGCTCATAAGTTAAAGTACAAAACAGTGCATTGAAAACTTTGAAGTCAATACCAAGGTTGGTTTTAATAAAAATGTCCCCTTTTGGAAAAGACATAGGTAACTATTATATTCAACTTATACAATAAAATCTGTATGATTTTTTTCCTAAAATCTCTTTCCATGATCCCTACATTTACGAACTGACTTGTTTTCATTATCATTGTTCTTTTCATTGTCCATTATTCTTGAACCTTCTTCCTCTCAAAACAACCCCTCCCAGCCTACTTTCAAAAGTCAACATTTAAGTGTAAACAGTTTATTGACTAGACTGTGCTTTGTGGATATTAACACAGTGATGTTTTTATTTTTCTCCAATCACAATTCCCAGTAGTGCTATATAGAATCTCCCAAGACAGTTTCTTGGGTACATTCCACAACTTTCTTATCACTTTCAGTTATTAAAAAAAAAAAGCCAAGCCAGTCTAATTTCACTCCTGTGTAAAAATCCAATCTCGAATCTGATTCAAATATAATCCTTTCAATTCCCTCTGCTATCATCTAACTCCTTTGTGTGGGGGAAGGAAGGAAGAATATGAGAGATGGCAGGGGTTGCCGTTGGAGATGAAGAGTGCTCCTCCCCACAAGACTGTGCCTGATTCTGTTGCTGCTTGTGGCCTCTGAGGATGTGGTGGTCTCTTCATAACTTTTTACAGTTTTTATAGTTGTTTAGCTTTACCTTGGGCTACCACATCACTGACGATGACCTCCAGAGGGAGCACCTATGTCTTCCTGTAGTCTTGCCTTTGATCCACATTCCAACCATATTTCCTCTCTTCTCTATATTCTTCCTAAGGTGTCAAGGGCTTACCAGGTGGCCCTAGTGGTAAAGAACCTGCCTGCCAATGCAGGAGATGTAAGAGATGCGGGTTCGATCCCTGGGTTGGGAAGATCCCGTGGAGAAGGGCATGGGAACCCACTCCAGTGTTCTTGCCTGGACAGTCTTATGGACAGAGGAGTCTGGTGGGCTACAGTTCACAGGGTTGTAAAGAGTCAGATACAACTTAGCAACTTAGCATGCATGCACGCTAGGTGTGAAACATGCAAGTTCTTCTCTGCACCCTCTGAAAGATGAGGAAACCTGGAATAGGTTGGAGACTTCCTTACCTTCTTTTAAGTTCTCTATAACATAGTCTCTTTTTATTCGTTTTCTGGGCTCAGCCAGTAAGTCCTTGTCCTTCAAAATCTCCAGAAAAGAAACAAGCACAATCTTTGGTGTTCAGAGTTCAGTTCAGTTCAGTCGCTCAGTCGTGTCCGACTCTTTGTGACCCCATGAATTGCAGCACGCCAGGCCTCCCTGTTCATTACCATCTCTTGGAGTTCACTCAGTCTCACGTCCATCGAGTCTGTGATGCCATCCAGCGATCTCATCCTCGGTCGTCCCCTTCTCCTCCTGTCCCCAATCCCTCCCAGCATCAGAGTCTTTTCCAATGAGTCAACTCTTCGCATAAGGTGGCCAAAGTACTGGAGTTTGGTGTTCAGGTACGTTCCCAAATTCCAGAAGACACAAGTGAAATTCTTCCCCAGACTCCTTCATGAGACTCACTGCACTTTGAAGGCAGGCATCAGGTTGGTTCCCGACTCTGCAAGTCTTCAGCCAGGAAGCAGAGGTTCAATCTTTCCTCCTTGCCCGCACTCACATTCTGTGTTTCATTGAAATTCCTCACTCACTTGGCTTCCGGAGCTTGGTGGTTGGTAGTGGTTTAGTCTCTAAGTTGTGTCCAACTCTTGTAACCCCATGGAATGTAGCCTGCCAGACTCCGCTGTCCTCTGTCCATGGGATTTCCAGGCAAGAATACTGGAGTGGTTGCTATTTCCTTCTCCAGTGGATCGTCCTGACCCAGGGATCAAACCCTGGTCTCTTGCACTGCAAGTGGATTCTCTACTGAGTCACCAGGGAAGGCCTTCAGAGGCTTGAGGGGAAATATTTTTCTGCCCACCTAGGACTGAGATATCAGCAGGAGCAGAGATGGTTACTATGCCTCTGAGGATGTCCTTTGGGAGACTTTGGACCCTAGTAGTTGGAGAGGCCTTTCAAAGCATGAAATCCTTGTGCCTTTTTGTTATCACTTTTCAGTGAGAATAACTAACTTCAAGACAACAGGAAAAATCCAATTCAACATTCTGTTATTATAAAACTAAAGAGTAACCTTTTTTCTTAGTTGATACTGCAGTTTACAATGATAAGAAAAACATGCAGACTCTAGCCTATAAGTTACGGCAAACCAGATCTTTTCAGTGCCTCAGATTTTTAGTTCAGTTCAGTTCAGTCACTCAGTCGTGTCCGACTCTTTGCGACCCCATGAATCGCAGCACGCCAGGCCTCCCTGTTCATCACCATCTCTCGGAGTTCACTCAGACTCAACGTCCATTGAGTCCGTGATGCCATCCAGCCATCTCATCCTTGGTCGTCCCCTTCTCCTCCTTCCCCCAATCCCTCCCAGCATCAAAGTCTTTTCCAATGAGTCAACTCTTCTCATGAGGTGGCTAAAGTACTGGAGTTTCAGCTTTAGCATCATTCCTTCCAAAGAAATCCCAGGGTTGATCTCCAGTTATCAGAAATATTACTTACGAATAATATTATAGTTGTTTTTTCTGGCTTCCTATTGGAATACGGCAGGTGACAGTGAGGGAGAGGAGTTAGGCCTATTATTAAATCATTGGTAAGTCAAAAATATCGCTCAGTGACAATGTTTAACTATTTTTATTAGAATATAATATAATAAGCAGAATCAACATCAACTAAAAAAGAAAAAAGATCTTCATTTAAGACCTTTGAAAGACAATTTAAAAAATTTAAGTAGATGTTAAAATGTATTTGTTGATCTTGCACCTCATAGTCCCCTTAAGAGAGGTTTGAATACGGAAATGTTTTAGGTTCTGGCTTAAATATGAAGATGATTTTAAGCGTTCCCAGTGGCTAACAAATATAATGATAATCATTCCCAGAGTGGTACTGTCTTCAGACTTTCTCAGCTGAATTCTTTTCTGAGTGACAGTTCTGCTATCCATATCTTTCTTGTTAAGAATTCAATAATAGACTAGGTTAATTAGAGATAGGTAATCTTACCTTATAATAATCATCCTTCTGTCAGAATAAATTAACCTTTTTAGCTCCTATTTTCTGGAATTCCCAGCCTCTGTAGGCTGTCTTCTCAAGTCATTAAATAGCCTCATAAAACTTTAAACGCATTTGAATTTAGAAATCCCCATCACTGATAGAATTATTAAACGTGATAATCAGAGATTTACTCTGAGATGGTTGAAGGTAACCCTAATTCAGGCATGTCACAGCCTTGATCCTTCCTAGCTGTGTGATCTAGGGAGATTCAGTGATCATTTCTGGGTCTTCATTTCCTAACTTAGAGAATAGGGATAAGTTGTAGCCACTTCATCTTGTGGAAATCAAATGGGAAAGCACCTCCAGTAGATTCTCAGAGCCCTGCTGAAATGTTTGAGATTGTGAGGACTGTTTTGAAATGTGATCAAGTCAGAGGACTTTACTTTTTCCTCTGTTGATGTTAACTGATCCCTGATGTCATGGAGTCTTCCCCTGGCTCCCCTGTATCCTTGGCAGGGAGAAAAATAATAGTGAACAGTTGTGTGAGAGAGGATTCTCTCCACCTATGGTTCCCACAAGTCTTTGCTATATGTGTGGGCCAGGGACAAAATGTGTCAGTCTATCAGAGACTAGAGCTTGTTGGGCCATCTATGCTAGAGATTCATGACACCCCGTGACAACTCCATTGAAAATTACCATGCCCCGAAAAAAATCTATTAACAATTTGTACATATAAGTTCCTCTGCTTTTTTTTTAAAGGCAAAATATTGCTGTGAATTTCATCAGAAGTAATTTGGGATCTATTCAAACATTTGTATTTAGTTAGGAAACAGGAAAATATGTCAAAACTAGATCCCATTTGGACAAGATTTGTTTATCCTTCTCATCTTGAGTTTAAGCCCCAAATCCTAGTTTTGACTAGTTCTTAAGTGTTTTCTCCAAATTTGGGCAGAGCCTTTGGCTTATTTAGTTCCGTGTTGGATAAGAAGGATGGTGGCCTATGCATATCAACCCCTCAAAATGGAGAGCAGGAGAAAGTCATGGGGTATATAATGCTGCCTGTGTGGACAGAGGGGCTCCACTACTGGGTGAGTGAGTTCTTCCTGAGGTGGAAGAAATGCCATTCCTTCGAGCTGCTCCTGAGCAAAGAATGGGTATATTTTTAAAAAATACTTTGATAAACTACTGGGGAATAGNTAATGCTGCCTGTGTGGACAGAGGGGCTCCACTACTGGGTGAGTGAGTTCTTCCTGAGGTGGAAGAAATGCCATTCCTTCGAGCTGCTCCTGAGCAAAGAATGGGTATATTTTTAAAAAATGCTTTGATAAACTACTGGGGAATAGTTGTTAGTAGTTGGGTTTCCACATAGAACCCTTTGTTTTGGTCAATTCCCTAAAGAGTTGCTAAGCAGAATTAAGGAGAGGGCTGAGTCTGGGAGTATTTATGAGGAGAATGGAATAAGAGATTCTGAGGAATGCTGGGGGCAGTGAGGAGCCACTTTGTTGGGCCCTTTAGAGAGGGAATAAAGGAAAGCAGCCACTTGGTTTAAGAAAGACATTGAAAAGCATGTTTAATAAAGAGATTTTTAAAATTAATTTTTTGAATAGAAGGTAGAAACACATGTTTCAACAGAAGTATAAAAACATGGACCATAAAGTTTCATTAATAGCCTGGTCCCTTAGTGTTCACCCCTCTCTCCACTAGGAGACAACCATTGTATTTGTTTGTTTTTTTTTTAATGTAAGCTTGTAAATTTCTTTATATGCATAAAAGCAAATATGAATATTGATCTTTAGCTTCCTCCTCTCCTTTTTTTTTAAACACCAAATATAGGTTATTTCATTGTTTTGTACCTTAATTTTTTTTTTCATTGTACTATATATTTTGGATGTACTTGCCAGGTAGGTCAATGGTAAAGAATCCACCTGCCAATGCAGGAAATGTGGGTTCAGTCCTTGGGACAAGAAGATCTTCTGGAGGAGGAAATGGCAACCCACTCTAGTATTCTTGCCTGGAAAATCCCATGGACAGAGGAGCCTGGCAGGCTATAGTCCCCGGGGTCACAAAAAGTAAAACACGACTGAGCATGCGTGCACAACAACAGACATGTTTTGCACATCTTTCTTGCCACCACATAGAGAACTTTATGATTCTTTTTACTGTCCTGCTGCATTTCATTTTATTGATATATCATAATTAATCTAACCCATTTGTGGACATTGGGTTATTCCTAATTGTTTGAATTTATAACATTGAGTAAACTTATATGGAGCTTGAGGCTTCCCAGGCGGCACTAGTGGTAAAGAACCTGCCTGCCAATGCAGGGGACATAAGAGATGCAGTTTTGATCCCTGGGTTGGGATGATCCCTGGNGAGCTGAAGCAACTTGGCATACCATTTCATATAGAGCTTATTTTGCATTGGCGCAAACATACCCACAGAAAGAATTCCTAGTGTTGGTATTGTTGGACAACATATATGCAGTTGGAATTTTTGATTGACTTTGCTACATTTCCCTCCTAAGGAGTTGGACCAATTTATACTCCCAACAGAAGTAAATGAAAGCCCTTGTTTTTCCTAAACTTTGCCAATGCAGTGTATGTCAGATTTTTAGATTTCCACAAACCTGGTAAGTAGCAAATAGCATCTTGGTGTCTAGAGTTTTTTTGTTTTGTTTTATCAAGTTCAGTTTTTCAAAAACTTCAAGCTATCTCAAACTTTTAGAAAAGTTTTTTTTTTTTCCCTATTTAATAGTAAGTTGCTGACATGATAACTCCTGCACTCTGGAAAACCTTACGTATATATTTTACAAACATTCTTTTTATAACCAAAATAAAACCATCAATCTCAGGGCATTAGCTTTGTTATATAACTACCATCTAACCCTCAGACTCCATTTATGTTTAGCTTATTATCCATAATGTGTCCTTTATAGAAAAAAATATCCAGTAAGAATCACGTGTTGTGCTTAGCTGCTCGGCCTCTTTAACCTCTTTGTCTGAAATGGTTCCTTCCACTCTCTACATTTCACAATCTTGATAGGCCAGATATTTTGTAAAATTTCTCTTAATTTGGGTTTGCCTGATGTTTCCTTTTGACTCAACTCAGATTATACATCTTTGGCAGGGATATCACAGAAACAACAATGTGTTCTCATTGTAACCTATCAGATGGTGTATAATTTTGAGTTCTGCATTAATGATGATGTTCATTCTGGTCATCTGATTGAAGTCGTGGCTGCCAGGATTCTCCGTTGTAAATTTAATCTTTTGCAATTGCTAATGTCTTGTGGTAGGGTCCTTTTGAGATTATATAAATATCTCTTTCAGTATTAGAATTTGATTTTACTAATTTGTTTCTTTTAGTTATATCACTGTGAACCCATTGGTTTCTCTTATATTGAATGGATCATAGCCTGTTACTGTCATTATTTATATCGTTGGTCAGATTACCCTAGGTTTGATGAGTGGGTGCTCCTTCAAGCTGGCTCCTCTGTCCTTTTGACTTACTTTTATCATTCTGTGAGCATTTCCTTGTTTTCTGATTCAAAGAGATGTTCCAGGGCCACCTTGTACTTTTTCTGACCCAGACTTGGAATTACTAATTTCTTCAAGGAAGCTTTCAGCAGAGAGTGCTGTATGGAAGTTAAGATCTGGTGCTAGGTGTGCTCCTTCCTGTTGGGGTGTCTCTGTCCCTAGGCCACCTTAACAGACACATATTCACGCCTATATTTATTTATTTACTTCTATAGTGAAAATTATGAGTCTATACCATGCTTTCAATTCTTACCTGACACCACGGGATCGATTTTAGTTTTCTCCCTTTGCATCTTTTTAGTTCCCTTCTCTGACAGTGAGAAGCTAGCTCTCATTATCCTTACAGATTTCCCTAATTGATCATTCCCTGTGTGTAAACATCTCATGCACTGCTTCACTCCCACATAAAGACTTGCCACTCTCCACTTGAGCTTTGTGCCTCCCCTTCCATTTCCTACTCCGCATCTCCCATCTCCCAGAGAAGTTCTCTTTGCTCCTCCTCAAGCTTCTGAGTGAGTGCAGTTTTAATTTATATTCTTTTTGCTGTGAGTGAGGTTGAGCAATTTTTAATGAAGAGTGCCAATATAAACCCTATCTTAATTTCCCATACAAAATGTTCAGTAAAATCAACATTGCCCAATAGTATTTTTGTTTTAGTGAATTA
The DNA here is from genome assembly GCA_006410875.1 of Neotragus pygmaeus. Classification (NCBI taxonomy): domain Eukaryota; kingdom Metazoa; phylum Chordata; class Mammalia; order Artiodactyla; family Bovidae; genus Neotragus; species Neotragus pygmaeus. The sequence goes on along the minus strand of SJYV01041139.1, from coordinate 168,441 downwards.
TTTAGTAGTATTTGAATCAGAGCTGAGTTTTATGTTCAGCTATGCAGAGTGAGTGCAGTTATTTAAATCATTTAGTCACTTAACAAATTATTTGTTGAAATCAAATCACTGTACGTTCCAGCCACTCTTCTAGGCACCAAGGATCACATGGTAAAAAAAGAGAGACAAATGGTCTTCCCTCATAGAATTTATATTTTTAACAGTGGACTCAAATAATGAGCAAGTTAACCTATCAGCTTACAGTGTAATTTCCAGTAGTGAAAAAAGCTGAAAAGAGAATAAAGCATAGTGACAGCATCTACTGTTGTAGGTGCCAGAGCAGCAGTGAAGCCTCAGTGGACACTCAGTGACAGAACGAAGAAATGTTTTGTGTATAGATCCCCAAGGATCAGCATCTGGTGAATCATATCCACCTGGAAAGAACAAGCCAATTTCTGGGTTTCAGAGCCTGGATCAGAGAGCCAAACCAGATAGGAAGGAAGCTACTCCATAGTCTGTAGACATCTTGCTAATTAACTTTGGAGTCACTTCCCCCACATAGGCCTGTGCAATACTGCCTTCTCAGCTTCAGTTCTGACAAAAACACGAGAGGCAGCAACTTCATAAGTAACCAAAAAAATCTTTGTCTTGAAATTCTTTTAAACCTAGTTCTAATCCTGATGACATCATTCTTGCACGTCAGGAGATGTTGCTTCCTTCTTACAGACGAGGAAACTGAGACTTTTAAAGATCAATAATGTACTCAGTATTATGCAGCTAGTAAGACACTGAGCAGTGATTAACTCCAAAGCCCAGCTCTTCCAGCTGTTGACAAGTGTCAGATTCAGTCCTGTTATTTTATGGGAAGTGCTTTGCAGAGGCGGTTCCCCTATGATGTAAACTAGGGCCCTAAATAAACCAGGATTCTCTAGACAATGGGCCTCATGCTAAAACTTAATTAACATCCTTCTGTCAGGAAGATCTTTTTCCATTTCAATTATGCTAAAATATAAACAAATTTTTATTCACCTTTTTAGGTTGAGACTTTATCCTCTAATGTTAAGAATCCAGGGTATATTCGATGATTAGTTATATACTTCCAATAAACTAAAAGTATACATTCTTATAAGAAATAAAAATGCATAATATTATTTCACAGCAAGTACAACTACCCCACCTGATACTCTTATAAATGTACATCTCTGTACTGTATTTTACCAATGAGATCACAGATAAATTCACCCAATCAACTCAGCAAAGCCCTGATCACAGATCAATTACTTAAATAGATTTATTTGGATTAGATATGAGAACTCAGTAATTAAACTGTAGAGGTGGTTAATATTACACTTGAAAGCATCAGATAATTAATAAAATAAACTTCATAATCGGGGAACAAGTTAACAATATTATATCCATCAAAAATCAAGTTTTAAAAAAACCCTGAAAAGTTAATAAGAGCAAAATAGTTGAATTGCTTTATTTATAATGAGAAAGGCATGTCACTGTGGAAAAGTGAAATTTGCCTCTTCTGGGCTTTAACCTAAACATGGGAGAGTGTTACCTTACCAGTCATTTGTGGTCGCTTGGGAGTTCCTGCCTGGAATGATGTATTGAGAGACTGTGAATACTAATCAGGTGGTTTTTTGGTCACTCAGTTGTGTCCGACTGTGACCCCATGGACTGTAGCATGCATGCCAGGCTTCCCTGTCCTTCACTATCTCCCTGAGTTTGCTCAAACTCATGTTCATTGAGTCCGTGATGCCATCATCCAACCATCTCATCCTCTCTCTTGCTTGGAATGAGTGGTGGCTTTCATTTTGCTTGGGGCTGCAGATCTTGAAGTCATTGCCAAACTAACTCTGCAGTGGCAACTTCAGAACACAAAATAAGCACTAGACCTGTAAATGCTCGACACCCAAACTTAATGTATAGTCAAATAAATGGTTTAGTCTAGCACCTACCAGCCTTTAAGAAGAGCTTGTCAGTATATTCTTTCCTGTTGAAAGGAGAGTTGGAGAAGTCTCCAGTGTTGGGGGAAAGGAAATCAAGACTGTGTGAGGAGATGGCCTGAGAGATGGAGGCGTTGCTAGGGTCTTCAACAGCTGTGGCCTCTACCAGCTGGCATCAAGGCCCTGGTTACAGCCCAGGCAGAAGAGGCATGTGGAAGTGGAAAGGAATTCTGCACAGGAAAACTAATAAATCATGCCATAAATAGCAGCATTAGGTGAAAAGAATCACTTGGCAGTAGCTTTTTCAACACAGAAGCAAAATGTATGTACGTTTTTGGGGAGTGATATTCAAGAAACTATTAGTGCTTGGGTACGAGTGGGGAATAAGTTCCATAAGCCTGAGTTTTCACTATGTACCTTTCTGTTTGAAATCTTAAGTCATGCATGTATCCTTTTTAATTGTAAAGAACAAGTTTAAAGTTAAGACTTTTATTTTCTATACATAGAGGTCTTAACAGCAGTGTGTTCACTCACCTACAACCAGACATCCTGGGATGTGAAGTCAAGTGGACCTTAGGAAGCGTTTCTATGAACAAAGCTAATGGAGGTGATGAAATTCCAGTTGACCTATTTCAAATCCTAAAAGATGATGCTATTAAAGTGCTGCACTTATTATGGTAGCACATTTGGAAAACAGCATTGGCCACAGAACTGGAAAAAGGTCAGTTTTCATTCCAATCACAAAGAAGGGCAATGACAGAGAATGTTCAAATTACCATACAATTGCACTCATTTCACATGCCAGCAAGATTATGCTCAAAGTCCTTCAAGCTAGGCTTCAGCAGTACTTGAACTGACAATTCCAGATGTATAAGCTGGATTTCGAAAAGGCAGAGGAATCAGAGATCAAATTGCCAACATACACTGGATCATAGAAAAAGCAAGGGAATTCCAAAAAAAATCTACTGCCTCATTGACTATGTTAATACCTTTGACTACATGAATCACAGCAAACTGTGGAATATTCTTAATGAGATGGTAATACCAGACTACCTTACCTGCTTCCTGAGAAGCCTGTGTGCAGGACAAGGAGCAGCAGTCAGAACCGCACATGAAACAATGGACTAGTTCAGAATTGGGAAAGGAGTACTTCAAAACTGTGTGTTGTCACCCTGCTTATTTACTATGGAGAGTGAAGTGAAAGTGAAAGTTGCTCATTCGTGTTTGACTCTTTGTGACCCCCTGGACTATATACAGTCCATGGAATTCTCTAGGCCAGAACACTGGCGTGGGTAGACTTTTCCTTCTCCAGGCGATCTTCCCAACCCAGGTATCGAACCCAGGTCTCCCACATTGCAGGCGAATTCTTTACCAGCTGAGCCACAAGGGAAGCCCTAGAACACTGGAGTGGGTAGCCTATTTTCTTCTCCAGTGGATCTTCCTGACCTAGGAATTGAACCAAGGTCTCCTGCATTGCAGGTGAATTCTTTACCAACTGATCTATCGGAAAACATCATGCAGAGTACATCATGAGAAATGCTGGGCCGGAAGAAGCACAAGCTGGAATCAGGATTGTTGGGAGAAATATCAATAACCTCAGATATGCAGATGACACCACTTTACTGGCAGAAAGTGAAGAACAACTTAAAGAGCCTCTTGATGAAGGTGAAAAAGGAGAATGATAAAGCTGGCTTAAAGCTCAGCATTCAAAAAACAAAGATCACAGCATCCAGTCCCAACACTTCATGGCAAATAGATGAGGAAAATGTGGAAACAGTGTCAGATTTCATTTTCTTGTACTCCTAAGTTCCTGTGGATAGTGACTGCAGCCATAAAATTAAAATATGCTTGCTCCTTGTAAGAATAGCTACAACAAACATAGGGTATTAAAAAGCAGAGATATCACTTTGCCGACAAAGGTCCATATAGTCCATATGGTTTTTCCAGTAGCCATGTATGAATGTGAGAGTTGGATCATAAAGAAAGCTGAGCAGCAAAGTGAATTGTGGTGTTGGAGAAGACTCTTGAGAGTCCCTTGGACTGTAGGGAGATCCAGTCAGTCAATCATGGACATCATCACTGACTATTCATTGGAAGGATTGATGCTGAAGCTCCAGTACTTTGGCCACCTGATGCAAAGAGCCGACTGATTGAGAAAGACCCGGGTGCTGGGAAAGACTGAAGGCAAGAAAAGGGGACCACAGAGGATGAGAATGGTTGGATGGCATCACTGACTCAATGGATATGAGTTTGAGCAAACTCAGGGAGATACTGAAGGACAGGGAATCCTGGCGTGCTACAGTTCATGGGGTTGCAAAGAGCTGGACATGACTTAGTGACTGAACAACAACAGGTAAATATCCACTCAGGGCAGACATTTTTCCAAAATATTGTTTCACCTGTTGAAATAGGAATTTTCATTGGTGAATTCTGGAAGTGAGCTATTGCTAACAGAGTGATCCTTAGCATTTTCAATATGTATGATTGATTACTTAAATCTGTAAAAAATTATCTGTTGTCAATCAGGATCTATAATAATTTATAGTTTATAATGGTGAAATGATGTATAACATGTGTTGGATCTGATTTAATCCTCGTTTTTTAGTTCTTTGGATTAGAAGTGTTTCTAATTAACTGAAACTAAATCACAATAGTGACATCATTTATGAAGCCTGTGACACATTTTAGCTAATCATAAGCACAGACTTTTTTTGTAATGTTTTTATTTATTTGACTGTGCTGGGTCTTAGTTGTGGCATGTGGGATCTTCAGTTGGTTAGTTGTGGCTTGTGAACTTTTAGCTGTGACATGTGGGATCTAGTCCCCTGACCGGGGATTGAATCCCCTGCATTGGGAGCATGGAGTCTTAGCCTCTGACCACCAGGAAGTCCACAAGCATAGACTTTTAAAATAGCATATGAGCAGCCAACAGTGGCTTTAAAATGAATAAAAATATATAGCATTCTTGTTTATTAAAATCATGTATATTTGTTTTAGGATACTTGGAAATTGTGGAAATAGTAAACATTCCCCACCTATAAAATTTCTATCTTTTACACCTATGAGTGTATTTTCTTGCAGCCTTTTTCCTCTTCAGTTGGTTCAGTTCAGTTGCTCAGTTGTGTCCGACTCTTTGCAACCCCATGGACTGCAGCACGCCAGGCTTTCATGTCTATCACCAACTCCTGGAGTTTACTCAAACTGATGTCCATCGACTTGGTGATGCCATCCAACCATCTTCTGTTGTCCCCTTCTTCTCCTGCCTTCAATCTTTCCCAGCATCAAGGTCTTTTCCAATGAGTCAGATCTTTGCATCAGGTGGCCAAAGTATTGGAGTTTCAGCTTCAGCATCAGNTCAAACTGATGTCCATCGACTTGGTGATGCCATCCAACCATCTTCTGTTGTCCCCTTCTTCTGCCTTCAATCTTTCCCAGCATCAAGGTCTTTTCCAATGAGTCAGATCTTTGCATCAGGTGGCCAAAGTATTGGAGTTTCAGCTTCAGCATCAGTCCTTCCAGTGAATATTCAGGACTTGATCTCTTTTAGGATGGACTGGTTGGATCTCCTTGCAGTCCAAGGGACTTTCTAGAGTCTTCTCCAACACACAGTTCTCCTAGATGGAACTGAGAAAGCTGAGTGTATGTAGCGAGTGAGGCCAGTGGCTGAGTGGGCAGAAGAGAGCCAGAAAGCAGCGGGTTCAGGGGAGACTTTGAATCCTGGGGGTAGGGTCAATCCAAGCTTAGCATGAGTATATCCAGTCTCTTTGGCTTCTAAACAGTCAAGAAGGAGTTGGGACTCAAAGCAGAATGGAAGAACACAGACCACTCAGTGAAATAGAGCTTTTGGATGGAGAAAAAGGAAATCCTGAATTCAAAAATGAGAAGAGCACCCAAGAAAATAAAAATGCATCACAAAGAAGCTTTCTGGAGCCAAAAACAAACAAAACAACCAAAGCAACCAAATACATCATTTATTAGAGGAATTTGGGGATAGGGTGTTCCCACTGTTGAAATCTGACATTTTCTGAAAATCAGTGCCAAGACATTTCTCCAACTGCAGAGTAAACAGATAAAGAGATGGGCATCTAGGAAAGCAATTAGACACCTAGAAAATGTGTCTAGAAGTCTACCATGAGACTTATGGTAGTTTCAGAAGAGGAAAAAAGGAAGTCAGATAATAATTAAACAAATGAACTCAGTTTCCATAAAATGAAAGAAATGACTTTGCAGATTATTAATATCTCACCGAGTTCCAGGCTGGAGAGATGAGGGAAAGCATTTAGTATATCATGATAAAATCCCAGAACTCCAGTTATTAATAGAAAATGGTATATGACTTCGGGCAGAAAGAACAAATTCTATAAGGAGAAAAATCTTGGACTGATAAGAGTTCTCTTTTACCATGCTGGAAGCCAGAAGACAATGGAGTCGCATCTATTGGCACTTCTTAAATACCTTAGAAATATTAATTAATTCATTTATTCTTCACAACAGTCCTGTGAGGTAGATATCATTTTAATGTATTTTTCACCAGTGAGGAAACGGGCTCAGAGAGGTTTAGTAATAGGGCCAGGGTCTCATAGCTAGAAAGTGACAGAGCCAGGACTCAACAGAAGCGGTCTGGCTCCAGAGGCACATTGATTTTTTATCACACCAAAGCAAAATTAAGATGTTTACCTAACATCATACTTAAACATATATTTTTGGCATATTAAAGCCTTAAATGTGCATGAAAAGCTTTAAAATTTTTTAAATAAAATATAAGGAAATATCTTTCACCCATAAAATAGTGATTATTATTTTAAACAAGACACAAGATACGAAAGGTACAAACCATAAAGCAGGAGAGATGAAGCTACCTGGTAGATATTCCTAATATTAGTTTATGTATATTTAAAAAGCATTAAAAAGTAAGAATAGGAGCCACAGATGGAAAGAAGATATTTGCAATACTTATTCCTGACTTTCAAAGGAATGGTATTCCAAATATACAAAGAATCCTACAAAATTGATAATGGATCAGCAACCTGATAGAGATATAGATAGGTATATGAAAAGGCATTTTATAGGAGGGAAAAACACTAACCCAAGAAAAGATGCTTCAACTCACTTGTAATTTGGAAAAATAAAAACTCATTGCAATACTATTTCACACTTATCAGACTGGCATATGATTTGAAAATTTTGTTAAAAAATTTGGTGAGAAAGAGAAACAAAGAACTCGTACCACTAATGAGAGACTGTGTCAAGTCAGTGATGTACCTCAAAATGTGGAATTCAGGCAAAGTCTTGCATGGGCACAAGGAGATTGGGGCAAGAAGGTTGATACCAGCATTGTTCATAATAATTCCAATAATAAAAGTGTGGATAAGTGATGTGTATGTGGTAGAAAATCTGAATGACCTTTAGTCATATGTGTCAGTGTGTAGCTAAATCCCAACATTATTATGTTAGACAAAAAGGCAAAATGGGGAAGCATCTGTACAATAGAATACTATGTGTATAAAGTTTAAAAATATGCCAAATAATATTGTACCTTGTTCATAGGTGCTTAGATAAGTAGTAAAGATATAGCAACATGCAGGATCATGATGACATCAAGTTAAGAGTTTATCTCTGGGATGAGATTACGGTGTCTGGAGATGCACAGGAAGTTTAATGTTCTGTTTCATATTTTAAGCTCAGGAAAGGGTTTTTAGCTATTTCTACTGTTACTGTCTGTATGTTTTGATAGGCCTGAAAAATTTTACACTTAAAATGAGGGGAAAATTCACTTGTTATTTTTTAAAAGCATATGGTAGTAGGCATTTTCCAAAATGATGAATAACATTATAATGAACTTGATTGGATTCGTGTTTTAAAAATTAAGGCATCTGTTGTATGGTTAAAGAAGCTGTGGTACATATATACAATGGAATACTACTCAGCCATAAAAAGGAATGCATTTGAATCTGTTCCAATGAGGTGGATGAAACTAGAGCCCATTATATAGAGTGAAGTAAGTCAGAAAGGGAAATACAAATATCGTATACTGGCACATACATATGGAATCTGAAGAGATGGCCCTGATGAATTTATTTTCAGGGCAGCAGTGGAGAAACAGACATAGAGAACAGACCTATGGACAAGGTAGGAAGCGAGAAGGGAGAAGGGAAGATGTATGGAGAGAGTAACATAGAAATTTACAATACCACGTGTAAAACAGTAGCCAATGGGAATCTGCTATATGGCACAGGGAACTCAAACATGGGCTCTGAGACAGGCTGAAGGGTGGGGTGGAAGGGAGAGGGGAGGGAGGCCCCGGAGGGAAGACAATGGGTTTATCTCTGGCTGATTCTTTTTGATGTGTGACAGAAAACCACAAAATTCTGTAAAGCAATTATCCTCCAATTAAAAAATTAAAAAAAAAGCAGTTTATTCACAGTGGAGAAGAATGCCCTGTATAACAAAATATGTTTTTAAAAGTTAATGTAGAACAGCTTTTTTTTTTTTTTAAGGTAAGTATAAAGTATTATTTTACTTCAAAGGACAACACTGTGATTTAAAGTTAGGTTAAAATCTTGATGGAAAATGTACTCTTGGTTTCAATAACTTGTGATAAATTCTCATAGTTTAAGTAATGCTCTCTTTCTCCAGAGTGTCACATGTATAAATAGCTAACCATTTAGTGCTTAAAAGTGAGAAAAAGTGAAAGTTAGTCGCTCAGTCATGTCTGACTGTGATTCCAGAGGACTGTAGCCTGCCATGGACTTCTCCAGGCAGGAATACTGGAGTGGGTTGCTGACCTGGGATTTAGTGCTTAAGTAGTATTGTTTTCATAGGATGTTGTGGTAGAATGGGTCACAATGAAAGTAAAAACACAAATAAGATTAGCATTAGATTAATTTGCTGCGTTTCCCTGGGGTCAACTCTAGGAGAGAAGGTTTCTGTGTTAGTCCCAGAACTGTGGAGGGTGTTGAAATGCTTTCTAATTGCCCAGTTAAAGCTTTGTTTATATAGCACTTTTTTTCAAGATTCATAGAACATGTTGAGGTGTCCGATATTCAAGAACTCTGTTTGTTATACAAATCGTTGAAAGGAAACCTTCCCTGATAGGGAGGTGGGAGGTAGCAGGGGGGGCGTGTCGGACTCTGTGCTATGCTGTGGACTGTGGCCTGCCAGGAGAGAACAGGTTTATTTTCAAGGTCTCTTTTTGCTTTCCCTCCACCACACCTCTTTTCTGTCTGCATCCTAATCCACGCTCCTGTGTCTTGCTGGGTCACTGTAGGTCATTTTATATTTTATTTCTTCTACACCCCGCTTGCAGCCTCCCACCCTAATTCTAGTTGGCCTTCTACTCAGAAACAGGGGAAATTACTCTGCCTTGTTTTGAAGACGTGCTGACTTTCTCATTCATCTCAATTTGGACTCTGTTTTCAGGTCAGCTACTCACAGAAGCTGGCTTGTGACAGAGTTTTCACTGGCCCATAGTAAAATGATAAAAATATGGAAAATGTGGCTAGAATAGGGTATTCAAAAAAAAAATTGAGATTGTTTTTCTTGCTTTTTTTGTGATCAGATGTTTGTTCTTCATCAAATGCTGGTTGTTGATGGCGGAATTTTGGAAAAGATCTTGCTTGGGAAAAGCATAAGTTGATGAGTTTGATGGTTGCCTTCTTTCCATCTCAACACCCCTCTTAGTTCTCCCTACCACAAAAACACGATACAGACACACACACAGACACACACTTTCTCTCTCATTTTCCCTTTCATTCACACACACATACTTTTTTTTCCCTCTCAAATTTTGTTTTTGTTTTTGCAGGGCAGAGAAACCATGATCCAGGTTGTTTTACGTAATCCATGCTCAACAGTTGTATATTCCTACTTCTCTGTCCTTTCTCACAGTCATTCCTATTGTCCCAAATATCTTCCTGCTACTTCAGTACAAATTCTCCACTTCCTGTAATGCTCAGATCAAATCACCTCTCCTTCAGCTAATTTTCTAATCACTTTGTGACAATTTTATCACTTTATTTATTGGTATGGGTATTGATTGACATAATAATTTTTTTTTTTTATGCCTATGAAAGAATTTTGGCATTTTGTTAATTCTAGGGAGATTTGGTAAGGCCGTAAAAATTCATATAAAATGGTTGCTATTAGTCCTAAATCTGTTGTATTTGGTAGTCTTAATGTAATGGTTATGAATAGCATACAGTGACTCTTTACCAAGCATCTCTAGCATTCTGCTTTGCAGGCCTCCTGGTGTTAGGTGTATTCGTGTGACTGATTTTGGCCATTGAGATGTGAATGAAAGTGGAGTGTTGCTCCCAGATGGAAGCTTTTGAGCAACTCTAGCAATATTCCAGTTGGCAGGTGATCTTTAGCTTGGCTTCTAGGGGCTTCCCTGGTGGCTCAGACAGTAAAAAATCTGCCTGCAATGCAGGAGACCTGGATTTGATCCCAGGGTTGGGAAGATCCTCTGGAGAAGGAAATGGCAAACCACTCCAGTATTCTTGTCTGGAGAATCCCACAGACAGCCTCCACGGGGTCACAAAGAGTTGGACATGACTGAGTGAATAACACTTTCACTTTTTTGTGTCCTAGAGTGAGTATGATGTGAAAGAGAGCCCCTTACAGCCTTCAATGGACTTGCAGTGTGAGCAAGAAATAAACTTAATCCACTGCGATTTTGGAGGTTGTAGATAATATTAATAACAGCACAACTTAATCTATCGATACACATATACATTTTACAAAAATAAAAATTCTAACATTATTGATAATTTAAAAATTAATCATTTATAATGTTAAATATCTACCATTTCAATATATTCCATTTTTTATATTTAAAAAAGAGAATATTGACACCTGAATCATTTTAATGAGATAAATACCAAAGTCTCAGGATCTCATAGTATCGTTCAGAAACGTAGAATGGATTTAAAAATATACAGTGGAACACTGAAAGTGGCAAATTGGCAACTAAAATACAGATGAGGAAGAAGATTCATATGTAGATTAAAATATTGAGAGCAAAGCAAGAATCTGGTAAGATCTCATAAAGGAGTCTTGACCCTTGAGAAATAATTTCCCTTGATTCTTCAAGATGGTTTTGTATGTAACCACAAAGGTTAGTAAGCAACCGACTCACCTAAATTGACTTTTGAATGCGGTTTTGTTTGCCTGCCACAAAGATTTTTTGGGAGCTTGGCGCCATCTTCTGGTCAAATGCTAACTTTTCAGATAACTACTTTGATTATACTTTCTAGTAAATACCATTAAGTAAATAAGTAAAAAAAAATTCAAAAATAAATTTCAGGAACTTATGCACATAAAATGAATGTATGTCTGTACAGCTTTAACTGAAGTCGCTCAGTCGTGTCCGACTCTTTGCCACCCAGTGAACTGTAGCCCACCATGCTCCTCTGTCCATCGGATTTTCCATGCAAGAGTACTGCAGTGGGTGGCCATTGACTTCTCCAGAGGATCTTCCCAACCCAGGGATCGAAGCCAGGTCTCCCGCATTGTAAGCAAGACGCTTTACCGTCTGAGCCACCAGGAAGTCCTAAGCTAACTATATTTATATGACAGTTGCAGTTTTGAATATTTTTTTATGTTTGTTTTTGAGTACATTGCAAAAATCTATTACCTTTTTGTTAACAACACAAGAGAAGACTCTACATCTGGACATCACCAGATGGGCAACACCGAAATCAGATTGATTATATTCTTTGCAGCCAAAGATGAAGAAGCTCTATACAGTCAGCAAAAACAAGACTGGGAGCTGACTGTAGCTCAGATCATGAACTCCTTATTGCCAAATTCAGACTTAAATTGAAGAAAGTAGGGAAAACAACTAGAGCATTCAGGTATGACCTAAATCAAATCCCTTATGATTATACAGTGGAAGTGAGAAATAGATTTAAGGGACTAGATCTGATAGAGTGCCTGATGAACTATGGACTGAGGTTTGTGACACTGTACAGGAGACAGGGATCAAGACCATTCCCATGGAAAAGAAATGCAAAAGAGCAAAATGGCTGTCTGGGGAGGCCTTACAAATAGCTGTGAAAAGAACAGAAGCGAAAAGCAAAGGAGAAAAGGAAAGATATAAGCATCTGAATGCAGAGTTCCGAAGNCTCTTGAGAGTCCCTTTAGGATGGAAATCCAAGCAGTCCATCCTAAAGGAGATCAGTCCTGAATATCCTTTGGAAGGACTGATGCTGAAGCTGAAACTCCAATACTCTGGCCACCTGATGTGAAGAACTGACTCATTTGAAAAAGACCCTGATGCTGGGAAAGATTGAAAACAGGAGGAGAAGGGAACGACAGAGGATGAGATGGTTGGATGGCCTCACCAACTCAATGAACATGAGTTTGAGTAGGCTTCAGGAGTTGGTGATGGACAGGGAGACCTGGCGTGCTGCAGTCCATGGAGTCACAAAGAGTCGGACATGACTGAGTGACTGCCCTGACTGAAGGTAACATGCCTCTTTCTGGGAGGTTGAGCTTAGGTCCTCTGATGCTTTTGGCTCCTGTAGTATTGACATAAGGAGGCACTTTGAGGAGAAGACTACATCTTTCTGTAGTCTACAGCCTTTCTTCCCTATTTATTCATCCCATGTAAATTTACAGTCTAAAGAAAAATACCATGATCATTGTGCAAAAATAAGCCAAGACTAACCCCACTCTCCAACCAATTCACCTAAGTCCCTTCTATAAAATGACATTCTGTACTTGCTTATTTAGGTTGCATTACGTAGACTTCATAGCTGATATAAATATGCAGATTAGCACAATGCACTTAAAACTGATGAAAAGCTGTCTGTAATTTACTAATTTATGTATTTTTTTTGGTATTCATTAGATATGAGATTACTCTGACAAAAGAACAGGTTAATGAGATGAATTCTTAATAGTTTTGAAACAGGTCTGAGATCATTTGTATTACTTGCATTTTCATGTGCATCTTCATTTAATAACTCATTAGTAACTACGGCATAGATCAGTATACTAAAATGGAAATACACTATTTTCAAAACAATAGGGCAGTTTTTGTGTTAGATTGGTTGTTAAATATTATCATATGAAATCTTACAAATTGATTGTTATCTCCCATGGAATTTTATAAATGTTTGTTAAATATCTTCATATTTTCATTTGCCAACAGAGGTTGGCAAATTATAGCCAATGGACCAAATACAGCCTACCTCCTATGTTTGTATGGCTGCAAACAAAGAATAGCTTTTGCATTCTTAAGTGGTTGAAAAAAGTCAAAGGGAAATGATAATTTTTTAACACATGAGAATCATACGAATTCACATTTGAGTGTCCCTAGAGTGTCACTGAGACACAGTCATGCAACTTTGTCTATGTATGGCTGCTCTTGTGCTATAACTCCCCAGCTGAGCGGCTGTAACAGAGCTGTAATGGCCTACAAAGCCTAGAATGTTTACTCTTTGGACCTTTACAGAAAACCTTTGCCTTCTTCTGGTCTGAACTAAAGCAGAGACTCTCCAGATCCCTTCTGGCCCCACCTATCCCTGGAGTGCAAAACCCTTGCCTCTGTCTGAGGGCTTTCTCTGGCTTGAGCGCCCTACCCTGGGTTCTCAGCAGGTCAGAAGAGGCCACAGATCACTACCTTGAGGGAGTCGTTTTGTCTCAGTGAGTATTGATGGCTGCATGCCCAGGCTCCCTGTCCCTCGTTGGGCATATTCAACACTGTTAGAGTCCTCTTTGGTTGCCACAGTGCAAACTGCCTCAGTAAAACACCCTTCACTGCCTTCCATTCCACCACACTGTTTGCTCGAGATCTACATCAACTACTTGTACTAGAGTCCTTGTTGCAGAGTGTGCTTCTGGGGGAAAATCCAAACCAAGACAAATGTGAATTTTTCGTGTATATGTATTATTTAGGGTGTCACTTTGATATATAAGCTACTCAGGTGTGATAAAGAATTTATAACCAAACATTTGGGTCATTTTTTTCTTACTACTAAAAGGAAAGGCAGGTTTTATTAATTGATAGTTTTATTCTATATGACATTTATCGGACAAATTTATCCTGAAAGATGCAGTTTGATAATTTTCTCGTATTTTTGAACATAAATGCCTGTTCCAGGACAGTGATTCTTGAAGTATCAAATTAATCTTTCATATGGCCAAATCTTTCTTTCATCTTTTGTTAAATTTATATTTTCTCCTTTTATACTAATAAAACTTTCCTGCTTCCTCTTCAGAAAACTTCAGCCTAAATTTTATTTTGCATCAATTCTAGATGGAAAAGCCAGCTCAGTATTAGAGGTAGCCAAGATAATATTTTCCATATGATAATTAGCTATGGGCTTCCCTAGTGGCTCAGCTGGTAAAGAATCTGCCTGCAATGCGGGAGACCTGGGTTTCACAATTTTTAAAAAATGTATTTCATAACTGGAAAATGTCTATATTTTGTTCTTAGTATACCCTTCATATTTTTTCTCCTATTGGTTAGTTAAAATTAAATATTGTCCTACCTAAACCTTTGCTATTTACCATTTAAGATTCTATAGGTGTCTGTTGCTTGAATAAAACTTTAATATTACTACTTAAGTTATATTGCCTGATTTTTTTATTTGCTTAATGAATATAAAATTTGATATTCCTAAACTGTTTCAGGGAATGCAATATACATTTAATAGATTTAATTAAAAAACCCTGAGGAATAGAATATTTAGTTTTCACTACATTAATGTTTTATTATTTAAACAATTATACTGACTCAAATTACTTGGATATTATCCAGTTTTTGCCTCTTTTTTGTGTATACATTAATGGGTGTATTGTTTAACAATTTTGGAGACATGATTATATGAGAAAAAGTTACATTTTGCATTTAAAATACAGCCGTTTGTATAAAAAGAGATACTAACATATATTTGTATTAATAATTACCTAGGTTATGTTTAAAACAATACAGAGGAAACTAGTAGCCATCCTTTTCTTGGAGAATGGGAGTGGGAGACCAGAATCAGAAGTGAGAGAGAGACTTTTCACTGTATGCTTTTGACACTATTTGTGGAGATTTTTGACCATTTATATGAATAACTAAAAAACAAATTTCAAAAGAAATGAAAGAAGGGAGAAGGCAAAGAAGGGGACTCTGGTGTTA
The DNA here is from genome assembly GCA_006410875.1 of Neotragus pygmaeus. NCBI lineage: Eukaryota > Metazoa > Chordata > Mammalia > Artiodactyla > Bovidae > Neotragus > Neotragus pygmaeus. Next base: position 153,378 of record SJYV01041139.1, on the reverse strand, counting down.
GAGGTACCCAGGTTTGAATACCAGTTCAGCCACTTACTGACCATATGATTTCATTGACATCACTTAATCTCTCTGATCTATAAAGTGCAGATAAAACAATTATAACACATGTATAGGACACTTTGCATAATGCCTGGTACCTAGTAAGCCTCCAATAAATGGTTATGTGACCATATGCATTATTAATGTTTAAAATAATCATCTCCCCTGACTTCTACACAGAGTAGGTTTTCGTTTACCCACTCACTCAACACATGTTTTCTGAGTATTCTTTTGTTGACAGGGACAGTAACCTGCCTGGGAACTCATCACTTCTGCTTACTCTGTTGGTCATAAGATCCAAGGGGAGGGGCTCCAGACTACGTTTCAGTGGGAGGAGTCTAAGAATTTACTGTCATCATCAGTCTACCTCAGTCTGTTTTCTAATTGCAAATTATTTACATCCTTCTCACTTGCAAAAACATGTACCCCTTCCAGAGTTTTCCAAAGTGTCCTTCCACTATAGCATCAGTTCATAATCCAGGACTTCTTTAACCAAATTGGATCTAAGTGTGGTTGAAGATCCTCACATGTGGTAACTTGGGTACAGTTCCTTGCATTCAGAGCCATTTGTTCTCAAGACCTGTTCATTGAAGAGACTGGTTAACTGTCCTTCTTCCCCAATTTAACATCCCCACTGTTAACATCGTGGGAGAAATATCAATAACCTCAGATATGCAGATGACACCACACTTAACAGTAGAAAGCAAAGAACTAAAGAGCCTCTACATGAAAGTGAAAGGAGAGAGTGAAAAAGTTGGCTCAAAACTCAACATTCAGAAAACTAAGGTCATGGCATCTGGTCCCATCACTTCATGGCAAATAGATGGGAAAACAATGGATACAGTGACAGACTTAATTTTGTGGGGCTCCAAACACTGCAGATGGTGACTGCAGCCATGAAATTAAGAGGCTTGCTCCTTGGATGAAAAGTTATGACCAACTTAGACAGCATATTATAAAGCAGAGACATTACTTTGCCAACAAAGATTCATCTAATCAAAGCTATGGTTTTTCTAGTCATGTATGGATGTGAGAGTTGAATTATAACAACTGAGTNTTGCTCCTTGGATGAAAAGTTATGACCAACTTAGACAGCATATTATAAAGCAGAGACATTACTTTGCCAACAAAGATTCATCTAATCAAAGCTATGGTTTTTCTAGTCATGTATGGATGTGAGAGTTGAATTATAACAACTGAGTGCCGAATAATTGATGCTTTTGAACTGTGGTGTTGGAGAAGACTCTTGAGAGTTCCTTGGACTGCAAGGAGATCCAATCAGTCAATCCTAAAGGAAATAAGTCCTGAATATTCATTGCAAGGACTGATACTGAAGCTGAAACTCTCAATACTTTGGCTACCTGATGCGAAAAATTGACTCATTGGAAAAGACTCTGATAATGGCAAAGATTTGAAAGTGGGAGAACGGGATGACAGAGGATGAGATGGTTGGATGGCATCACTGACTCAATGGACATGAGTTTGAGCAAGCTCCAGGAGTTGGTGATGGACAGGGAGGCCTGGCGTGCTGCAGTCCATGGGGTCGCAAAAGGTCGGACACGACTGGGCAGCTGAACTGAACTGAACATCCCCATTCCCATGCATACCTTGGTGAGACAGATAGGATGGATCACTGTAGAAGCTGTCCTACTAAAAAGGGGGAGAACGGAAGACTCGTACCACTTAGTGATTATGATTGATAAAACAAAACCCTTCTCTATGTCCTAATCCCCAGAATCTGAATATGTTGCCTTCCATAGCCAAGGGAACTTTGCAGGTGTGTTTAAGGTTGCTGCTGCTGCTGCTAAGTCGCTTCAGTCATGTCCGACTCTGTGCGACCCCACAGACGGCAGCCCATTGGGCTCCGTCATCCCTGGGATTCTCCAGGCAAGAACACTGGAGTGGGTTGCCATTTCCTTCTCCAATGCATGCAAGTGAAAAGTGAAAGTGAAGTCGCTCAGTCGTGTCTGACTCAGCGATCCCATGGACTGCAACCTACCAGGCTCCTCCATCCATGGGAGTTTCCAGGCAAGAGTACTGGAGTGTTTAAGGTTAAAGGACTTGAAATGGGAAGATTATTCTACATTGTCTAGATCACCTACGTCCTTAAAAGTAGAAGAGGAAGGCAGAAGAGTGAGTCAGAGAAAGGCTGCTGCTGGCTGTGAAGGTGGAGAATGGAGACTATGAGCTGAGGAATGTCAGAAATGGCTGTAAATGGCCTCTGTTTATAGTCAGGAAAAAGGAAACTCATTCCTATAATCTGAAGCTATTGAATTTTGCCAAAGACCAGAATGAGCAGATAACAGATTCTGTCTTAGAGCCTCTAGAAAATGCTGCCAGTACCTTGGCTTTCATCTGGTGAAACTTGTACCTGATTTCTGATCTCTAACATCATAAATTTGTGTTTTAATCCACTGAATTTGTGGTATTTTGTTATGACATCAGTGGAAAACGAGTCTCCTGATCCATAGCAATTCTGAAATCCATTCTGGCACAGGCTGCCACCAGTTCCTTGATCAGGCCCTGGTGATGCCCTGGTTATATGTCTCTAAGCTCTTGGCTCCATACCCTAGGATCTTTGGGTCTATCCTCTGTATTATCCTTCTTCGTCCATGTGGTAGTTGGGCAGACTAACTGCAGACGGCTTTCCACCCTCTGCAGAATTGGTGGCACCATGGATCTTCTTCCTTGTCCCCTTTAGTTTGAGCCAGTGGTGCTCCTGTTTGGTATAATTTTCTTGAAAGTTTTGTGAGTTTTCTGTGAGTCCTGTTGGGGTTTACTGCATTAGATAAAAACCACACTCACAAGTCTCTTCAAGACAGATCCCTCTCTGGGTTGGCTGATAGGGTGCTATGAGACAAAGCCCTTACTAGTCACAGAAGCCAGTTGGAATGGTGGAGAGGGTTAGTTTTTCTGAAGACTTAAAAAAAAAGTTTCATAGTCACATCATAAATAATCTTTATGCTGAATCTTCCTACTTTCAGGACCTCTTGCCTGGAGAGGTTGGGAATGACTTTGGTGCTTTCTGTGGCTTTTCCTTCTGAATTAATTCATAGCAAATATTCTTGTCTGCTCCTGCCTGCTTGCTCATTACAAATACAGAATAATGCACTTTTTCTCACTTTTTAACACAAATCAGAATCACTTGGGGCTGATGCCTAGGCCTTATATACAGAAATGCTAATGAACTCTTCTGGGGTGTAGTCTGGACAGTAGCAATTTTAAAAGCTCCCCACATGATTCTAACAAGGATTCAAGATGGAGAACAGTTGCCTTTAAACAACACTGTACTATTGTTTATAGTCAAAGTAAGCTTTCAGTTCAGTGGCTCAATCGTGTCCAACTCTTTGCGACTCTGTGAATTGCAGCACGCCAGCCTCCTTGTCCATCACCAACTCCCAGAGTTCACTCAGACTGATGTCCANGTGGTTAGCCCCCTCCCCCCACCCAAAAAAAAAAACCCAGAGCTCTTGACAAGAGAGGGAAAACTAGCCCTGGGAGCCTGGAGAGCAAGGGGCTTCCAACTGTTAAATAATGAGAAACTGAAAGTTCCCTGACTGTGTCAGGGGCCAAGGCCTGAGCCAGCTGTGGAGGAAACGGCGAGTTTACATTATCTGGGATGTCAGTGAGAGCCAAGTGGACACACACTTCCTGTCTGCCTCTCCCCGAAGATTAGCAAACCCTTCAGCAAAGATGCTTCTCCAGGGGTTGCATGGGCTATTTACTTTCCCAATCGGCAGATGTGGGCCAAGAAGGGAAATAACAGCTCCAAAAGCAAGGGAGGAGAAGTGGTCGTGAAGACAGACAGGCACAGGGAAAGGATGCTGAGACCAGGAAAGGATGCTGAGTCCAGGAATGGACCGATGCTGGTCGGCAAGGTGGGCTGTCTCTGGTTCAGGCACTGCCAGGCAAGCCGGCCAAGCAGACTCTCATCCATGGTCCCTGTTCCATTTGATGGGGTTTCTCTGGCTTCCCATTTATTTTATAGGCACTTAAAATATGACATATGATTCCATTTATATGAAACTTTGGGAAAGGCAAAACTAATATAGAATGACAGGAAGTAGAAAAGTGGTTGCCTCGGGCCAGCCTTATTGGGAGAGATAACTACAAAGGGCCACGTGGGGCTTTGGAAGGAGATGAAAATGTTCAGCATTTTTATTGTAGTAGTGGTTACATGGGTGTATACGTTTGTCAAAATTTATTGAAATGTATGTTCAGAATGGGCACGTTTTATTGTATATAAGTTATGCCTCAATAATGTTGATCTTTAAAAACAAAAGTGCAACATATGGGGTGTCCTCTAATGGGGTTGTCAATGGCTGGTTTGTCAAAACAAGAGCTATTAACATCTGGTAAGAGAGGAGGGATTCAACCATTTAGATTAGACTAGGCTCAAAGGATGGGATTGTAACAAATGTATACAAATTGTAGGAAGCAGATCTCTACTCAATGTATTCACATCAGTCCTTTGTTTAACACAGTTTTATTGAAAGCACTGTGTGACAAGGTTTTGACCCTCAGATATGCATGAATGACTTAGCTTCTCTATTGCTCAAATTAGTTTTTTTTTTTTCAAAAAGTCAATTTTTCAGAGAATGGAGGGAGTATCAATTAATTTGAGGTTTCCCTGTTTGCCCCGCACGTTAGTGTCTGTGTTCTAGTAGGTTCTCTCAGTGCCAAGGCACTGAGGGGACATCCAGGTTTCAAGCTGGGCATCTCCTGCAACAGAGATGCCCACAATAGAGATGTCCTCCTCCTTCCCACTCTTGGCCCTTGGTCATGACCCCCTCCCACAGGGCTGCAGAACTGGTCCTCACTGCAGTCCTCATGACCTCCGCGGCCCCCTGCGCCACCCCTGTGCCACACTGAGGGGCAACATCACGGCCCCTCTGCTCCTTCTGTGCCGTGGTGGGGATGGGGGAGACCACACAGAGGCCTCTGTCAGTCTGCCCCTGGCCCATCTGCCTGAACACAGGACAAAGGTACAATGTGTGCACAGCGTGGCTGCCTCCAGGAGCCGGCCTTGTCCATCACAGGTCCCCTCCACTCTCGGGCCCCCCAAACAGCCTGAAATTAGCACTTCAGCATTAACATAGTGGTAACTCTGGATCTAGACTCCCTGGGCTCAAAACCTCACTCTGGCAGTTGCTAGCTGCACAGCCTGGGCAGAGGTTGTTAGCAGATTCACTGCTGATCAGGTCAGTGGTAGTGGCTGGACTACAGTTCAGGTCTCCTTAGTCCCTGTTAGGTTCTTTCTCCAAAAAAAAAAAGCACATAGTTCTGTCTTCATGAAACCAAAGAAAATTCTTTTTTTTTTAACCAATAGATGATGGGATGGTTTATTTTATATATCAATGTGGCATGGTTTATTGAGGACCTTATTTTATCAACAGCCTGCGTGTGTCACCATGCAAACATTTCCTTCAGCTGTATCAGCAGAAGAGACATTGAGATCTATCAGCTTTAAAACAAGTGGGAGCCAACGAAAAATTGGGGAGATGAGAGAGGTTTCCTCTTTGGCCCACAGACTTGGGCTCATTAAATCCCAGAAGCACCTGTGGATGCTCTGTTCGCTCATTAGCCTCAACATACATCTGCATCATTTTACTCTGTCTGTATCATGTTACTCTTCTGTGCCCAGATTAATCTGGGACCTCTCGTTACACGATTGATTCTAACCAGATTCTCACTGAAAATGGGGAATGTAGGATTACAGTAATTAGCCTGGTCCTTCAGGAAGGCTATTTCCTGCATGACATATTAATGTCTTCATTTTATTACTCAATCAGGGGAAGTGGGAGCCTTGGATACGTGATCCCAAGAAGATTTAACTCTCCACTGGCTTTTATAACCAGCTCACCTGCCAGGTGTTGGCAAAGAAACCTCATTAGTTCTTAATTCCGAGATTTGAGAAGCACGTGTGAGCTGCTCATGTCATCAGTAGTTCTTGAGCATCCAGGCAGCCCTGAGAGGCAGGAGAGGGCAGGACAGGTGGGCTGGGGAGCACGCCCACACGTTGTGGAGGGCAGCCTGTGGGATNGCTCACCTGCCAGGTGTTGGCAAAGAAACCTCATTAGTTCTTAATTCCGAGATTTGAGAAGCACGTGTGAGCTGCTCATGTCATCAGTAGTTCTTGAGCATCCAGGCAGCCCTGAGAGGCAGGAGAGGGCAGGACAGGTGGGCTGGGGAGCACGCCCACACGTTGTGGAGGGCAGCCTGTGGGATGATTGGGAGGGAGACCTTCCAGACAGCCTGGATGGTGGTACAAGCCGTCTGTGCTCCACCAGAACTTCCTCCAAGACTCCGAGCTGAAACCTGCCCCCACTTGGCCGCCTGGCAGTGCTGCTGAGAGCCCAAGAGAATCACACCCTGAGGACAACATTTCAAACCCATTCCTGGCAGGATAGCTCCTGGCGGAAAGAAGCTCTAAATTTAGATCTCTGAGTGACAGTTTCAGAAACAATGTCCTTACTTGACACAAAATAACCACAGCATCAGGAGAGAGGAGCCAGCTCTGTCCTCCTGTCTGTCTGTACCCACCTGGGACGTCTGTCCCACATGTCTGTGCACTTGGCACTCATTGCAGGCTCAGCTCTTTGGAAGAGCTGTTGTCCCCTCCTCCTCCTGCCCCCAATCCCTCCCAGCATCAGAGTCTTTTCCAATGACTCAACTCTTCTCATGAGGTGGCCAAAGTATTGGAGTTTCAGCTTTAGCATCATTCCTTCCAAAGAACACCCAGGACTGATCTCCTTTAGAATGGACTGGTTGGATCTCCTTGCAGCCCAAGGGACTCTCAAGAGTCTTCTCCGACACCACAGTTCAAAAGCATCAATTCTTCAGCGTTCAGCTTTCCTCACAGTCCAACTCTCACATCCATACATGACTACTGAAAAAACCATAGCCTTGACTAGATGGACCTTAGTTGGCAAATTAATATCACTGCTTTTGAATATACTATCTAGGTTGGTCATAACTTTTCTTCCAAGGACTAAGCGTCTTCTAATTTCATGGCTGCAGTCATCATCTGCAGTGATTTTGGAGCCCAAAAAGATAAAGTCTGACACTGTTTACACTGTTCCCCGTCTATTTCCCATGAAGTGATGGGACCGGATGCCATGATCTTCGTTTTCTGAATGTTGAGCTTTAAGCCAACTTTTGCACTCTCCTCTTTCACTTTCATCAAGAGGGTTTTTAGTTCCTCTTCACTTTAAGGATGGTGTCATCTGCATATCTGAGGTTATTGATATTTCTCCCAGCAATCTTGATTCCAGCTTGTGCTTCTTCCAGCCCAGTGTTTCCAATGATGTACCCTGCATATATATTAAATAAGCAGGGTGACAATAGTGAGCTTTAAAGTGTATTTATTTGTCTTGAATTCCTAAGCTTTTTTTTTTTTTCCTGTAGGAATTTCCTAAATAATCAAATATGTGATAAAGGAGCATTTTTAGGTCTCCATGTTTTAGTAAATTGTTAAGTTCAGAGTAAAAAGCCCATATCCTTAGCTTTTCAATTTTATAAAATACTTTTGACACAAATCAGAAATTTTACAGCCGTCCTAAGAGTTAGTGTAAATAGATGCTTTCAAATAACTCTATGGAAATAATGTTTTTATTTCATAGTTTCTCAATCTAACTACTATAGTAGGCACTTTGAAAATGATGATTAATTCTTTTGTAAACTAGATAGAACACTGTATTTTATAAGAACACAATAACGTGAACAGGAAGACATCCCCTACTACCTGCAAATTAATGTGTCCACAGTTGCCCACATTGTTACGTGTGGCTTTAAGTGTAAAATATTCTGGTTTGTTGCATGCACTCTTTGTGAGCAATGTCTTTTTAAAACTGATTTTGGTTTGCGTTAGAAGGAACACTTTCTTGTTCGACAGCTGGTATGAATTTAATTATTGAAAATAAATATGATCTAATGTTTCATTGAGCTTTCTGAATAATAGGATAATTTGGTCAGCTCTGCTATCTAAAAGGGCCTGGAAGAAAGCCAAATCGCTAGAAGCAACTGCTCTGGTGGGGAGGAAATTATCAGCAAATTCATGTGATTTATGCCATTTAACATACAATTAAAAGCTGGTATGGATTTGCTTGATACTCTAAGTGCTTCTTTATCTTGCAATTTGGTGACAGAGAAATGTTATAAAAAGGAAATAGCTGCTGATGTATGTTCTGCATTTAACACGTGGTTTTACAACTGAAGCTACTGTCCCTGAGTAGAACTGCTACTTACAGTGGCAGCTGGATTGGAAGGTGCAAGACCAGGAACATTTGCAACGTGAACGTGTTCTTGGCGCTGAAAGTGCATAGGCAGCGGAGAGAAACAGGGTTTGAAATGCAGAGAACCAGAAACCAGGCATCTATGAAGGAAACTTAATGAGAAGCCTTGTCAAATTAAAAAAAAATCCCCCCAATTTTCTCAGTCCCATATTAGGTGGTGGTATGAAAGCAACTTTTAGAATTTGTTTGTAATAAAAACTAAAAATCTGCCAACTGTGTTAGAAGAAAGACTGATTTACTTTTCTATTCCCTCTTTAGAAAATATGAGCTGTTGTCATTTAAAGAGATGGTCAATGAGTATACAGATTAAAACAATGTAGAAATCAGTCTTAAAACTCTGGCAGACATGCCATATCTAGGTATCTAAAGTATTCCTATCTAGGTATCAAAAAGTATATAATCTATAGATATAGATAGGTTAACAGTAGCAACAGAAATATTTTTTTAAAAAACTTTGGAATAAATATAACTAGAAATGAGCAGAACCTTCTTGAAAAAAAAGTTATATCTCTATGTCTATGTCCGTAAAAGATGACTTAAATAAATCACATACTTATCTTGGGATAAAAAGCTTAAACTTGTAAAGCTGTCAGTTCCATTTCAGTTCAGTTCAGTCGCTCAGTCGTGTCCGACTCTTTGCGACCCCATGAATTGCAGCACGCCAGGCCTCCCTGTTCATCACCATCTCTCGGAGTTCACTCAGACTCACATCCATTGAGTCTGCGATGCCATCCAGCCATCTCATCCTCGGTCGTCCCCTTCTCCTCCTTCCCCCAATCCCTCCCAGCATCAGAGTCTTTTCCAATGAGTCAACTCTTCGCATGAAGTGGCCAAAGTACTGGAGTTTCAGCGTCAGCATCATTCCTTCCAAAGAAATCCCAGGGCTGATCTCCTTCAGAATGGACTGGTTGGATCTTCTTGCAGTCCAAGGGACTCTCAACAGTCTTCTCCAACACCACAGNTGGTCTTGTTTTTGTTGACTGTATAGAGCTTCTCCATCTTTGGCTGCATAGAATATAATCAATCTGATTTTGGTGTTGACCATCTGGTGATGTCCATGTGTAGAGTCTTCTCTTGTGTTGTTGGAAGAGGGTGTTTGTTATGACCAGTGCATTTTCTTGGCAAAACTCCATTATTCTTTGCCCTTAGATTAATGTATACATATATTGAGATCCAAATAAAAATACAGGAAAGGCTCAAAAAATTGTGTCAGACATGTCATCTTTAAAAAATGAGTAATTCATTGTTATTTATTTTCTCATTCTAAATACATTTTCTTTTATGCCAATTTAAAAATAAACCACCCCCCCAAAGAAAAGTCAGTCTGCATATCACACGAATGTCAGTCTTCCCCTGTCATTCTGATTGAAGCAATTCACCTTACAGACTTTTCCTTCTCTCCTTCTGGGTCCTAACTTACTGTTTGTTTGTTTTTTTTAAATAAACTTTTTATGTTGTATTGGGGCATAGCCAGTTAACAATGTTGTGGTAATTTCAGGGGAGCAGTGAAGGGACTCAGCCATCTGTATATTTACTTCTTACACCTTCCCATTTTTTTCACTTCTGCCTTTAATCTGTGTTTCTACAGGTGACTAGCTCACATCAGAGCCAAATGTCTGGTCCAGGCTTTCTAAGTGCTTGCTTGCATTTTTCATCCCTGTAGCACGAGACCCCTTCCGTGGCAGTGGCTAATCGTGCTAATTTACCAAGGGCTGCTGCTGCTGCTGCTGCTAAGTCGCTTCAGTCCTGTCCAACTCTGTGCTACCCCATAGATGGCAGCCCACTAGGGTCCTCTGTCCCTGGGATTCTCCAGGCAAGAACACTGGAGTGGGTTGCNCTTGCATTTTTCATCCCTGTAGCACGAGACCCCTTCCGTGGCAGTGGCTAATCGTGCTAATTTACCAAGGGCTGCTGCTGCTGCTGCTGCTAAGTCGCTTCAGTCCTGTCCAACTCTGTGCTACCCCATAGATGGCAGCCCACTAGGGTCCTCTGTCCCTGGGATTCTCCAGGCAAGAACACTGGAGTGGGTTGCCATTTCCTTCTCCAATGCATGAAAGTGAAAAGTGAAAGGGAAGTCGCTCAGTCGTGTCCGACTCTTAGCGACCCCATGGACTGCAGCCCACCAGGCTCCTCCGCCCATGGGATTTTCCAGGCAAGAGTACTGGAGTGGGGTGTATTTTAACAGAGTTGATCAGGATTTAAACGTCTGGGGTTATTAGTGTGGGAATTTGGGGGCAACGTGAATGGTTACATAGAGGAAGGAGCACCATGGAGACTTTTTTAGCAACTTGTAAGTCATAATGTTTTCTCTTCCTGTGCTTGTCTCTATCTGAGAGCTAGTTGGTTGAGCAGGGATCCAGAACACTGAAACAGAAACAGAGAGACGAGGGTACGGTGGGGGTGGGGTGGAGGAGAGAAGGGGAAGGTAGAACGTGAGGGAGGGGGAGGAAAGGAGAGATTTTGGTTTGTAGGTGTGTAGTTGGGCAAAATAAGTACTAGATTTGGGGACAGCTGATGAGGACACCTGCAGACTGCTTTGGGCCTAGGACTTGAGAATAAGACTTTCCTGTTGATCAGGTTAGTTAACCTATCTTAGCAGGTGGTTTACTTCACTGGAACATAAAAAGCCAATTCCTAATACTATTTGAGGCAGCAAGCACAGGGTGAATGATGCCAGTTTCATGAATGATGAAATCAATTTAGATTGTGACTTATAAAGCTTTTGAAAATCGTTATAGCCGTTCTTTGATGGATAAAGAAAAGCAGAAACTGCAAGTAAAAATCTTCCAGGTGTTAGAAAACAGTTAAAGAAATTTAATTTCTAATATTAAAGGAGCATGGAAAAGTAAATGAAAGCTGTGTTGAAGTTTTAAAATTTAAGCAGAAAAAAGATGTGTTAATTCTGAGATCTAATTGTGTGATCTGGCTGTAGACAATTTTAAAATTGTGACTGATGGGGATTGGGAGAATATTTTTTATAAATTTTATGCTAAAAAATTGCAGGTGATATAAATAATACATGAAAAATAAGTAATTTTCATTGTGGGAAATCACTGTTTTGGCAAATAGACACAACTTGGCCTATTACTTGTGTAGGGATATCAGAAAATTGTGCTACTGGAAGTGATTCTAAAATTCTTTTATCAAATCATGTTATTAACTCACCTTGGTAATGAGGTGGTTGTCTCTGTGGAAACCATCTGGCTTGGGGATTGAGAGTCCAGTAGGGCAGAGTTATTGTGCAAAACTCCTGCACTCACTTGCTGTCTAGCTCTTAGCTGCGTGCCATAGCGCACTGCAGATACAAACTTCAGCCTAGTTATTGAGCAAATTCTATACTTCTGCAATTCAACTTTTCCATGTACTCTTTTCTCTTACCCCTAATTTTCTTAAGTTCTGTTTGGTATGTTACAGAAGTCTGGTTTCATGTTAGCTTCTCTTTTTTGACCTTTTCCATCTGTGAAATGGCATTGTCACCTACTGACATTGGATGGGTATGGTGGAGAGTTTTAAGGCGTTTTCAAACTTTTTTCCATAAGGGGCGAAAGAATATACAGTTGATTTATTAAGAGACTGTCATGGAAGGGACTTAATTGTATGAAATGATATGTGTATCACTGAGGCATTTTGGGCTTCAGGAAGCAAAGACTCTCCTTAGTAAGTTTAGGCCAAAAAAGGGGAAGCAGAGGAAGAATTGAAAATTCAAGGCCTTGAGAAGGTCAGCAACCAGAGTAGCTCCAGGGATCTCTATGCTAAGAACTCATGGAGAATCTCTTAAGGGCACTAGACTTGAAATGTCTCAGTTCCAAATTCCTTCTGTCCTGTGTGACTCTCTCTACTCAGATTTCAGATCCTAAGAGAGAGAGGCTGATTGAATGCTTGATCCAGAATTTGGTCAGCTGCAGTAGGAAGACTCTTAGGATGTCATAGTCTTGATACTGTGCTTATCCTTTGTTTGTAGACCCAGAAGGACTTCATGGAATAGAAACTTTTATTGAGTACCCTTTAGGGTACTGTTATCAAAACAGATAGCCATTACAAGTCCACGGGGCTACACTATCCAGACTTGAATAAATCTCAAATCAGGTAGTGGGGTAAAATCATTTACTTACTAGATTAGTTTGCTAAAGCTGCCATAACAGAGTATCACAGATGGCTTAAACCACAGAAATTAATTTTTCTTACAGTTTTGGGTGCTGAAAGTCCAAGTAAGGCCTCTCATTGGCTTGTAGATGGCTCCAGTGTCTTCGCGAGGTATTGCTTCTGTGTGTCATTTCCTAATCTCTTCTTATGAGGAGACTAGTTGTACTGGATCAGGACCCACTCACATGACCTCATTTTTTACTTTACCCTTTAAAGGCCCTATCTTCAAATAGAATCACATTCTGAAGTTCTGGGAGTTAGAACTACAATGTATGAATTTGGGGGGAACATGATCCAAGCCATGATACCTACCTAGTAAGTTGTAGGTTCAATGACAGTGTATTTAAGTGGCCAGCATAGTCTTCAATCAGTGGTAGCTAAAGTATTGTTACACAGCTCAGAATATTTGTAGTGATGATGAAGTATCAGGTTATTATACTGAGTACTATGATACAAAGATGGCTAAATTATGGCTCTTGCTTTAGGGAAGCTCAGTAATATATATTGTGCATGAATTGTGTGACTATACATAGATATGTGTGTGCTATATATCTAAGTGTATATATATAATATTATATACAGTACTTGGTAATCACACCACCTGATTCAGAAGACAGACATTAGTTCCTGCTTTGGGAAATGACATCCTCTCTTCTGTTCCCTGAGAATTCGTACGTAATCCTTCACCCATCCCTCAAAATACCTTTTGTTTGTCTAGTACTCATAAAGGCCCAGAGGTGACAGCAAGTCAAGAGAACCAAGAATAAAACTTAAGATAGGAGTTATTTTGTATTTTTTCTTAGTTTTTAAACAGTGATTTTTCTCCACAAATTCACATAGTTCTTATAATTTTTTTGAGAGGAAGTGAGCAAATCTTTTGTGCAAGAGATTTGTTGTTCCTTAGATTTCTGATATTTAGCAAGTTCTTTTTATATGTATGAAAACCCAGAAAACCTTCTTGCTTGAAACACACATAAAGTGTGAATATATATGCTCATTGTAAAAATCCAAAACAATATACGGAACTACACAGGGAAAAAGTCAATACCTCTGTTTACATTTCCCCCCCTCAACTCCCTCCAACCTGTTCTCCTCTCGAATGGCCGGCATGGTGAGAATTTGGTTTGCATCCTCTGTGACCTTTTCAAACATTATTCTCATAATTGTGTAAGAACATACACAGAATTTGGGGGCATTTATTTATTTATTTATTTATTTNTTGCCTTCTCCAATAGACATGTTCAAAACAGCACTATTCACAACAGTAAAAGGTAGAAATAATCCAAATACCCACAAATGGATAAATGGATAAACAAATTGTTCGTTTAACATATATGTGTATGTTAAATAATACACATACAGTGGAATATTACTCAGCCATAAAAAGAGCAAAGTACAGATACAAGCTGCTACAACATGAATGAAGTACAAATTATGCTAAGTGAAGAAGCCAGATCCAAAATGTCACATATTGTATGATTTTGTTTGTATGTCGGTTTAGTTGCTAAGTCATGTCCAATTCTTTGTGACTCCATGGACTGTAGCCTCCCAGACTCCTCTGTACATGAGAGTCTTCAGGCAAGAATATTGGAGTGGATTGCCATTTCCTTCTCCAGGGATCTTCCCGACCCAGGGACCAAACCCAGGTCTCCTGCACTGCAGGCAGATTCTATACTGACTGAGCTACTGGGGATGCCCAAAAACATGTGCCCCCAACGTGGGGCCTGAACCCATGACCCTGAGATTAAGAGTTGCATGCTCTACTGACCGAGATAGCCAGGCACTTTTATCTGTATGAAATATTCAAATTGGTAAATCCATACGGGCAAAACATGGTTGCCAGTGGCTGGGAGTAACTGCTTACTGGGCAGAGTTTCATTTTGAGTTTCAAATTTTTAGGAACTAGACTGAGGTGGCAGTTGCACAATATTTTGAATGTACTCAATGCCCCTAATTTGTTCATATTAAAAAGAGTTAATTTGGTTAATTTTATGTTACATGTATTCTACCCCAATTAAAAAGAAAAAAAAGGAAAAGGACAGAACATAAGACTTTCTTCCAAGCCTGGAATGACAACCACTAATTCTGATCAAAATGAAATGGGTGATGTTTTATAATTATAAATTTAAAGTTGTGCCAAATTTACTAGCATACAAGTTTTGAAAATACATGTGCTTTCTATACGTCCAAGAAGGTATCAGCTGTGTCTCTCTCCCTTACCTACTTGCAGAACATTCTTACTCCTTGTCAAAATGTTTGCCAATAAATTTTGCTTATGGAAGCTAGAATTCTTAGTTAGCACAAAGGTGAATATTTGAATAATACAGCTATAGTAAAATTTGTAAAATAATTTGCATTAAACTAAAAAGCAATTCACATAATACTTCAATAGAACATAAAACAAGTACATTAAACATATCCAGGTGGGCACATTTTAAAATACACTTTACTTCGAATTGATGACAACGTTTTTAAAATGCAGACTAAGTAACAGACAGGAGAAATTTCAGTTTTACTGGCTATATATGTAACAGTCTTACCAAAAAAACAAAAATCAGAACATTTCTAAATATGGAAGACTCCACACACACAAGATAAATGCATTAGGTTATTCCACTCGACTCTGGAAATGTTTATCTTTTAGACAAAAAATAAAATACATAAATATAGTGGTGGTTATTTTTCCTTCTCCTCACAAAACCACACAAATTCAGATTGAGTCTTCTGAGTTTTGAAATACAGCCATTTTCAAACTTTGATGGCACTCCCAGCATTTAATAGAAATTCACGCCTGCAGCGAGATTACCTTAAGCAATCTAATCGCGGTCACCCAGCACGTCCTACTCTGCTCTTCTTCTGCACAGAGCATTTTCAGGTCTCGGGGCCCTCCCGCTTTGTTAGGCTAGAAGGCCACAGCACATTGTTTATCGTTAATGCATATCTTGAAGGTAACACCTGTTGAAATAAAAGCCACTAAAATTCTCCTATATATAAGAGAAAGCTGTCTCTTTTTAAAAGAAATTAAAAGAAACTCAAGCTTACCTAAAAGGCTGAGGCTTGCTTTATTCATCTAGCAAAATATTAAGCCTGTACCTTAAAGCAGAATCCATGGTTAGTGGGTGCTCCGTGTTTTTTTTTCCCTGCCAGTGACACATAAATATCACTATTGCCAAATTCGCTGAAAAACTGCAAATGCCGGGGTTCCTTAAAAAAAAANTCTCACATACAGGGTCATCATTACTATCATTCTAAATTCCATATATATGTGTCAGTATGCTGTATTGGTGTTTTTCTTTCTGGCTTACTTCACTCTGTATAATAGGCTCCAGTTTCATCCATCTCATTAGAACTGATTCAAATTTATTCTTTTTAATGGCAGAGTAATACTCCATTGTGTATATATGCCACAGCTTGCTTATCCATTCATCTGTTGATGGACATCGAGGTTGTTTCCATGTCCTGGCATTTTTATTTGACAGAAGCAGAATTATCATGTAGATATTGTTCTAAGGCTTTTCTTTCTTCCACTAAAATATTTGTGCTGGAATTTTTGGTGGAATTTTAATACTGAATCCTACCGCTGGCCCACGTGCTCTCTAGGACTCTTGACTGGTAAACAGCCATCGAGAGCCTGGGAGGAGGGGGCCAAAGTCCGCGCCCTGGCTTCTGAGATAGAATAGCTGGACAAGTGTCTGGAGCTTTAGACAGCAGGTTTCCCTGCGACATGGCAGTGGTTCATGAGGAAGTGGCCTAGCCCTCTAGGCAGGGCTCCTTGCCCCTGGATAAGGATGCTGGCCTGTTTCTGAGGCTAGGCTCTGGTCTGTAAACCAACAGAAGAGGATCAGGTAGCAACAGGAAGTTAGTGGAAGTTATTCTTAACTTTTGGAATAGGAGCTCTGCTACTAGTCAACTTTGATCCAAGCATGAGGCTGATGACATCAATGTTTCCTCTCATAGGAGGCAGACCAAGAGCTGCGAAGTGGGTGGAGAGATGATCTGGGAGCATAGGTGAGAGTATGCTCTCTTCCATGGGCTGACAGGAAGACGTGAGGGAGAAGGATAAAAATGTCTTCTCAGAAAATAATATCTTGAAAACCTTACCATTTCAACCCATGAAAATTTAAATCATGTGAAGAAAGCTGAGCACCG
Organism: Neotragus pygmaeus; assembly: GCA_006410875.1. Lineage (NCBI taxonomy): Eukaryota > Metazoa > Chordata > Mammalia > Artiodactyla > Bovidae > Neotragus > Neotragus pygmaeus. The sequence goes on along the minus strand of SJYV01041139.1, from coordinate 136,750 downwards.
AAGAACTGATGCTTTTGAACTGTGGTGTTGGAGGAGACTTTTGAGAGTCCCTTGGACTGCAAAGAGATCCAACTAGTTCATTCTACAGGAGATTGTTCCTGGGTGNATTTCAACCCATGAAAATTTAAATCATGTGAAGAAAGCTGAGCACCGAAGAACTGATGCTTTTGAACTATGGTGTTGGAGGAGACTTTTGAGAGTCCCTTGGACTGCAAAGAGATCCAACTAGTTCATTCTACAGGAGATTGTTCCTGGGTGTTCTTTGGAAGGAATGATGCTAAAGCTGAAACTCCAATACTTTGGCCACATCATGCAAAGAGTTGACTCACTGGAAAAGACTGGGATGATGCTGAGAGGGATTGGGGGCAGGAGGAGAAGGGGACGACCGAGGATGAGATGGCTGGATGACATCACCGACTCGATGGAGGTGAGTTTGAGTGAACTCCGGGAGTTGGTGATGACAGGGAGGCCTGGTGTGCTGCAATTCATGGGGTCGCAAAGAGTCGGACACGACTGAGCGACTGAACTGACCTGAAAGGGGTGACAGCAACCCACTCCAGTGTTCTTGCCTGGATAATCCCATGGACAGAGTGGCCTGAAGGGCTATAGTCCATGGGGTTGCAAAGAGTTGGACATGACAGAGCAACTAACACTTTCACACACTTTCACAAAGGGGTGATACTATTTTATAATTTACATTTACGTAGCATTTTGAAGTCTCAAAAACTTTTGTACTTTCCCCCTGATTTTATTCTCACAGCAGCTCTATATAGGGCTTGTTTCATAGATATGGAAGTAAAGCCTTAAGTGAGGGCAAAGGTGGGGTGGGGGGTCAAGGTATTTTTCTGTGAATTTAAGATCTCTGGCCATCTGGTACAGTTCCCTTTCCACTATAACATACTGCTTCTTGTTAAATGTTAGTTTATATTCAAGTTGGGGAGGAGTAATTCCTTCTATTACAATTGTTTGTCAATAAGAACTCTTTTTTATGAAAGGCCTAATTTCAGCTCTTTGTTGTAGATGTGATTCATTTATTGAAAACTGTCATTGACATGTTTATTTTGTGTCAGTTTTTTTTTTTTTTGGTTTTGCATTTTTTTAAAATTTTTATTTAATTTATTTATTTAACTTTATTTTACTTTACAATACTCTATTGGCTTTGCCATACATCAACATGAATCCACCACAGGTGTACACGAGCGTCTAGCATGTGAACCCACGCCTATATTCTGCATAATCTTCTACTTTATTAGTGTTGCTGGTGGTAGCATTTGCTCATAATTATAAAGCACAAGCAAACATCTGTGTATCCAGCCTCCTTTGCAGCTAAGATACATGTTCACGATCTAGGCTTGGCTAATTTTTACACCCACATTAGATAGACTTTGAATTGGCAGCTACTGACCCGAGAAGCCAGGACAGAGAATCTTCTCCGCTGGCCCGAGGATGTCATGAAGTGTTCATATTCAGTTTCGAGGGCAGTAGGGCTAACAGGGGCAGTGAATCCTGATGGAGCTTTGCATGCTTCATGCCCTGGATGATGGCAGTGGTATGCTCTCTGGTGTCCAGTCTCCAGAAGTAGTCATGCTGAGTCCCCACTGAACTGATTTGGGCTGTGACCCTCAATGTTGACTGGCCTTTTAAAAATTTCTATTCAGTTCTCAATCTAGATCACCAAAAATATATTGATTATATAAGCTATCAAGTAAGTTTTCGTTTTTCAAATTTACATACAGTAAATTCAGTCTTTGTGGTAGATAGTTCTATAGATTTGGACAATATATTAATATAAAGTTATTTACCCACCACTGTAGTCATCCTCAGCCACCCCAAATCCTAATCTGTTTTCTTCTTCTATAGTTTTTCCTTTCTCAGAATCTTTGAGTATTATCTAATAACCTTTTAATAATGTTTCATTATTAAATCAATAACCTTCATTTTTAATTTTTATTGGAGTATGGTTGATTTACATTGTTTTGTTAGTTTCAGGTGTACAGCAAAGTGAATGAGTTATACATATATATTTATTCACTCATTTTTAGATTCTTTTCCCATATAGGTTATTGCTGCTGCTGCTACTGCTAAGTCGCTTCAGTCGTGTCTGACTCTGTGCGACCCCATAGATGGCAGCNACTCTCACATCCATACATGACTACTGGAAAAACCATAGCTAGACAAAAAATAATTCGAGACCTATAAAATGGGTAGATATTTTAGCACTATCAGTCAGGGGCATTATTTTGCTGAGCATTGAGTGAAAGTCACAGTGATCACAGGAATATACTCTCCTCAGGTAAACTAGGTTATATTGTTCATGGAGAAAAATTAAGATTTGATATTGTTATGGGTTGAACTGTGTCCATATGAAGATGTTCAAATCCTTACCCCTGGTATCTGTTAATGTGACCTTATTTGGAAGTAGGGTCTCTGCAGACGAAATGTGAATTAAGATGAGGTAATTCTAGTTTAGGGTAGTGAAGTGAAAGTCGCTCAGTCGTATCTGACTCTTTGCGACCCCATGAATTATGTAGTCCATGGGATTCTCCAGGCCAGAATACTGGAGTGGATAGCTGTTCCCATCTCCAGGGGATCTTCCCAACCCAGGGATCGAACCCAGGTGTCCCCCATTGCAGGTGGATTCTTTACCCGCTGAGCCACGAGGGAAGCCTGGTATAGAACAGGCCCTTATCAAATGGCTGGTATCCTTATAAGCAGCGGGAAAGTAGGGGCCAGACACAGGCACAGGAGAATGTCACGTGACCATGGAAGCAGAAATACAAACCAAGGAATACCAGGAGTCCTTGCAGAATTTTATGTGATTTACTACAATGTGATAATAAATGTACAAATATATGAAATCCACATGAGTGTTGATGATGTCAGGTTATATGTGATCATCGTACCCTGTGTAATCCATACAATCTAATTATCCATAGAGACCTTCCCTGCAAATCTGGATGGCAAGAATATCCAGAAAAGAATGCATCCATCAGAAGGGATGGTCCACTTACCCAGGAAACAGAAAAGAATTGCTGGGAAAACATTAACATGGCTAATCCAGTCCTTGTTTCTGGGGAGTCAGAGCTGAAGGTCTGTTCCAATGATGATGCACACCCAGTTCCTCTGGCGCTGTTTAGGATCTGAACTGTGTTATCACGTCTTGACATTGATTGTATGCTGATTGCTAATTGTAATTTGGTCTCCCTGACTGGAGCTGGGCAGGCAGGTTGAGTGACTGGTTCTGTATGGCTGTTCTTTCACTGACTGCTTCAGGTTTGCCTTCTGGTATCAGTGTTGTTGTTGCTCTCTTGCTGAAGGGTGGACCCATTCTCAGTGTTCTGACCCATCAGATTTCATGGCACTGGCAGCATTCATTTCCTTACTGGCTGTTGGACAGAGATTGCCCTCACTTCCTTGCTGGTCCTCTGTCTCTGCAGTAGCACACAGCGTGGAGGCTTGCTTCTTCAAAGCCAGCAAGGGAAAGTCTCATAGCATGATGGACATTATCATCTTAAGTAATGTAATCGTATATATATATATATATATATAATCATTACTGTTACCATATTGTATTAGCTAGAAACAAGTCATGGGTCCTGTCCACCCTCAAGCAGGGGGCTTAATACAAGCGTGTGAATAACCTGGTAAAGGGATCACAGGGCCATCATAGAGTCTGTGTGTGAGACAACAAAAGAGACACAGACGTATAGAACGGACTTTTGGCCTCTGAGGGAGAGGGAGAGGGTGGGATGATTTGGGAGAATGGCATTGAAGCATGTATACTATCATGTAAGAAACGAGGCGCCGGTCTATGTTCAGTGCAGGATGCAGGATGCTTGGGGCTGGTGCACGGGGATGATCCAGAGAGACAGTGTGGGGTGGGAGGTGGGAGGGGGATTCAGGATTGGGAGGTCGTGTACACCTGTGGTGGATTCATGTTGATTTATGGCAAAACCAATACAGTATTGTAAAGTAGAATAAAGTAAAAAAAAAAATTAAAAAACAAAAGAAAACTGAGTATATACCTGTTCAGCTAGAGTTTACATTTCCTAGCCTTCCTTGTAGCTAGAGGTTGCTCTAAGGTTTGACCAATGGGAAGATAGAAGAATTAATGGGTAAAAGATTTGAATCTATCTTAATAAGGAAATTTCTTGCCATCCACTCTGCTCTTTCCCCCTTTCTACGAGAGACAGGGTGAATCTGCTGCTGGTGAGTCATGTTGACCAAGCAGATGAAGACAATCTTAGGAGGTGACAGAGGATGAGCTTGAAATGACTGGTTCTCTGGCCAAATTTGTATAGCAGGGCCACTTTGCTAGCCCTGCAGTGTTTGCTTCTGAACTGTTACATGAGAGCAAAATAATCCTCTTTGTTTCTCTGTGTTTTGGAGCCTGTTATAGCAACTTAACTTATAGCTAACTCATAGCATTCATTCTAATGACAGACTGTCTTAACATAGTGGTCAGCCACTTGGCATTCTCTAAATCAGGGGAATCTCACCGGTACTGATGGATAGTACAAGTAGTACAACAGACTTCATAAGCTTTTATTTTATATGATAAAGGTATCACATTAAAAGCAAACTTTTATGTAAATTACCTTAAAACATGCTTTTAGGAAAAAAGACTAGTTTCTAATGTTAACTTAATTCTTCTGGTATTAAAAAGTGACTTTAATAAGTAGCTGCAATGGACATAAGTTTGAGTAAACTCTGGGAGTTGGTGATGGACACGGAAGCCTGGCATGCTGCAGTCCATGACGTCGCAAAGAGTCAGACACAACTGAGCGACTGAACTGAACTATTCTAGTTATCTATTGCTTTGTAATAAATTGTGCCAAAATGTAGTGGTTTCAAACAACAGGGATAATTTAATTTTTGTTCCGCCTTTGATTCTGGGGTAATTGGGCTCAGCTTGGTGGTTCTTACTTGGGATGTCCATCAAGTAGTGAGGAATCAGATAAAGGCTGTGCCTAGATTGTCTCTAAGCTCACTCCCTCATGTGTCTGGAGATTGATGCTTCCTCTTGGCTGTGACCTCACCCAGGGCTATTGGCTAGAACACCGTTATGTGGTTCTCAGTGAGATCTTTTCTCTTCCTCCTGATGTAATCACTGATTCCAAGAGGGAGTGTCCCAAGGGGCCCAGGTGGAAACAGTTTCCCTTTGTATAGCCTGTGCTGTGAGACTGAATCACTTCTGCCATGATCCTTGACTTGCCCACATTTAAGGAGGAGGGGACATGTACCCCCTTGGTGGGAGGAGTGAGCTCACCAGGTCACATTGCAAGAACATCGGTGGTGGGAGGTTGCACCGTGGTTAGGTTGGAGAGTATTGTCAGTTGTAGTCAACCCTTTGGCCATAACATTTTAAATCCCTCCCTTGTGCAAAATACACTTATTGCGTCCCCTTCCTCCCAGTCTTATTCTATGATGGCATTTGTTCAAAGTCTGGGATCTTGTCATGGAAGTGAAGCTTCTTGAATATTTCCTTGGGTACATCTCCCTGAGTTACCTTTCTCTCAGTTTGAATACCTGTAACTAAAGGGACAGACTGTTGTCCTCTCACACCCCAACATACAGCTATGGGATAGTGCCCCAAGGATAAAACAAGAGCCACTGGTTTTCAGCCTGTTTCCTGTGTCAATGTACCTGCTTGGCTCTTGGCTCCATCTGCCTTCTGGGCTCTTGGTTCTGCCCTTAGTCATCCTTAAAAAAAATTTTTTTTTTCCGATAGGAAAGCTTGAGTTTGCAATTGAGAAGTCTTCTCAGCTTGCTTCCTGCCTATAAAATAGAAATTCAAAGTCCTCTTTTTATTTAGTATTTATCTGTTCCTTTTGGTCTAAGATGACCGTGGTTCCACCAGAATAACTCTCTTAAAAGCACTGTGAGTTTGTGTGTCTTTAAATGTATCACTTTATAATCCTAGTTTTTCAAACTAAATTCTTCTTTACCAGAGTGCATGTGACACTGGTATGTGATGACATCCTTAAGATTCTGAGGGGCCCAATTATTCAACTAAGAGGGTCTGCAAGGCATGTTCTCAAGCTTTGGGGCTGATTTGAAAGGGTCTTTTAGGTACTCTTTTCGATCTTTCTAAAATCTTAACAAAGAGTTTTAGTCGTGCCCTCACTTTCATTTTTAGACCACGCTTTCTTGATAGTGCACTGGATTTCATCTCTGCCCAGAAGCTACTTTTAATTTTAGAATCATTTGCTGTCTAGAGAGGCTGGGAATAAGAAATCGTTTTATTTTCAAACCCAGTGAGTCTTGGCGCCTCTATATTAACAGTTCATTCTTTAGCTCTTTCCTTTTGCATTTTATCACTGGCAGGAGAAGAAGCCAGGTGGCAATTTCAATATCCTGCCTGAAAAGCTGCTTAGCTAGATCTTTGAGTTCGTTAGGTACACTTCACATTTTGCACCTTACCACAGGCAACAGCAGATTCTTATGAAAATCGCACCCTTTCCTCTTGCTTCCGGTGGGACTGGCCTTTCTTTGCCATCCCTCGCTGGCAGCCTTCTTGAGGCCCTCAGGTTCCATGGATGCTTTCATGTACACTCTTTAGTTTTCCACTAACAGCCTCCTCAGTGTTCTTCCATTTTCTGCTCTCCACCTGGTCCCACACACAATACTGTGTGTCTTGGGTTTTGTTACGACAGCATCCCAGTTACAGGAGCCAGAATCCTTCTTAATTATTGACTGTTAGGAAACAAATCACTCGAAGGCATAATGGCTTAAAACTACAACAATCTGTTCCTGATTACCTTCTGTGGTGATGGGGTGGCCTGGGCTCAGTTAGGCATTTCTCACTTGAGTTCAGGCCTGCGGGGGCTGTCAGATGGTGGCTGGGCCTGGGACTTCCGCTCAGGCTGGTTTTGTGGCCATGTTGAAAAATACAAACTGACCCAGTAGCTGTGTCAGAAGAGTTTAAAATGTAAATCCTATACAGAAACTCTCACTGATTAATTACCACAGGGAAGAAGCAAAAAAAAGAACTCGGTGAGAGTAAATTATAGTACTGATGGATTGGTAGGGAAACCAGCCCCAGTAAATTCAAAGCCAAGAGCCGGTAGAAGGTAATGACAAGTTTTCACTGGATGAGGGGTGGAAGGGGAGAAGGATATAATCATTGAAGAAGCAGAGTCTACCTGGTCTCTTACCTTGAAATATGGAGGTGATGAAAAATGCACCAACATTGTCAAGGCTTAATGTGTGTTAGTAGCGTTATGAATTCCTTATATTTACATTTTCATTTTGTTCTTCTTTCATTATAATCATTACCCTATAATCTCCCACTGTTAAAATCTACTCATCCTTGAAAAACCAGCTCAAATGCTGATATTGCCTAAGGCTTTGCCAAGCAGAACTGACTTCTTGCTTCTAACGCACAGTGCACTTTTCCTTTATCTTATGAAACTTACTGCAGAATGTTTAATATTAAAGTCTGTATTAAACTGCCTTACCAACCTAATCAGATATAAGTACCTTTAGGGCAAAGGCTTTGGCTTAGTGTTTTTTTTTTTTTAAATGTCATAGAGTATCTCAAAGCAACAGGTGCTCAGACATATTTGTTGAACGAATGAGGCTGGGTGCCAAGGTAGAGATTTTGTAAACAGAGTTCTGCATGAATATTTCCAATCTATTGATTAAAAAGCCCATAAAGATCATCCTCTTCCCTTAATGTGTCATTAATTGAAAGCTTTCAGAAGATCATACAGAGCAGCTTTTTTTTTTAATTTGAAAATACTTCGAGGTTAATGATTGATATTACCTCAGAATATTGAATAGGATGAAACAGCAAAATAGCTCAAAATAATTAGTTTCCTTCCCTATAATTTTAACCAGTGACTCAAAGTGATGTTTTTTTTCCAAAGTGATTTTTTTGTTTTCATTATTAGGTAAGTGCTTTCTGTGGATGAAAAATAGCTTTGCTGTTAGATCTGATACATTTTTTTTCCATCAGTTAAATGTGGATATGGTTGTAATTTTTAGATTGATCAAATTATTATGATTGAGAGCCTCTATTTTTACTTCTATGCTGCTGTTTTAATGCTTAACCAAGACAGAAAAATGAACATGTGCAAAATCAGATCTCAGCCAAACGAAAGTGCATGTACCATGGAAGCCTAAAAATTTGAAAATAAAATTTGAGTGTGGTATCCATCCTTTTGGAGAAGGAAATGGCAACCCACTCCAGTGTTCCTGCCTGGAGAATCCCAGGGACGGGGGAGCCTGGTGGGCTGCTGTCTATGGGGTCGCATAGAGTTGGACACGACTGAAGCGACTTAGCAGCAGCAGCAGCAGCAGCAGCGTCCATCCTTTAAGATGGCCCTCAAAGACCCTCTCCTCTGGTATTGAAACCATTGTGTAGTCCCCTCCCATATTATATCAGGTTCGGTTTGTGTGACCGTTAGTACATGGTAGAAGTGATGCTCTGTGACTCCCAAGGGTGGATTTAGAAGACAGTGCCTCTTCAGCCTTGTGCACTTGGATCAGACATTGGGGTTTCCAGCTCTCATGTCATGAGGACATTCAAAGAGCTTTCTAGAGTTTCACATCAAAGGGACTGATATGTCTTTCCAAGGGGTCAGCACCAACTTGCTAGTAACATGTTAACCACCTTGGAAGCAGATTCTCCAGACACAGTCAAATCATAAGATGTCTACAGCACTGGCCCCTCAACTTCAACCTCATGAGAGACTCTGAGCCATAACTACCCAATCAAGCCACTTCTGATTTCCTGACCCACTGGAACCTTGAGATAGGAAGTTATTCATATTATTGTGTTTTGAACCATTACACTTTGGGAGTAACTTGTTACACAGCATGTAACTAATAAAAAGACATGTTTGTTCAATTTAAAATATGCAAATATAAGGCAAATAAATAGAGACTGAGGACATTGTAAAGATTTCTTTAATTAGCTAACCATACAGCTCACAGTGCAGATATTTTCCCATAAGTAGTATAGTTGTCAAGAACTAAGTAGAAAATGTGTTGGACATAGATTTGGCAATGAATTTATTGTTTTTTTTTTTTTTCTGTATGATGACTTGAAGATGGGTACCATACTGTACATATGTTCAACTGTGACAGCTAACGTTATTTCTCCATTAGACTTTTGCAACAGGTTCTACCAATGTATCTTAAGCATATAGCTATATTGGTGAGAAATATGTGTCCATTTAAAGGTGAAAATATTTCCAGGAAATCACCTTATTATTTGTGAAAGTTCAGCATCTTAGGAAATGATGCATGGGTTTTTTGACATTGCTGAGTGCCTCTCCATATGGGGAGCTGAGCCTGCACACACGTGGTAATGCATGCATCACCACATATTCACTAATGAAGCAAGGTAAAGAAATAGAAAAGCTTTCATTCCCTCAACATGCAGCTGGTGTGCGATGCCAGATGTAAAATCATTGATGCTCTTGCCAAGTTCTCAGGATCATGTCATGATTTATTTAAACTCAGACAGTCAAGAATACATGGATTTTAAAAAAAAATTGTCAAATTCAAGGAGACGGATTCGTAGGTGAATAGAAATATATATTTTAAAATAAAATATTGGCCCTCTGTTAAATATGAGATTCTTGTTTACACCTTTGATTCTTTGTGGGCTATTGTGTGTTTTTCTGTGAAGAAGGAGTTAATGACTCTACTTTCTAATCCCTCAACTCCCACAGAATTACTTTATAATGAGGCACATAAAATTCACTAGAGCTGTAATTGAAAAAACAAAATCTATGTTATTTTGATACAAATGTTACAGATGCCTATCCAAAATGGATAGTACATGGCATATCTTCTTTTAATAGTCTCAAGCATTTCCTTTGGTACTTTGTAATTTATGATTAGAATTGATTTCAACAGAGACCAAGCTGTAAGGTTTCTTCCAGAGGGGCTATATCTCCACCATCTGCAGTCTCAGGACGTGAGCCACTGCAAGAGTTAGAGACCTTTTTCTCCCTAGAAGAACCTTTTAATCCAGCGGTGGGAACTGCAGGCATTCTGGGGGACTTGTCACGGTCAGGGGCAGCTGTGATCTAGCACTATTGGAAAAGGGAACTGACGTTATCAAGCCTCTGCCATGTGCCAGACACGCTGGTATCTCACTCCATTCTCAAGACAACCTTGTGTTTCAGCAGCACAACTTCCTTTTGTTCTTACCGTAGGTCCAGGGCCATAGGGGATGTTTTTTAAAACTGTGGCAAAAATCTAACATGATAAGAAGTTTACAATTTGAATCATTTTTAAAGGTACAGTTCAGTTAGTTCAGGAGCAGGAAGTGCATTCACGTTGCTGTGCAACCATCCCCATCTTCCATCTCCACAGTCTAGGAGCCCTTCACCTCTCCGGGAAAATTACCCAGAGTGAGCAAAGGTGAAAAGTACAGGAAGGTAGTTTATGTTTATTTAACCTTAGAGCAGATTGATCAACATTTTAGTGCCCACAAGAAACGAGATATCATACTCAGCTATTTAGAGGATATCAGAGGGTATACCTGGAGACGGGAAAGGCTACTCCCTCCAGTATTCTGGCCTGGAGAATTCCATGAACTGTGGGATTGCAGAGTCGGACACGACTAAGCGACTTTCACCTTCACTTTCACAGAGAGTATACAGACTAACGAGCTGAAAGCCCCACTCTCCAATGTAGACTGGATTTCTGCAGTCTGACCCCAATTCCTTTATGAAGCTATTCATTTGACAAGTCTAGAATATTTTCTCCATGCCACGAGCTCTGCTTGGCGTTGACGCATAGGGTCGTGCAGTTGCAGCCCCCTTGTAACTGCATTCAAATCTCTGTCAGTTTGGGCCTCGTCTGTTCCTCCTCAGCTTGTGTGAAGGGAGTTGGAAGGGTAATCCCCAAACTGCGGAAGGAACGACAGCAGCCTTTTGTTGTAGGTTGGCACTTTATCAACAGCTATAATCAGATTGAAGTGGTACAATGACCCTAAAAAGTAGATATGCTTGTCATTTTTTATTTTGGGGATGAGGAGTTCTAAGCAGACACATGTTAAATAAGGCCCAGAGCCACACAGTGGTAGGACTGAGGTATAAGCCCAGGTCATCTTTTTCTAGAAGCTGGGAGTTTAGCCCTCTGCCACACTGCCTCTGTTAGGTGACCTTCGTGGAGCTCCTTCTAAATTAATCGTTCAAAGTAAAGTACTCTTGAAGGGAGGCAGGTGAAGGGAGGGGAAAACAGAGGCCAGAATTTGCTCTAGGAGGTCACCCTCCATGTGGGAAGGTTTCCTACCACAGAGCAGCAAGGCCAGCCCCAAGGTCCTTTGTGAAAGTCAGAAATAGGTAAACGCTCCTTCTGGAAGGTTTCAGTTAAAAAGTTTTCCTCAGGAAATGTTTGCATTAAAAGCGACACACACTTATGATCACTGTGATGCAGACGACACGCGTTCTGTCTNTTATGGTTTCCTTTGCTGTACAAAAGTGTTTAATTAGGTCATGTTTATTTTTCTTTTTCTTTTCATTACTCAAAGAGGTGGGAGTTTTACTTTCAAAAGCATTTAAAGCATGTATTTTGGGTCTCAGACTATTTTTTTTAGTTTGAATTATTGCTATACATATTATGTAATATTATGTAAGTTATAGGTGTACAATATAGTGATTCACAAATTTTAAAGTTTATAATCCATTTATAGTTATAAAATATTGGCTGTATTCTTTCTGTTGTACAATATATCTTTGTAGCTTATTTTATATCTGATAGTTTGAACCTTTTAATCTGCTACCTCTATATTGCCCCTTCCTACTACCCTCTCCCTGCTGGTAATCACTAGTTTGTTCTCTGTAAGAGACCATATCTTTTGAATCAGAATATCTGAACAAGCATCACAGGAAATTCTGTGGCATCCTGAAGCTTAAAAAACCTTGTTTTTGAAAAAAAAAAAAAAAAAAAAAAAAAAACANCTGCTGGTAATCACTAGTTTGTTCTCTGTAAGAGACCATATCTTTTGAATCAGAATATCTGAACAAGCATCACAGGAAATTCTGTGGCATCCTGAAGCTTAAAAAACCTTGTTTTTGAAAAAAAAAAAAAAAAAAAAAAGAAACAGTCATTTTGGTCTTGCATTGACTCATATAAAATAGTTCCTGAATACTTGGTCCATAAGAGGGACCATGCTAGGCCCTGAGAAGACAAATTAGACATGGTTTTTCCTAGCATGAGCAGAGAGTTTAATCGGGAAAAAAGATCCTTGAATAAAAACAACAGCTACAATACAAAGCAATATGTTTTCCTATCAAATGAAGGCTCTAAGAGAACAGGAAATACTTCTGATGGGAACATCTGTGGAGAAGTGAAGTGAGACTTAAAGGTGTGGAGGACATCTGAACTAATGCCGAAACGTGTGTGTGTGTGTGTGTGTGTGTGTGTGTGTGTGGTTGGAATGTGCTGGGCCTGGGGAGATTGTAGTACAGGAAAAGGAAATGGCAGGAGTTAGGGTGGTAGACTGTGGTAATGCCATCTTGGCTGATGCCCAGAAAGATAGGAAGAAGGTAAAACTACAGGGCAGCTTGGGGTGCATTTGGAAGTAAAGCTTGAAATATCTTTGTACAGTAGACAAGGGCGGATCACAAAATACTTCTGATGAAAATAGTGACCCAGTCAAGGCAGAGCTCAAACTCCAAAGGGATGCTCCTGCCAGATAGATTGGAAGAGTTAAGGGGCTGTTGTCAGGGAGCCAAGTGTGAGGTCAAAACCACATTAGAGATGAAGCAATGGAGAAAGAAAGCAGCAGAGAGAGCTGCAAAAAAGTGCTGAAGAAAAAGCTGTTCCAACTTGGTGTTTGATTAGATATGATGGAGGTGGGTGAGGAATGAGGCAAGATGACTCATGCTTGGAGCCTGAGAGAACAAGTGTACCCTCAATGAACAAGGAAGTCAGCAGAAACTGGTTCTTGGGGAAGTTTAATTTTAGAAATGTTAAGCTTGGGGTGCTTCTGGATATCCAAATTAAACCCTTTTATTGAGTTTTCTATTGCCCAGACTAACAGGCAAATATATTTCATTACCAGAGAGTCCTGCTGTTAACTGATCATCTACTTTACTTTTTTCAGGGAGTTCCCTACCCTCTTCCCCAGGATTCTTTAAAATCTTTCTTGCATGGGCAATGTCAGGGCTTTTTGGCACATTCTTGAGCTCAACACACTGGAGAATCTACAAGACTTGTAAACATTTTTTTCTCGTTAAATTGATTACTTTCCATATTAAAATGTCAAAGGGTTGCTAGGGTTGCCTATGATGGTTCTTTTCACTAGGTCTTATTAAAGATGCCTTCCATACTAGCCGGAAGGTCATGAAGAAAGGACAGAGTGAATTACAGAGAAAGACTCTTCTGTTTTACTACCCAATCCAGTTATATAGTTAGACGAGTGGAACTGGAACTCTTGGAGAGGTCAGGATTATAAAGAGAGATTGATTTGGGAGTTTTTTTTTTGAATGAAAATTGAGTAGGAAAGCAGTGAAGCAGTGGGTTTTCTGACTGCATGCTTTAGCACGTTCTGTTTTACAGTTCACAGCTTTTGGTGGCTGGCTGTCTTCTAAAATAGATTCCACTGTCCTCAGGCACAGTGAGTTACTTCACATCATTTTCCTCCTCAGTTCTACTCTGCATTTGTACCTTACCAATTTGCTCTCATCTCTCACCCTTTTGCCAGTGTTTCTAAGCCTTTCTCCAGTCTCCACAAAGGTCAGACAAAAAGAAAATAGACTGAAATCACCATCCCATCAACAAGAGTTTAAAGGGTATCTTGTATGTGCTTTGCATAATTCTGGGTGTTTCAGTCATGACCCATGAGTGATTGAAGTTAGGTTAAAAAGGCTTACCTTTATGTGACAATTGTTTAAAGTTGGCACAGGTTATCTAGAGAGGTTGTATATTCTAAACTTGGAAGAAATGGTTAGAATAGGTGCTGCGTGGTAATTGATAGTGAAACACAAGTTCTATATGTCCTTGAGATAATATGAATATGTTTTCAATTATTTTCTTGCTGACACGTGGGTCAATTGTTTTCCACTTCTTTTCACACCTGTGTAAACAGAACCCTTATCACTGAGCTTGTGTCTCTTTTTATATGTGATTACTTTAAATGGCAACCCACTCCAATATTCTTGCCTAGGAAATCCCAGGGATAGAGGAGCCTGGGGGGCTACAGTCCATGGGGTCGCAAAAGAGTTGGCAGGACTCAGTGATTAAAACAATAACTTTATATCTGCCACGTCCTTCATACTGGCCTGTATGTTGACCAATACAATAGGAAATTCCATTCTTTCACTTGAAACTTTTTTTTTCAATCATTGTGGAAATAATCAGTTCTGAATCATGTTCTTTAAATGAGAATTATAAATAATTTTCTTCCTATTCATATTGGATATTATGCAAATAACAAAACTCTTTCACTTGAATTAAGACAGAAGAAATAGTATCCTACTTTAGCATGAGGTACTTTAGTTTTACATAACTAAGGAATTCCCAATTTAGGAATAGCAGTAGGTCAACGTTCAGGGAGGAGGTCAGTGAAAGACCGATATAATGTATTTTCTCTAGATTTCTCTGAATAGAACAGGAACTGACCTCTACAGGCTGTTTGGGTGAAGGTAAGGCTAATATGAGGCAGATCTGCTTTGTAAGTATCCCAGTCTTACCTCCCTCTGGCTGGAGCCCTAGCTCCTGAGTACTTGTCTGCCTTTCTCAGACTCTCCCCTCAAAAATCTCCTACTCTGACCCCAGACCTTGTCTTTTTCCCTGGTGGCTCTGCTGGAAGTAGTAGAACCACCTGGTATATGCTGGACATGGGGCATTATTTGGGTGCAGTATTTTTCCTCTTTAGCATCTCTATTCTAACTACTCTGTTTGGGTTGTAGCTTCACTCTAATTATAGCAAAAGCTAACACAGTAAACTTTAGAAAATTTCAATTCTACAATTTGAGAGAGAAAAAATTTTCAAATAATTTCTTCACTTACTGGTTTTCATTCTGCGTTGTGGGATAAATCTAGTTAATTGATTAGTCATCTTAATTACAACTGGCAAGTTAGTGGACAAGTAAAATCTCTAAGCTTATTTACTGTTCAAAAGTGAACATAACCACATTTCAATTCTAGGTTCTGAGGATGAAACAAGATTGTGCATAATGTGTAGAACATATATTTGGTAAAAGAATCGATTCCGTTCAATTTACTACCAGTATTATGATGTGCTAAATCCACTGTTAATTCTGAATTTCACAGTTTTGAGAATGGCTCAGATACTTTTGCATTGATTTAATTATAATAGCAACCACTTATTGAGTGGTAAGTCCTACAGTACCAGGAGGTAAGTTCCACTATCTCTGTTCTAGGAAGCTTAGATAGAAGTAGCTGGCATAGTGGCAGCCTCTTAAAGTCTAACACCAAGGTCTATACCCCTAGCTATACTATACTGCCTCCTTGTGACCATCTTCTAAATATTGGTGTCATATTTTGAAAGAACAGTATACAAACTTGAGCATGCTCAGTCACTTCAGTCATGTCTGACTCTTTGTGACCCTCCCTATGGAGCGAAGCCCACCAGGCTCCTCTGTCCATGGGATTCTCCAGGCAAGAATACTGGAGTGGGTTGCCATTTCCTTCTCCAACAAACTTAAGCAGCTGTTTTTTTTTTTTTTTTTTGTAATGATTGTGAAGTTGATCCATGTAGGAAAATGTTTCAATTAAACTGGAAAAAGATTATGGACTTGAAACTCTCTGATGGGGGTATGCCATGGATTGAATCAGCTGGGGACAGCATTTCTTCCTTTCTAGAACATCGGCTAAGATCCTGGCTCTAGAATCATATAACCTGGGTGGTATCCCAGCTCTGCAACTTAGTAGATTTGTGACCTAGGACAAGCTCAGCTTTGCGAACCTCAGTTTTCTTATCTATAAAATGGGGGATAATATTACTCACGTCACAGAGTTGTTGTAAGAATTAAATGAGTTAATACCTGTAGTTTCCTTAAAATAGTGTCTGTCTTTTGGTGAATACTACTAGGTGTTGCCGGGGTCCAGCCCTGGTGGATCCAGGGAATTCAAAGCGGGGATGGAGTCGGTGTCCTGAAAAGAACTATTTAATTATAAATATAAAGAGAGATTAGAAAAGGGTAGTGTAGTAGGAAAATTTAGTGGAGAAAAAGATGCTGAATAACTTGGTTTACGTGGAAAACCAATAAAACTCCGAGACAAGGAGTTTGCACCACCTACATAGGCCACAGGCGTCTTCTCATTCTCCCGAAGGAGAGGAGACACAGAGGCCTCCCTGGTCAGATCTTAGAAGCCCCGATTAGAAGCAAAATTAGTAGGCTTGGCGAGCCTCCACGCTCCAGATGGGAATTTAGCCAGAAACGGAGAATGAGAAAGAACGACACGAGGGAAACCAGTCTTTCCAGGAACTGGTCCGTTTCTTTTTCAGGTCCACTTTTATGCTTTTAGTTATACATAGAGATAAATGTAAGAAACAGAGTCACGCAGGGTCACCTGCTGCGACCCTTATCTAAAGACAGCGTTCTCAGCATATCTTTGTTCTTACAAGGGTCTTACATTTGTTTTACAATATCTTCTGGTCTGGAGACTGATTAACATTTTATGGCCCCACCTTTCTTTTTATTGATAAAGCCTACTCGATCAGAAAACTTATTTCCTCTTAAGATCTATTTAGTCTTAAGATAGTGATAAAGTTACATTTTTACATAGCAAGGACACAATGATTCATAACAAAAAAAGAGGAGTACAGTGATCTATAACAAAAGGGAAAATTCATTAACTCAAAAGTCTAGTATTGCTAACATCAAAACTACTATATTTCTTTTCCTATATTCCAATTACATTGATTAACATACTCCCAGATGCCTAAGGATATGGAGGCCTGGTGGCAATCATTAACTCAGCAATGAAACCCTTCACCAACATGATTTTTATCTTTAGAAAAACCCTATGCTAACTAAGACTTTCAAAATACTCCAAACTCTCTGTGCTGTTTATGGTTGAGAGGTTGTAAACAATCATGTATGTAGTAGCAAGAGTGTGAATAATCCTGTCACACAAGCTAGTCTGCCAGCAGAGAGGTTTTTGGACCCTCAGAGGTGTTTTTGAAACACCCTTGTCACGCCCAGGAGATTTATTAACTGGAGTCCTAAGTTAACTCCTTTTCAGAGAGAGGTGGTGGGGAATAGCCCCCCATATAATGTCAGAAGAGTAGGCGAAAAACAAAGCAGTAAGGCAAGCAAACTCTGGTCTGGGGGCAGATCCATGAGCAGATCCAGCGAGGCTCCCTTAAGGCCCGACTGGCCTTTGCCCGTCGGGCCCCTTAACCTCATGACCTTTGCCACGGGCGGGACTCCTCATGCTGGCTCTCGGCAAGGTATTATTAGTATTTCTATGTCTGTGAAAAGAAGAGAGGCCAAAAGCAAAGGAGAAAAGGAAAGATATAAGCATCTGAATGCAGAGTTCCAAAGAATAGCAAGAAGAGATAAGAAAGCCTTCTTCAGCGATCAATGCAAAGTAACAGAGGAAAGCAACAGAATGGGAAAGACTAGAGATCTCTTCAAGAAAATTAGAGATACCGAGGGAACATTTCATGCAAAGATGGGGTCGATAAAGGACAGAAATGGTATGGACCTAACAGAAGCAGAAGATATTAAGAAGAGGTGGCAAGAATACACGGAAGAACTGTACAAAAAAGATCTTCATGACCCAGATAATCATGATGATGTGATCACTAATCTAGAGCCAGACATCTTGGAATGTGGTCAAGTGGGCCTTAGAAAGCATCACTACGAACAAAGCTAGTGGAGGTGATGGAATTCCAGTTGAGCTGTCTCAAATCCTGAAAGATGATGCTGTGAAAGTGCTGCACTCAATATGCCAGCAAATTTGGAAAACTCAGCAGTGGCCACAGGACTGGAAAAGGTCAGTTTTCATTCCAAT
>SJYV01041139.1:104090-117412 GCA_006410875.1 Neotragus pygmaeus | reverse complement strand
TTCATGGGAAATAGATGGGGAAACAGTGGAAACAATGTCAGACTTTATACTTTTGGGCTCCAAAATCACTGCAGATGGTGACTGCAGCCATGAAATTAGAAGACGCTTAGTCCTTGGAAGAAAAGTTATGACCAACCTAGACAGTATATTCAAAAGCAGAGACATTGCCGACTAAGGTCCATCTAGTCAAGGCTATGGTTTTTCCTGTGGTCATGTATGGATGTGAGAGTTGGACTGTGAAGAAGGCTGAGCACCGAAGAATTGATGCTTTTGAACAGCAGTGCTGGAGAAGACTCTTGAGAGTTCCTTGGACTGCAAGGAGATCCAACCAGTCCATTCTGAAGGAGATCAGCCCTGGGATTTCTTTGGAAGGAATGATGCTGAAGCTGAAACTCCAGTACTTTGGCCACTTCATGTGAAGAGTTGACTCATTGGAAAAGACTCTGATGCTGGGAGGGATTAGGGGCAGGAGGAGAAGGGGACGACCGAGGATGAGATGCCTGGATGGCATCACGGACTCCATGGACGCAAGTCTGAGTGAACTCTGAGAGACGGTGATGAACAGGGAGGCCTGGCGTGCTGTGATTCATGGGGTCTCAAAGAGTCGGACACGACTGAGCGACTGAACTGAACTCACTTTATAGCTCCTTTCTGACTGCCTCTCTGTGAGCATAGTTGTACTCTTGCTAAGAAAGGCATAGTTTTACTTTAAAATTTTGTAATGCTTGTCCCTATGATCATAAACTGCTTTTGTAGTTTTTAGTAAAGAGAAAGATTAATTGTTACTCTTACAGATTTTCCACCTTGAGCAATAATTATTGCTTAAGAATGAATGAGATTAGTAATCCTTTATGTTTATTTCTGACTTCAAATTAATGATATCAAAACCTTTTAAAATCGATATTAACAAAGGCCAAATATATTAAGTGGCCTTATCTTTAGTCATCATTTCAGATTCGAAGCAAAAGTGAATTTACACTGTGTGACTATATAGAATCTTTTCTATTTCCATGCATGCTTTGTGAGTGAAGTGTCTGTGAGTGAAGGTTAGACATCTTAGCCTTTTTGCCCAGCTCAAGGAAGAGTTAATAAAGTAAAGTTATGTAAAGTGCATCAAACTCCTCAGGAGAGAAGTGTTATATTAATACCTGCCTCACAGTGATGTTCTCAGACTTAACGATATACAGTTTGTAAATTGCCTTGGTACTCCCAGTAACATTCTGATGAAGCATCATTCCTTTTTATTGCAAGGAGCTCTAAGTTACACAGACTGCAAGTTAAGGGGGAAATAATATCCCAGTTTTTATTTTATAATCAGAAGTACATAAAATAAAAAGAAAACATTTTGTTTTAGTTTTGAGTGATAGAGTTGATCATTTTTACATTATCTCTTTCTATGTTTTGAGAGGAGGAGGAATTTATAATGCACAGTTTAATCAAGTACTCATCATTAAAGTGTATAATGGCAGAAATAGCAATCATGATCAAGACCTTTAAGAACACTAGTATTCAAATATTAAAAAATTAAATTTCAGTTTTAAAAGAGTCAAACTCTTTTTTTATATGATTACTATTAGGTTTGGCATTTTTGAGGCACGTCTTCAATCAATACCTGTAATACTTACAAACATTGGTAGGGAGAATAGTATTGTAAACACATATTCTTGCTGTAGGGTACATTTTAAATGTCTAAACACTAATCAATATAGAGAAATTAAGTATTGACTAAAATAGCTTTATAATAAGTAATTATTGGTTTGCTCTTTTAGAAATTAGACATTTTCACTTTGGGAATAAAGAGTAAATTTACTGTCATGAAATTAAAGTGTTTTTGACCTTTTTGTACAACTTTCCTCTCTCTATGAAATGATTAGGTTTAAATATGATTGCACAGCTGTATTATGTTGCAAGCATCAATTTTTAATTATTATAAGGTCAATGTTAGAACAGATGTGATTAGTATAGTACCTCAATGCCCTTATTTACTTTCCACTCAGAAACCACCCAGTGTTTACCAAAACCAGCCTGAACCTCTCTTTATTGTTTTGACTAATTAGATTTATGCAAAATCCTTTATTTTCTTCCCTCGGTGTTCATCCTGTGTATGTTATTTTGTTGATTCTTTCAGCATTAAAAAAATACACATTGCTTGATTTATCTCTTCCCTTTGTAGAGGGACTTTTATTTTCCTGTGTGGCTGTGTGCAGGGTCACTGTGCATATAACCATAAGGATGAACAACTTCACAATTCTCCTGCCTTTGTGTAACACGTTGTCTTTAGTCAGCTCGGGCTGCCATAACAGAATACAGTAGAGTGGGTAGCTTAAACAGTGAACATTTATGTCTCTCCCAATTCTGGAAGCTGGGAAGTCCAAAGTCAAGATGCCAGCAGATTCGGTGCTGGTGGGAGCCCTCTTCCTTCTTTACAAATGGCCATCCTCTGTCCATGTCCAGGGCCATGTCCTTATACGGCCTTTCTTTGGGGTGTATACATAGAGACAGAGAGAGAGAGAGTGCTTACTCTTCTTTCCAGAGCATTCATTCTGTCATGAGGGCACCATCCTCATGGCCCCATCGGCATCATAGCCTAATAACCTCCCAAAGGCCCCACCTGCATAAATCAGAGCTAATTTGTATGAAGTCCACCTAAAAAAGAAGAGAAGTTTCCTTTCCAGACATGGGTTATTTGCTTACATGTTTGTAGAGACTTGCCATTCGTCCCTCTTTTTCCTATTGCTCTATGAGACTTTGTATTTAGCTCTTAAAATGAAATGATATTACATATGAAACCCATAGAGTAATACATGATCTATAAAAACTATTAAAATTCCCCAGATGTTCATCTGCTTGATGTTATGTGGCAGCTTGGGTGGGAGGGGAGTTTGGGGGAGAATAGATACATGTATATGTATAGTTGAGTCCCTTTGCTGTGCACCTGAAACAACATTGTTCACTGGCTATATTCCAATATAAAATAAAAAGTTAAAAAGTATTCCCCAAATGTTCAGCCTGAATGGTAATTCAGGTTTTAATGCAAAAGTAGTTTTCTAATTCTTAGTGAGGTTTTTAGCTTTCATTTTCTGTTGATTTATTATTTACATTAACAAATGACAACACTAGACAAAAACATTTGTTGTATTTAGTGAATGAGGTAGCATAGGTTTCCTATAAACTAGAAATACACAGGGCAGCTGCTCCATCTCTGTGGCTTGGGGAATGAATGGTCAGAAGTTTGTTGGGTTCCACTGGGAATCTTAAGATGTGGTAGTGGAGAACAGACCACCACTAGGCTATGACAAGGGGCAAAATAGGGTGGGGAGATAACTCATTATTATTGATCAGGGTGGGCTTGGAAGAAGAAAAGTCTTGCCTTAGATTTCATATTTCTTCAGTCAACTGAGTAGAGGCATAAAGGACATATGCAAGAATTACAATAATTTAAGGAGATCCAACCAGTCCATTCTGAAGGAGATCAGCCCTGGGATTTCTTTGGAGGGAATGATGCTGAAGCTGAAACTCCAGTACTTTGGCCACCACATGCGAAGAGTTGAGTCATTGGAAAAGTCTCTGATGCTGGGAGGGATTGGGGGCAGGAGGAGAAGGGGACGACCGAGGATGAGATGGCTGGATGGCATCATGGACTTGATGGACGTGAGTTTGAGTGAACTCTGGGAGTTGGTGATGGACAGGGAGGCCTGGCGTGCTGCAATTCATGGGGTCGCAAAGAGCCGGACACGACTGAGCGACTGAACTGAACTGAACTGAACTGAACTCCTATGTTAAATGGTGCAGCCCCCACCCCAACACCCATTCCCTTCTCATCTATTAATAGTAGGTTATTTTTGAGTCATATATTCTAAAACAGTTGCTTTTAAAAAAGAAATATGTTGAGAAATTTTAGGGCCTGATATTTAAGGTCTAATGATCAGATTCTAGGCATTGAAGCAAGGAGTTAGGAGCTATTTGAAGATTAGATGATTCTTTTCTGAACCTCCTAAATTGTTACCCAAGAAGCTTATTCTAAATGGTTCTGTGAGCCACTTTTTCTCCTACTCCAGCTCCATTACTGCTTCTCCTCTCACTACCTACATAGCAAAATATTTATGAATAATGCACCAGAAATATTGCTAGAGAATTTCTTTTTATTTTAAACAGGACATCGTGAAAGCAAAGAAAGAATTTATTATACACTAAACTTGTAGGAAGATCATGAATGTATGATTTGGTAGAATGTAAAAGCCACAGAAATACTGTTGTTCAAAGTTAAAATCATGCTTTATTTCTCTCAGCCATGGAATCTGGGCAAAAGCTTCTTGAACTAGGAAAATGTCACTGATTTAAGTGATCACACATCTGAGGCAGGAATTACATGTAGCCTTCTCAGTTACTTTTGTCAACTTAAAAAATAGTTACAGCCTTAAAGTTGGGAGTTGTTTTATTTAGTGGGAATTTTTAGGACTTCAAGCCCAGGAGACAGCATCTCAAGTAACCCCGAGAGAACCATTCTGAGAGAGTCAGGTTATATAGAAGTTTGAAATAAGGGGCAGGTAGTCTGAACATCAGAAGTATTTTTGTGAATTAAAGAAAACCGGATATCTCAAGTTAAAGAGTCTGTGTGCAGTGCAGGAGACCCGGATTTGATGCCTGGATTGGGAAGATCCTCTGGAGAAGGAAATGGCAACCCACTCCAATAGTCTTGCCTGGTTAATCCCATGGACAGAGGAGCCTGGTGGGCTATATATAGTCCATGGGGTCACAAAGAGTCAGACATGACTGAGTGACTAACACTACTTATGGGAAGATGCGAGAGTCTGGGCTTACTGAAATAATTCTTCCATATACATCTCAGCTATCTGGGCAAGTATCCTGTGTTTGTCACATCCTGAGTTCCTTGGTGCCCTCCTTAGGGAGTGACTGTAGTCTCATGGCTGCCATGTTGCAGGCGTTCTCCTTTCCAATTTCCCTTAGGGATCAGGAATTCACATTGGGAGGGCTGGAATCGCTGATGACTGTGACATCCTTGTTTACTGATATTGCAGGAAATACTCCATTTCTCACCTTCACTGAGCCCAACCCATTTCCCAAGACATAATTAAACCATCTTGGAAGATGAGATGGCCAGCTGTGACACCTCATTTTCAGTCTCTAACTGCTTCTAGATTTGCTTTACCTTTCAAGATTATGCTAATTATTATCCAGATTTTTAGATGTGTAATAATTTGTATGTATCGTACTTTTAGAGCCAATTTCACTGAGTTTATTTTGGTAAACTAGTGTAGGGAGTATAAACAGGGCCCAGAAAATGAAGGTTTTAATATAAGCACTATCATACTGATATATGTTTCTAGGTCAAATAAAGCCCATGTATTCATTATCCACCTTAATGTGACTAGATAATCATTATTAATCATAGTTTGTTGCTTTCTTCTCTTTTGGTTTGAAATGGGATCCTCAGATGTCCTATCCAAACTGAAAACACTACCATTAATTTGTTTTATGGGTTTTCCTGGTGGCTCAGATGGTAAAAAAAAATCTGCCTGCAAAGCAGGAGACCCAAGAACTCACTCCAGTATTCTTTCCTGAAGAATTCCATGGACAGAGGAGCCTGGCAGGATATAGTCCATGGGGTCACAAAGAGTGGGTCATGACTGAAAGACTAACAATTTCACTTTTACTAGCTTGTTTTTGCCATGGTGATAGATGCTCTCAGTACAAACTTTGATGGCCAATTTGGAAGTGAAGGGCTCTGACCCTAAGCAAAACTAGGAGGGAGAATCATTCCAGAATGACAATCTTTAAAAGACCATTAGAAAATGAAGTTTTTGAATAGCCTGGAGCCATGTTACCTAGCCTGCTCATATCAGCCTATCTCTGGCATAGTGATTTTTCCAGAAAGCTACATGAAGAGCCAGTTACCCTGTGAAACATAATCGGTCACATTAGGAAAATGAAAATTAATATTATAATGAGATATTATTTTACACTCCTAGATAGCAAGAATTAAAAATGAAGACTGTAGCAAGTGATGGTGAAGACAGGGAGAAGTGAAACACCTAAGTTGCTGGTGGGAGGATAAACAGGCGCAACCTGGATCAAACATTGACCTTTAGTTACTGAACTGTGGGAAGCTGGTCAAGTAGTGGGACCAAATAGTCATAGTTTGCTGGGAACTATTTTTGGTTTAAAAGTGAATATCCTGTGTTCCCCAAACCTTCTCAGTGTCAGGCAAACCAGAATAGTTTAGTCACCCTGTGGCCATATTAACTGCAGGGGGACCCTTATGGGACTCAGGATGGCAGCTGTTTCTTAACTATGGAACCATTTCAACATTAAAAAGCTAGTGAAGCCACACTAGTGAGCACCTGATGCACACTAGTTCTGGATACACCCACACTGGAAGGCGATGTGATGTTATCCTGTGAAATTCAATATACACACATCCCGTGACTCCCAAATACCTCTCTATTGCAAATATATCAGGGCATCTCTTGCACATGTATACTAGGAGTCATGTACAAGAATTTTGTAGCATCATTGTGTATAATAACAACAACAAAAACTTGGAAACAACTTGAACATCTTACAGTAAGACACTGGATAACTACATTTAATTTTTCATGTGGTGAAACACTATGATAAAGGCCTGGGATGATGTGTGGAACCCACCTTGTGAATATTTGGGGAAGGAGCATTCTAGGCAGAGTGAAGAGTCAACTCACTTCCCAAGGCCCACTCTAAAACCTTCTCCCTCATCCAGGGCATTCTGTGCAAAAAGTTGAGGTCCCCACCCCTCACACCTCCAAATACCTTCTGTTTTTCTAGGCTTGGGCAAGTGAACCTCTTTTCCTTGACAAGGCCACTTCCCATCCTCACTGAACTCTGTGGCTTCCTTTAAGTAGAAGATTTTGAAAATGGAGCCTTATTAACTTTCCCCTTTGGCAAGAGAGTCCAAGCAGTCCGGGTTCATTTGCTCTCTGGTAGGGGGAAGAGGAGTATCTCTCATTCTTTGAGTCTTGGAAGAAGCAAGAAGAAAACACATGATTATTGCAGGAGACTATCTTGCCACATTTTGCATGATGAAATGATTTTTTAAATGTTTCTTTTTGTTTATTATTTTTTAAAATATTTGATGAAATGTCTTTTGTTTTTTTTTTAAAAGAGTTTTTAACTGAAGGATAATTGCTTTACAGAATTTTGTGATTGTCTGTTATACGTCAACAAGAATCAGCCACAGGTACATCCATGTCCCCTCCCTCCCGAACCTCTCTTCCATCTCCCTCCCTGATGAGATGTTTTGAAGTCTGGTTGATCATGATGTCTGCTAAAGTCCAAGAAGTAATCTTCAAAAAGACCTGGAGTAGAAGGTTTTCTGGGCTTCCAAAGTGGTTAAGTTTCTGTTCTGAGTCTTCTTCATTCATAATCTGAAAATTCATTCAAAAATATTTTGATGGCTTATATAATTAGACACTGTATTATAACACATTAGAAAATAATAATAGTGTAATAATACTCACTGCTAACTCAAAACTTTATCTCAAGGAATAAATAAGTTACCTACAGTATGCACATTGCTTGGTGCATAGCTGTAGAAGTAACTATTACATATTATGTAAGTAACGCTTATATCTTCAGTTCCGATATTTTCCTTAAAATCTAGACATGTATATCCCATTGCTCTCTTATCTCTGCTTAGATATATTATGGATCTTTCGAATTTCACATGTCTAAAAAACAAACCCTCAATTCTTTCCTTAGTATTTTTTTTTGCCATCTTATCTCGAGTAAATAGCACAATCATCCATTATTTTGCTTAGGCCTCTACTGTCTTAATTATCCTTGACCCTGTGTGTTCTATTGCATGCTGCATCCAATATAGCTGACACATTCATTATGATTTTGTAACTAAATAAATGAAGGCTTAGAGAGTTTAAGTAATGTGTACATGATCCCATACCAGTAAGATAAGTGGGGGTACCAGCATTCCAGCTCAAGTCTTCTGCTTTGTAGTCCAGGGCTGTTTCCATTTTACTATTATTCTACTATTTTGAGGTGTCAGGGCACGAGTAGGGATTCCTCTTTATCATCTTGGTTAATTAAATTAATGACTACATGTTGATTTAATACTCGTATAATAATTATCACCTTTAGCAAATACCAGAGGATATAAATGGCAGCCAGAAAATTATGAAGTACCATTCAAAGAAAGGTATTTGTTTCTGAAAAGCCAATTTCAACAGGAGGGCGAATGGAAATTTATATTATCAAATAAATAGAGCACTGATGAAAGGCAAATTTGTATGAGCTTATATATACTATGAGGTACTGTCATACAAAACCAATGACATCTTTCAGAATCTGTTAAAAGCCACAACATAAGCAATAGAGGGAACTGGAAATCTCTTCAAATTTCCTTCTTTGTTTAATCATGAGAAAATCTCCAGGACGGTATGAATGGCAATTACATTTTCCAAGTAAAATAAACACTCTTCTCTGTTGCCAAATGTTAGCAAGAAACATAGCAGGCAAAGAGCGAGAAAAACACGAGAGAATTTATTTAGGCTGATTTAAAGAATGCTGAGTGTCACAGTTATTAATTGCAATAAAAAGGCACTAATTAGACTTACATTTGATGTTGAAAGCAGCAACTTTCTCTGTGATTTCTCAAACTCATTTTTAAATGAAAATACAGGAACCCAAGAAAGTGACCTGATTAAATTCTTTACTTTTGACACTGGTTATAACCACAATAATTTTTTATTTCATTCTCTTTGAATATCAGTTATCTATTTAACTTTATGATGCCTGTCACTTGCATACTAACTGCTAGAAGTTGATGTGGTGATACAGTTACATTAGGGCTTACTGATGTGTGAATTAAACATTGGGATAAAAGATGCATCTCACAGTCATGGAAATGTTAGTTAAATTGGTAAATATAAAAACACTTCTTTGGAGGAACTTTTAATTTAAGCAGTCAGAATGAATATATGACATGTTCAGTTCAGTTGCTCAGTTGTGTCCAACTCCCTGTGACCCCATGAACTGCAGCACGCCAGGCCTCTCTGTCCATTACCAACTCCCAGAGTCCACCCAAACCCATGTCCACTGGGTCAGTGATGTCATCCAACCATCTCATCCTCTGTCGTCCACTTCTCCTCCTGCCCTCAATCTTTCCCAGCATCAGGGTCTTTTCAAATCAGCTCTTCACATCAGGTGGCCAAAGTATTGGAGATTCAGCTTCAGCATCAGTCCTTCCAATGAACACCTAGGACTGATCTCCTTTGTTAGGAGAGTCCAATTCATGTATTTTGGGGTAAAGTGACTTTAGCAGGTTCCTTCTTAAAGTCATCAAATAGACATATGTTTTTCTAATTAAGTATTTTGACACAAACTTTGAGTGTAATNTTCCAATGAACACCTAGGACTGATCTCCTTTGTTAGGAGAGTCCAATTCATGTATTTTGGGGTAAAGTGACTTTAGCAGGTTCCTTCTTAAAGTCATCAAATAGACATATGTTTTTCTAATTAAGTATTTTGACACAAACTTTGAGTGTAATAAGGTAATATTGAAAGCTGATTTATAGAAAGATAACTCATAAAGCAACCAGATAATGAGGCTGCCAAAAAAAAGCACAATTTTTGACTGTGTTAAAGCTGTGGTGTACAGGAAGGTGTTGTACAACAATAGGTGGTGTTGCCGTACTTCTTGTTGGTGGGATGGGTGTGGGCTGTTGTCTTCATCAAGAGGGTTTGGCTTGGATGACCAGCATTGGGAGAGGATTGGAAACCACGCTAATGAAGCCACTTCTAAAAGTCACCTGAATATTTAGTGTAGAGAGAGAGAAAGACATAGATGTCTCTTTCTTTTCTCTCTTTTTTCTCTTTCTTTCTTACTCCTTCCTTCCTATCTTCCTTCCTTCCATTTATTCTGAGAAGGAAGCATTGGTTAACTGATGTCCTTGTTAGAGTGGCTAGTAAATATTAATATTTTTCTCTAGTATGTCAGAAAGCCCATTAAAATGAGTGAAAATTTTTTTCATGATCAGACAGTCCTTTTCTTTTCTTTTTTGTTGAGGTATAATTGACAATTAACATTATATTAGCTTCAGGTGTATAACATAATGATTTAGTATTTGTATAAAATGATCATTACAATAAGTCTAGTTAACATCCATCACCATACATAGGTACAAACATTTTTTTCTTGTAAGGAGAACTTTTAAGATCTACTATTTTAAGATCCACCTTCAAATATGCAATACAGTACTATTAACCGTAGTCACCATACTGTACATTACATCCCCATGACTTAATCATTTAATAAATGGAAGTTTTTACTTTTTGATCTGCATCCATTTTGCCAACCTCCATGCCCCAACTTTGGCAACCATCAAACTATGAAATTTGTTTTAACAGAGCTACTAAAAGATCATTCACTTGAAAAAATCCATTCTTCATAAAAGGCAATAGGGTTTATGAACTATATGTGTATATATATATATTTTTAGACCTACATATATCCAAAACCAGGAACTAAATGAGGTCAGGATTCATGTATAATTTGACAGTTATATAAGAAGTCAGGTATTAAACATTAATTGACTGATGCCATGTTCTCAGTTTATTTAGGGGATTTTTGGGGTCTATTACAATCTGGCATCATGGCAACTGTCTTGCCTACCCACATCTTAACACAATGTTAATTGGATGATGTAATTATTGAAAAAATACATAATAAAATCAAGTGGACATACAGGACTCTTAAGCTTGTACCAACTCTAAAATACTGTAGTAGAAACTTACAAGATAATTTGGTATTTAGGGATATATAGAAACATCTTGACTGGAACTATTTAGCTAACCAATTGATCTGACTTCTGTGTCTTGATATTAGGACAAAATAGTTAGAACTATAGACCAGTTACTAGAGGGAAGAGTCAATAAAATTCTTGTTCTGTTCTCCCTCGCATTTGTGCTATCTCGAAAAATTTTTGTTAGCTTTTGATTATAAAATCTTTCAAATGAAAATGATTGCATTTATAACTTTTCAGAATAAAATTTTAAAAGATTATGAAGTTGATATCCAGAATGGGGAACCAACACTTTGCTTCATTACTAATGTTACTTGTGACTTCTAATTAAGACAGAGACAGTTTGCTGAAGAGACAGTTTGTGTGAAGTATAAACAGAGAGTGGTTTGTAATTTGCAGATGGGGCTTTCCTGTTCTTGCCTCTAGTCAGCATTTTATTTTAAACCGTTTACCATGAAAGCAGTATGTGTGTGTATGTGTGTGAGTGTATTTTAAGTTACTTGTTATAAAATATTCCAGTCAAACATTTATCAGGGGATAAATAGAGTGCTTTTGTGTGTGTGTGTCTATCAGTGACCATGGATTTGCTGTAGTTCGCTTCTACTTTTTGCCTGCTGGGCATTATAACTGGTCTACAACTGGGACTGCCCTATTATCTTCACTTTGTTAATGCAGGAATCTCATTAGCTCAGCTCTCTAGTATAATTCTGATTGAGAACTTGGTCATGGCCCATGCTAATTATCTGGGAGCCAGAAAGCAAGTTTGCAATTTAGTTGGGCTTATTTGCTCTTCACTACCACATTAAGTAGGAAAACTATGAAATATTACAACTAAACTTCTAAAGAAGGAACATATACCTATATAAAGAAAGCTGTAACATCTATTGAAGTCCAATAACTAATCTGAAAGACATTATGTTTTTGAATGGGAAGATTCAATAACATAAAAAAAATACCAAATTAATACATACATTTAATGTAACTTCAGCTAGAATCTCGTTATTTTAAAAATACACTAGATAAAATGATGCTCAGTATTTGAATGTAAAATAATGAACCACAAAAGGTAGCCAAAAATGCTAAGGAAAGATGAACAGAGAGAATAAATTTTTCTTAATGTGTATTAAGACATTAATCCATTATTAACAAATACATATGGATGGTATGGAGAAGGCAATGGCACCCTACTCCAGTACTCTTGCTGTAAAATACCATGGATGGAGGAGCCTGGTAGGCTGCAGTCCATGGGGTCGCTAAGAGTCGGACATGACTGAGTGACTTCACTTTGACTTTTCACTTTCATNAGTGGACTGGTTGGATCTCCTTACAGTCCAAGGGACTCTCAAGAGTCTTCTCCAACACTACAGTTCAAAAGCATCAATTCTTCAGTGCTCAGCCTTCTTCACAGTCCAACTCTCACATCCATACATGACTACTGGAAAAACCATATGCTGTATATTTGTACATATATACATAAAATAAAATAGAGAGCTCAAGGCATTAAAAGGGATTTAACACATGGCAATGTTCTGGAACCTATGTTTTGTTTAATAAATAGTGTTAATACAACTGTTTGTTCATTTTGGAGACAGTAAAAATAGGCTCTTCATTCCTTTTATCATATATAAAACTCAAATTCCAACAGTAATAAGGATTTATATATTATGAATTCATTGAAGTAAGTTATTAACTCTATCCTCTACCAGTTGAGTTGGAGAAATTTTCAAAAATAGAGATAAACCATGCCACCCCTCTCTAGCACATACACACAGTGAAAGCCACAGAAAACTATATTCTACATTTATAACACTGGTTATCTTGATGAAGATGTGATAACTTATAGAAAGACAGGGGAAGACTGTAGGATGGTATCACTGACTCATGGACATCAGTTTGAGCAAACTCCGGGAGATGGTGAAGGACAGTGAAGCCTGGGGTGTTGCAGTCCGTGGAGTCACAAAGAGTTGAACATGACTTAGTGACTGAACAAAAAGGGGGAATATGAAGAAAACAAACACATAAGCAAAGAAGTAAATAAATAAAAGTTGTTCATAATAAAAAATACCTTGGATGATATAAAGTGTGTGTATACAGATGCATAAAGAGACCCATGAACAATGATCACTGAAGTGTTAATGGTGGTCATTGCAATGTTACGGAATTTCTAATCATTTTTTGCCTTCTTCATTATGCTTTTCTGTGTGATTAAATTTTATTTGTAAACAACATTTACGGTTATATAAGCAGGAAAACAACCGATTAAGTTTTTCTGATTGTATGACTATCAAACCACTAGACCATTCAGCTATGACCTAAATCAGATCCCTTATGATTATACAGTGGAAGTGAGAAATAGATTTAAGGGACTAGATCTGATAGATAGAGTGCCTGATGAACTATGGAATGAGGTTTGTGACATTGTACAGGAGACAGGGACCAAGACCATCCCCATGGAAAAGAAAAGCAAAAAAAGGAAAATGGCTGTCGAGGAGGCCTTACAAATAGCTGTGA
>SJYV01041139.1:85539-103460 GCA_006410875.1 Neotragus pygmaeus | reverse complement strand
AGACCACCTGAGCTGCCTCTTGAGAAATCTGTATGCAGGTCAGGAAGCAACAGTTAGAACTGGACATGGAAAAACAGACTGGTACCAAATAGGGAAAGGAGTACGTCAAGGTTGTATATTGTCACCCTGCTTATTTAACTTCTATGCAGAGTGCATCATGAGAAACGCTGGACTGGAAGAAACACAAGCTGGAATCAATATTGCTGGGAGAAATATCAATAACCTCAGATATGCAGATGACACCACCCTACGGCAAAAAGTGAAGAGGAGCTAAACAGCCTCTTGATGAAAGTGAACAAGGAGAGTGAAAATGTTGGCTTAAAGCTCAACATTCAGAAAACGAAGATCATGGCATCTGGTCCAATCACGTCATGGGAAATAGATGGGGAAACAGTGGAAACTGTCAGACTTTATTTTGAGGGGGGCTCCAAAATCACTGCAGATGGTGACTGCAGCCACGGAATTAAAAGATGCTTACTCTTTGGAAGAAAAATTATGACGAACCTAGATAGCACATTCAAAAGCAGAGACATTACTTTGCCAACCAAATTCCGTCTAGTCAAGGCTGATTTTTCCAGTAGTCATGTATGGATGTGAGACTTGGACTGTGAAGAAGTCTGAACAGCGAATTGATGCTTTTCAACTATTATGTTGGAGAAGAGTCTTGAGAGTCCCTTGAACTGCAAGGAGATGCAACCAGTCCATTCTGAAGATCAGCCATGGGATTTCTTTGGAATAAATGATGCTAAAGCTGAAACTCCAATATTTTGCATACGTCATGCGAAGAGTTGACTCATTGGAAAAGACTCTGATGCTGGGAGGGATTGGGGGCAGGAAGAGAAGGGGACAACCGAGGATGAGATGCCTGGATGGCATCACGGACTCGATGGACGCGAGTCTGAGTGAACTCCGAGAGATGGTGATGAACAGAGAGGCCTGGGGTACTGCAATTCATGGGGTCGCAAAGAGTCCGACACGAATGAGTGACTGAACTGAACTGAACTGAACTGAAATCTAAGGGACAAGAGGAAGGAAAGGGCAGGGCTTACATGCTCACAAGAAGATACTAAGTCATATGTAATTCAGCCACTGGTTAATAGTTTTGCCTTCCTAAAAATTGACATGCAAAGAAAAAAGTCACAATTTATTATAGACTATGAAGCTTTTACTTGTTTTCTTCAAGCATTTTTGCAGCGTTTGTGGAGAAAGGATGGTAAGCTTATAATAAAGGGAAGAACATAATTTTTGCTGCCTCTATAGCTATGATTGTTTTGTACTGTGTCAGCTCAGTTTGGTCTGTGTTTCCCATTGTTCATTTTCCTATTTGGTTCTGGGTTAGAGTTGCCACAGAAGAAATATGAGTGGAATTTAGAGGGCAAAAGTGAAGCAACAGCCAATGCACTGTGATACATGTACCTAGTGAACTTAGAAATGCAGTACTGCTCAATAGATTTAGACATTACCAAATAATTTTTAGTGCTGCTAATTAAAAAAAATGAGGAGATATGAAGTAAAGAAGGAACTTTTTTGAAAAGAATTTAGAGAAATTTATGAGAGTTTTAAGCAAAATTAGGGGAAATATAAANAATGCAGTACTGCTCAATAGATTTAGACATTACCAAATAATTTTTAGTGCTGCTAATTAAAAAAAATGAGGAGATATGAAGTAAAGAAGGAACTTTTTTGAAAAGAATTTAGAGAAATTTATGAGAGTTTTAAGCAAAATTAGGGGAAATATAAATAAATCAGGACTTTTCTTTGTTAAATAAAATTGTTTTCATCTTCAATGTCTCATTTCCAAAGATTCTTAAAGTTGTTGATGACATCAGAGAAAGATCAAATCCAGGATGAAGGTATCAGGAATATACCTGTAAGACTCTTTGTTATGACCAGAGAAAAATTTAAGGGTTTTTTTTTTTTTTTCAGTTTGACATTAAATACGTTCTATTTCTTGAGTGGCTCTTTTTTTAAATGACATGAGTCTCATCTACACCAAGATAATATATTTTAAAAAACATTTATTTTACATTGAAGTGTAAAATTAGCAATATTGTCTTAGTTTCAGGTGTACAGCAAAGTGATTTAGTCATATATATGCATGTTCAGTTGCTCAGTCAGGTCTGATTCTTTGTGACCCCATGGATTTCATATACATATATCTATTCTTTTTAAGTCCTTTTCCCATTTAGATTGTTACAGAATATTGAACAGAGTTCCCTGTACTAACAGTAGGTTAAGAGTGTGCTTAAAAGAACTTCTAAGAATATTCTGATATTTCTTTTCTGCTAGAAAACAGAACCTGTGAGGAATCTTACGATTGTGATTCTTAGATATTTTCAACTAGACAAAAGAACTTCTAAGTATTCTAAGGTCACTGTCTCATAGGGTCTTGGTGCATAGGTCAAGTATTTTTGGGGAAGAAATTGGCGTGTGACTTTTGTTGAATAGAGCAGATTATAATTTGATACACAGGAAGCTCATAAAGCTTTGAGAGAATTCTATAAACTTGGGATGAAAGGGATGAAGTGAAGCGAAGTGCAAGTTCCTCAGT
Organism: Neotragus pygmaeus; assembly: GCA_006410875.1. NCBI lineage: Eukaryota > Metazoa > Chordata > Mammalia > Artiodactyla > Bovidae > Neotragus > Neotragus pygmaeus. The sequence continues at coordinate 100,909 of SJYV01041139.1, read as the reverse complement.
CGTGTCCAATTCTTTGAGACCCAATGCACTACACAGTCCATGGGATTCTCTAGGCCAGAATACTGGAGTGGGTAGCCTTCCCCTTCTCCAGGGGATCTTCCCAACCCAGGGATCAAACTGGGGTCTCCTACAATGCAGGCGGATTCTTTACCAACTGATCTGTCAGGGAAGCCCACGAAAGGGATAAAATAATACAAATGAAAAGCTTTTTTTCCTGTTAACCTGCAGGCTGAAGAAATTAGTTACAAGGATGGTTATTCTCATGTGGAAAGAAGGATGACTCAGTGGGTCAGAACCAAGATTTCAAAAGGAGAAACCAAAATGTCCAGTGAATCATTCTCAAGAAAATAGGGCTATGGCATGGAGAAGGAAATGGCAACCACTCCAGTATTCTTGTCTGGGAAATCCCATGAACAGAGGAGCCTGGCAGGCTACAGTCCATGGGGTTACAAAAGAGTTGAACACAACTTAGTGACTAAACAATAGCAGAATAATTAAAGAACTGATGACCCATGCCCAGATGGATTTCAGAACTACTGTGGACCTGCTGTGTTCTTCCCATTTTGTCGTTTGTGACAGAGAGTATCTACTCAGTTATCCTATGCCTTTTCACCATTGTGTGGGGTGTGCCTGTGTGGAAAATAATTTGTCTCTCTAGTTAACAGGTCTTCAGACTAATAGGAAATATGCTGGAAGAACTGAACCTGAGGAAACATCACATCTGATTTAAGGGACAAGATCTTGGCCCTCAAGTCTGAGTCTGAAGTCATAGTGGGTTGAGAATGTTGGGAGTCTTAGAAGAGTGGGCCCGAAGAGCATGGACTTTTGGTGGCCAAAGGGTAGATTGTAATGATAGTAAAATATTACCCTTGTAAATTCTGTTCCTCTTTACATAGACATGATCCTACTCACGTTAAGAGGTTGAGTTTAATTTCTTTTTCCTTAAATTCACGCTGATCTTAGTAACTTGCTTAATCAATAGAATGTGGTGAAAAGTGATGTTATGGGACTTCTGAGGCTAAATGATAAGTTTTCCAGCATCTACTTTGCTCCGTGGTGGTGCTTGGTTATGAGACGTCTCCTCTTAGAAACTAGTCGCTGCTGTGAGAAGCCCAAGAGACACGGAGAAGCCACTCGCAGGCACTCCAGCCGCACACTCCAGCTGCTCTCTCTCCACGAGCCCGCAGTCCGCCGCCATCTTGGATGAGCAGCCCACTGAGCCTCAGCCGCTGTCTGACCCCAAATGCGTGAGAGACCCCAAGTAAATGCCACCCAGCAGAGCTCAGTCAATCAACAGAACCACGAGAGACTAGAAAACAGTGCTGAAGCCACCAAACTTTATGATCTTGAGTTACACAGCAATATCAAAACAATAGCCATTTTCAAAACCTTGCACACCGTTCACACCTTTTCCCTCCACACGGGATACCTTGGTTTGACACTTTTACCAGCATCCCACAAGCAAACTTTTCATCTGGATTCTACTTCAAAACTCTAAATAAAATTTACTCTCTCCTTTACTGAGTAATTCACTTGTTTCTGACCCTCTCCTCGGCATTTGAGATATGATTGGTCTCATGTTAATTTGCACTTAGTCACACTTTGTTTTCAAAAGTCCTTGATTCATTCTCAAGTGGTGCACACTATGCTTTCTCTATTTAGTTGTAGATTTCTTAAGACAGTCAATCTCCTCTTTCCTCAAGCCCTCTCCTTCACAGTCTCTAAATTTATTCTGATCACTATTCACATCTCTTCTAGATTACTTTTTATAACTGGATGGACAACACTATCTGTTGTTCCTGCAGCCCTGCTGAACTGGTTTAGTATCAGCTGTTAGCCACCACATGAAATTTTCGGTAACAGCTTGGAATTATGACGACTGCTGACTTACCTTGAGTTGTTATTATCTACTTTTTATTTTTCCCTGATGCTGTCTTGATTTGATCCATTTTCCTCACTTCTTACCTGTGGCCCTGGTATTTTTTTCCTGTCTTATGCCAAGTTTTTTCCTGTCTTAACATCTTTGCCTTTGGTGTTCCTTCAACCCTAATTCCAACCCTTCGATCATTGTGTTTCTTCTGTTCCTTGACTTCATTTCCTCGTGCTCCCAGATCAAATGTCATATCCTCATAGATCTTTTCTCCAGCCATCCACTCCAAAGTAGTTTCGAACTCCAGTCCTGTCTCTGTCCTTTTATTTGACTTTTCTTCACTGCATTCCTCATTACGTGGGGTTATCCTTCTCATTTGTTTGTTTATTCTCTGGTACTTCATCTTGTTTGCCCTCCTTTCTTACTAGTATGTGAGGCCCAAGAAAGAGGAATTCTGTTTTGGTTGTTATTTATTTCAGTTATTGCTACATGCTCAGGATATGGCAGATTGCCTAGTGCATAGCAGATATTCAGTAAATATTGAGTGAATAAATAAACTCATATTCTTCTTCCCCATCAGCCCTGGGTAAGCCTTGGGGAACCAGCTCAATCCAAGACCTCTTGATTCTGCCCACTGGGAACTCAGTGACAGCACCAGGGCTGACTACTGGGAGGAGTAACAGTGGCGAAGGCAGCTACTTCAATGAATTTAAAGAAGCTCAACTCATTCTGCTAAGGTTAAATCAAAAATCTTGGAGTTTTAGAGTTCTTGTTAATATTTTTTTGGTGCTTAAAATCTGTGTTTATGCTTTAATGAGTCAGGATTGGAATGACTGGTTGTCAAAATGAAAAATTTTATTTTAAATTATTTTTACTACTTTGCCAATTGGAACAAGTTAACAAAAATTTTTAAAGATAAGTATTTTTATTAACTTAAACTATAGGTGGAATATTCACTTTCCTCATATATATTTCTGGGGCAGCCTTAATAATGGAATCAGCTCTAACTCTTACCTGGTGTCCTAGAGGGAATTTTTTTCTCAGTGTGTAACATGATAGATTCCAGAGGAAAGACATGTTTCTCAAGATTCTACAAGGAGAGTTGCCTGTGATAAGCTTGAGAATCTCTTTTTGAAAATTATTTATGTATTTTTGGTTGTGCAGGTTTTTCTCTAGTTGCAGTGAGTGTGGGCTCTTCTTCGTTGCAATGTGTGGCCTTTTCATGCTGTGGCTTCTGCTGTGGAGCACAAGCTCTAGGGTGTGCGGGCTTTAGTAGTTGTGGCACATTGACCCAGTTGTTGTGGTTCTAGGGCTCTAGAGCACAGGCTCAGTAGTTGGGGCTCATAGGCTTAGTTGCTCTGTGGCACGTGGCATCTTCCTGGACCAGGGATTGAACCTGTGGCTGCTGCATCGGCAGGCAGATTCTTTACCACTGAGCCAAGAGAGATGCCTTGGAAAACTTTATTCTTTAAATTTGTCACTTCTTAAGTTCACCCATATCCCATTTTTTTTTTCCAGACACATAGGAAGATTATGTCTTCTCTTGACCTTGCAGTTGTGACAAGCCGTGTAACTAGTTCTGGCCAATGGGCTGTGAGCACAAGGAGCTGTATTTAGTCATGTAATCAGTGTCTCGGGACCTGGAGTTTTTCTCCTTCTATGGTGTCTCAGGAGCCTGTGTACTGAGGTGCAGAGTCCTCAGAGATGGTAGGGCCTCCACAAACTCGGCTCTTTCAGTGACTCTCTGGTGACCTGTGTGGAGTATGTAGTATGTAGAGTGGGTCCCTGAGCCACTGAGTCCTTAAATGACTGTCTGTGGACTGTTTGAGGTACAAGGACTGAACCAAAAAATACTGTGAGAGTTTGTGGTTGTTTGTTACTGCATTGTAGCCAGTTCTAAATGCAAAATATAGTTGAGAAATGGGAACAGAGATTGATTTTTTTTTTTATCAAAAATATTGACACTGCTTTATTGCTCCTTTGTAAATCAAATACCATGATTTTTACATTCGACTCAGCTCAAGTTATTAGTATTCAGCCTGAGTTGTTTGATTGCAGAAGGACATCCTTTCTTCTCTCTTTTCAAGAATACATACAAGTACCAGCCCGTGCCTTTGGAGGAGGATAAAGCTGATTGATTTTTTTTATTAGCCTATCTCTAGCAGAAAAGCTTTATACATGTTTAAGGAATCCCTTTAAACTATTTTGCTTTTTTTTTTAAAGAACAAAAGTTTGTATGACGTATGTCTGAATTTAATAAAGGGGAATACTTTATGCATTTCCAGTTTTTCTTAATAGTATTGAAGGAAATTGAGTACTGAAGTACCTGGTTATAATATTACGTGCCTTGATTATATGTGAATACAGAGGAAAAAGCTCTGGGTCTTCTGTGGTTTTAATTCAAAAAACCATCTTTTAATTCCACTTAAAAGTAGCTATAGCTACTATCACAAGATATTTTTTCAGTTTTCATTGTGCCATGGAAATTAGCATTTTTATTAGCACAAATTATTCTTGTTTGCTAATTCAAGAGATGTCCAAAAGCAAGAACAGCCTCGTGGGCTGTTCAACTTTGGAAGAGAATAGTAAATCAACGGGTAGATAGGACTATATATCATATTAAACACAGGGAATTCACCACAAAATCATTACACTAAAAAGTGACAATTTTGATTGATTAAAATGGTATGGGCTGGATAGTGTTAAATCACTCTGAGTGATATGACATTATAATTTTACATAGCATATTTCTGCCAAGACAATGAAGGTAAAAGGCATTGTCATCAGATGATAACAGACAATAAGAAGAATCCTGATGTTAGATTTATTACCTGGTTTAGATTTAGAAAGAAGTAATTCTTGTCCTGTTCCACTTATCAAATGACTGTAAATTCAGTGATGATGTAAAATCCTAAGGCTGAGCCACTTACGGGTTTGACAAAGTGCCAGCTATAAAGTATTTATTGTCTTCAATGTTTCTGCCTTACACACTTAAATATTTATCAGAAACATAAGCCCCTCTGATAAATGTTTCTGATCTTTGTGGCTAGATTTTTTTTTTAACATCTAGATTTTTTATCAGAAACTACATCTACATTTTTATTACATTAATAACTTTGAGCTGACAGTTTGAAAAGGCAGTGGGTGAGTTTAAAATTTTTTTTTTAACTTCTGTTTTTAAGTGTGAAATTTTTGCAGTAGTAGTCTTCATATAGAAATTAGGACTGCCTTATTTTGCTATATGGGCAGAAGCCCAGTCACATGTTCTAAATTTCATCCTGTGGATATACCAAATGCAATGTAAATTGATGATGGTCTAGGTACAATCTAAGAAAATGTATGGTGTCCAAGTACATTCAGTTCAGTCGCTCAGTTGTGTCTGACTCTTTGCGACCCCATGAACCGCAGCACGCCAGGCCTCCCTGTCCATCACCAACCCCCGGAATTCACTCAAACTCATGTCCATCGAGTCGGTGATGCCATCCAACCATCTCATCCTCTGTTGTCCCCTTCTCCTCCTGCCCTCAATCTTTCCCAGCATTAGGGTCTTTTCAAATGAGTCCGCTCTTGGCATCAGGTAGCCAAAGTACCAGAGTTTGAGCTTCAACATCAGTCCTTCCAATGAACACCCAGGATTGATCTCCCTTAGGATGGACTGGTTGGAGCTCCTCACAGTCCAAGGGACTCTCAAGAGTCTTCTCCAACACCACAGTTCAAAAGCATCAATGCTTTGGCACTCAGCTTTCTTTATAGTCCAACTCTCACATCGATACACGACTACTGGAAAAGCCACAGCCTTGACTAGATGGACCTTTGTTGGCAAAATAATGTCTCTGCTTTTTAATATGCTATCTAGGTTGATCATAACTTTCCTTCCAAGGAGTAAGTATCTTTTAATTTCATCGCTGCAATCACCGAGTACATTAGGTGTTTATTTTAATGCCACTTAACTCCATATCCTGTCTTGAAGGATACAGGTACAGGGTGGTCCTTACCCTGAGCATAGGGGAATCTTGCTTGGGAGCACAGTTATCTGGATCAAAGATTAGCACCCGATGAGTTATGCTGGCCTGTGATCGGTGGGGAGGCATGTCAATGGCATGAGAGCCCTGGGAAACAGGGTGCTGTCTGGGAGGTGTGCGTCTGGTCCTGGTTAGGTTTTCTTAAGGCACTCAGAGGAGACACATGAATGGTAAAGCCAGTCAGAGCACAGAGACACACAGGAAGAAAGCAATGAGTAGACGCCATAAGGCTTCCAGGAGCCAGAGGGTGAAGGAAGAAAAGCACAGTCACCGAGTGAGCAGCAAGAGAAACAGAAGTTATACGAGCTGCAGTAGAAAGTTGGGCAACCGTTAGGAAACGGGAACTTCTGATTCAGGGCTGACAGTGGTCTAGGCTGCTAGAAGAAAGCTGCTGAGATTACCTTCTGTCATTCTTCAATTCCCGGGGTATCGGTACAGGAAACTAACCTTAACAATAGTAACGGGGCTTCTCACTCTTCTTCCAGCTTTAAAAAGTCTAACACATGTAAGAAAGTAGAATGAACTCATCCAATTGCAGAACTTTAGCTCTACAAGAGAGCTTAGAGATGTCTTGCCAAAATGCTTTTCTACTTATTTTTATTATGAAGAACTTCATAATAAAAATAAAGCTCCCCCCTGCCTTTTTTTGCTCTACTACCTGATCATATTCTGTGATCATGAGCTCCTTAAAGCCACAGACATATCTTAAGTAAGTGTTTCTTCTGGCTCTGGTACAAAGGCTCTGCTTTTTGAAGAGTGAGTCATAGCAAAATCTTATGGCATTTGTTAATTTAGATTTGCTGGCAGAGCTGGTTAATTATAAATAGTTAAAAGAGGGTATATAGTAAAAAAAATGAAGTGGTAAGACTAACCCTCCCCAGTCTATTTTAACACTCTCTCTTCTGCACATCATACACACACTCAAATAAAGGAATTCTTAGCCTTGTCAGTTGATTAAGGAGGTTTTTATAGCCATCAAATTTGGTCCTGGAAAATTCATTGCACAAGGCTAGCATTTGGGGTTCAAAATTGCATGGGCAAGAGGGCACTGACAGTATCCAACTAATTTACAGTTAGGTCTCCACACTTGCTTAAATTCATGGATTAAATGTGAGAAGGGTTTTACATTTGGAACATTTTCTGTTTCAAGGATAAGGAAGGTTAGTATGAAGCTCAGTTCTCCGTTCCTCTAATAATTTACGTGGAACATTCAGCATCAGTGTCATTTTCTAGAATACCAAAGGCTAAAGATTATTTTGAATAAATCTAAACCTAAATGAAGTCTCTGGGAAATATGACATGTCCGTTAAGCAGACTGTTTCATAGAAGGAGAACAATTAGTTGAATTCAGGGACATTTCTTCAGTTTTAGTCATCTTTATGAAAGAAGGGCTGTCAAAGTTACATCTGTCACACAAATTTGCTTTGACTTTAGTTTTATATTCCTTTGAGATAAATCCTTCAAAGCCAGAATAAATAATTCTCCAAAATAGCATATAACGAAGAAAGAATGCTATTTCTAATCTTCATCTGGGTTTTATCTTAGGAGTTATAAAGACGAAGCCTTAGTTTTGGAGTAATCTTTAATTGTGGTCTGCATTGGAGAGTTCGGTTCCTTTTGCTATGAAAGTGTTTAAATTTCCTAGTTGAAAGTGGCTTTAAATGGATTTCTGAGAATTGTGATGATTTATGATACATTGGTCAGGGGTTGGGTTTAGGAGAGAGAGAAACCCAGCAATTTCCATACTAAGTTCTCTTGGAGGAGTGGACGTGTTCAGGACAAAGGCAGACACAGGATGCACTGTGACCACTCACACATTGTACTGCTCTTTGTGACAGATGGGGTGTGTGGATTCTGTGTGACAGCAATTTTTGTCTGAATTCTGGAATAGAATAAATCAAAGAGAAACTCAAGAAGGTTTGGAGCCCTTATTTGTGTAAAAAGAAAGAAAGAAGCATGAAAGTGATGAAGATCCTATAAACAGAAAAACTTTGTCTTGTGCTGAGAAGAAAAAGACATTTCAAATGTTGAGATGTGTCTTTTAAAGGAGAACCTAAAATTGTCCTTCCCAAGGCTCAGGGCTGCTAGAATTTGAGAGGAAACCCTAACCTTACCGAGGAGACAAGATCATCCTCAAAATTCTTTAGGAACCAAACCTTTTAAAAAATTTTTAAAAAGAATTAGTTCTAAGGGGCCCAGGGGACTTATTCTGTCTACCACACATGATTTGTGTGTCAGTTTCACTTGGTTATCAGAAATCAGTTCATTTTGTGATCAAAGTTCTTTGCTGCTCTTCGCTATCTCGTTCACAACGGAAATCCTGAGTGGTTTTCACTTGGACGGAAAGTGCCATGGTTCTGCTCGCCTTGCTTCGGTTGTACTGTTGAGAGCAGGAACTTCAGACCCTGGGTCTGTCATCCACAAGGATGGCATCTAGGAAATCCTACTTCTTCCCGGAAAAATCGCAAAAGCACACCCATTGGGGCAGTCAGACAGGCACCAGGATGCACAGATTGGTTAGAAATTAAGAGGCAGATTACAGCACCGTCTCAGCAGGGTACACCCCGTGCACCACAGCTCTCCTTCACTTAAAGTTTCTGCAGATGGGGTCTCATGCCTTTGGCCTCTGCCTCAAACCCTTATTGGCTTCACATCTGGAGCCACCAAAGGGCGACCCATGTCTCAACGATGATCCCCTAGGGCTTAGCTTAGTGCTGAACACAGTCAGTGCTCTGAACCTGTTCAGCTGGCATCTGTGGGTGGCAGCACAAGGCCCTGACCTCTCTTTAGACAAAAGTTAAACCTTTAAAATGGAAATTTACAGATCTCTCGGATCTTACTTAAAAGTCATTGCAGGCCATCTTATGATAGGTTAAAAAAATATATATATATAATATATATATTGGGTTTCATTTTGTGTGATGAATCAAGGCTGAGTGTCCTGTCATCTGTTTTAGGCCCAAGGAATCAGCTACTCAGAGAACTCACATATGGCCAGGAACCCTCAGAGGAAGAATTCCTGTAACCACATTCATTCTGAGTTCCAGCTTCCCTGGAGAAATTCGGGTGAAGTGTCTGACATTTTATGAAGACAGATTTTCTCAATAGGGTTCACTCAAGGAAGAATTTCTCTGCTCTTATTAGCTTTATTAAGCTTCCTGGACATTTGGGCGAAGAATTCTAGATGCCTTGTAGTCATTTTCTTATTCTACAGCCTCTCCTGAAGTCAGACATATTAATAAACAGTTGGTGACCTGGGCCACAGGAGACGGGTTGTGTTATTTGAACAGTCTTCTGTTTGTCACGGGATAAGAGTTAGATTCTATGGGAGGATTTGCCATCCTGGGACTGAAGTACTAAGGGTCAGACTAGCTACACGGATTTAGGAAAAATAATAGTAGGCCTCAAAAATCTTTAATGATGAGATCTTGAAATTGCTCAAGATTCTTCTGGACACGTGTGAAAAAAATGCAATTCAAATCACCTCGAGAAGAAAGAAAATGGTATGGTTTTTGTAGCTGGAATAGCTCACAGGCCCAAAGGTATTCCAGGAGGAACCAGGACCTCAGATCCTAGAAGGGATCTCAGTACCTCTGCACTCACGTTTTCTTTCTATCCTACTTTTATCTCTGCCGGACTCTGATTGGCTTTGTTCTGCATACTAGCCTGTTCAAACGACGGAAAAGATGCCTGCTGGCACCCCCAGTCCTGGCTTCCAAACTTAGCAACCTCAGCGGAGTGAGAACTCCTTTCTGCCAAGTCCAGTTCCATGGAAGGACTCTGGTCTTCTTTACGTCCTCTGCTCTAATGCTGCCCCCAAACACCCTCTCTTGCCAGACAGATGGGGAACTATGGTTTGACCCTCCTGGCCCACGTTTCCTTGAACTTTCCGCTTACCTGTTGATAGGAGGCACCCTGAGAAGAAAGTGATGAGTCAGAGGGGCCAGGACTAGGGTGAGGAGGGCAAGACACTCACTTCAGATGCAAAATATAAGATGACATCTAACAATTCAGAAATCAAGATTAAATATGATATTTAAAGAAAGTCAGATTGGCCGCCTGTGCCTAAAAGGATTGACTGCCTGTTTTGGCTCATAAAGTTTTATTGGCACCAGGGCGGAGATGAGGGTAGGCCAGAGAGGTCGTGTGAAGGCAGGGTCACCGTCCATCTGTGTTAAAATTGTGATATTTCATTCAAAAGTCGTCCTGGGAAAACATAAAATGTAAGATGTAAAAGTCATGGAAGCAACTTGTTAGGGTTTAAAAGGCCAGTTTTATACTCTTTTATCCATATATGCCTACCATATGAGGCAGATAGCATTTTTTTTTTAGATTTTGATTTATTTTCCTCCTGTCCTACAGGATAATCTTTTGCCACACTTGCAGCTTGTAGGATCCCAGTTCCTGACCCAGGACTGAACCCTGGCTATGGCAGTGAAAGCCTGGAATCCTCACCACTAGTTAGGGAACTCCCAACATTCTAAAACATTACTTTTTTTTTTTTTCCTTCTGTTAAAAGCTTTTGGAGAAAGTGGTTTTGCAATGATCCGACCTCACCTGCCTCTTTACCAGTCAGCTCTAACACCGAGGATGGCATACCCTGAAGCCAGGGGAGGTCAGCTGTTTAGAGGAGTGCCTTTTGCCTGGCTTCCTGGTTTGACTGGTTCAGGGCAGCAAGAAAGAGAATCCTGCTTTTCATTCCCTGTAGATTTTAGCAAATAAGCACCACCTTGCAGTCAAGGCAATCACAGAAAGAAAGGGGCAGGAGGCAAGGCGTGCTACCAGAGGGTCTTTGCCTGGAAACAAGGAGTCAGAGAGAAAAACTGCCACTAATAATGACTTGAAAGGACCTATCCTTTGTTTACTTCCAAGTATTTGAAAACCTTGTTTTGCTCTAATAAATTGCACTGTCTTTGGAATGGAGACTGTCATTCATACTTCTGCTTAAAAAACATCATATGTCTGAACTGCTCCACTTCCCAGCTAGGGTCAGAGTTATAAACTGCTGGTGACTACTGAGTGCTCCTATAGGAGACTTCTCAGTGTTGTACCCTGGTTATAGAGTCGTGTCATAAAGTAGCTGAAGATCCATTGGTGAGGCAGGTGGGTATGAGTGAAACGAGATGAGTCATGTCAAGAACCAGTGACCACTTCAAGCCAGAGGAAGGAGACATTGGGAGGAGAGCAGCGTTAAGCAAATTGTCATGAAAGGGGATGGACTTAGGCCTTGAAGACAGGGCATTCCAAGCAAAGGGAACAGCATCAGTCAAGTTACAGGACCTGGAATATACATGGGATATTTGGAGACTGGTAGGATATTTGACCAGTTGTGCATCACCGGTAGTGGATGAAAGTTACCAAAGCAAATTACAACACATTAAACACTTTCTACAGACCAAACTCTGTAGTGCCTTTCATGTATCAATAAATTTAACCCTTTAGCTCATTTCATCAATGAAGAAGCTGAAACTTATCCTAGTTAAATAATGTTTTCTGGTCACATAGATAATATTTAAGACATAGGAATAAAATCCAGTTCTGTTTGACTTCAGTTTTCATGTCTTATTAATAACTTCTGCAATATGGTGAAGCTGAGGCTAGGAAAGAAGGAAAGAGACAGGCTGGGGAATCTGCCCTTAGGTTTGCTCAGTCGCTCATGAGGAGGGACAAAGCAAAATGTGGTTGCTACTGCGGGTTTGTGCTTGAGTGTGTGTTTAAAAAGTTTGTGCACATACTGAATATTTGTTTAGAATTACCCACGTTGTACATCCATAACATAAAGTATGGGTAAAGAACCTGAAGAGAGCAAACATAGCCTTGATCTTGTATTTTTTATTTGTTTGTTTCATGCAGGTAAGAGAGACAAGCCAGTAATCAGAAGCTAAAAGCACTATAAAATTAAGTCTCCTAAAGAACACACAGAGTGGTAGGGTCTTTGTGTGCTTACACAAAAATGGGAGATACTTGTTGAAATAACCTCTAGTTTTCCAAGGTAGCAATTTCTACTTTTATTGGTCTTCCCAGGTGCCTCAGTGATAAAAGAATCTGCCTGCAATGCAGGAGACACAGGTTCAATTCCTGGACCGGGAAGATCCCCTGGAGAAGGGAATGGCAACCCACTCCAGTGTTCTTGCCTGGAGAAGTTCATGGACGGAAGAGCTTGGTGCGCTGCAGTCCATGGGGTCGCACAGAGTTGGACACCTGAGTAGGGGCATGGGCAGTCTCTTTTTATGCAAAATTGGAATAGATTAGCGAGTGTTGCCACTTACCGCCACTAGATGGCACTGTAAGACTAAAGTTAAATAACTTTTTTCACTCTGTTCTCCCCCTGCGGCACCCCACCCATTTGTTTTCCAGTGAAAAAATGGATTAAGAAGTAATAAGAAGGCACACATGTTAAGGGGAGGGGTTTTAAAAAAAGAATAGCTTTATCCTAAGTATTATTCTTTATTCTACTGCATTTCCTTTTGGGGAACATTTACTTGCAGAAAAAGTAATTTCCAGTAGGTATTTATTTCGAGTTAATATTTTAAATTAGTTTTGGTTTGAAAATATACTCATTCACTCATAGGTGGGTAAAGCTTTAGACCTAGACTTTGGGTTGTCCTTTTGTGATGGTGTTTTAAATTGTGGTTTTAATAAAAAGAAAGCAGACGTAAGACAGTGTCCTGTGACTATTGCTATCCACATTTATGAAAACAGTATATCTTCAGAATGATATGGTGTTGGGGAGATATTCTTTTGACTCTACAGTCTCAGTGAGTTTAACAGAAGATAGCTCAGCACCTTTTATGAATGTCATTTGACTCAAAGATACCTAGCTTGGCTAAGATTCACACAATTTTATTGTCTAAATTATGTGATGAAGATTTTTCAAAGAGGAGGAAGATTTTATTTTTTCCTTTCCCTGTTGTAGTCCTTGCTTTAATATGCAGATTTTATTTCAGATAAAATATTTAGGATTTTGGGTTTCTGGCTTCATTTTTAATATTTCAGAATGTTAATACTGCTTTATGATCGCTTCCTTTATTCTGACGGTCTTGTATTTCATCCCGGCTCTGACACATGAGTACTTTCTGCCTCCCTTTCTCTGCTTGTGATTCTTTCTCTGTTCTTCCCCTTTGGCTCCTGGCAAAGCAGGTCCATTTGAAGAAATCTTCTCTGCTGCATTCATGGTGTATGAATGTTTCCTTTTCTATTTTATTTACTTTTCTGAATTTACTTCCTTATGTAGTCTTATCCTTTTCAGCTGCATTTTTTAAAAAGCAACTTTCATTAACCTTAGATAACAGTAAAGAATGTGAAAATAACAGTTTATTTCCCTCATTTTACCTTCCTCATCCTTTTGGTGACTATATAACAGCAAAGTAACTGGTTTAGAAACCAATTTAGAAGACCAGTGTCTCCTTTTTATAACATCCAATCTAACACTTCCTTGGATTCATATTCATTCCCAGTGAAAAGACTGGATAGTTGTGTTCATATGGAATTAGCCTTTGTTTCTTTCCATTTCCCACAGTTGCTCAGTGTTTTCACTGTCTCTAGCCAATTTCATCCCATCATTTTCTGCTGCCTTTAGGAGATTTCTTATAGTTCTGAATGTTTGGGGTTACACAGGGCATGGGAACAGGGCTTATGTTTCTCAATGCCCACTATTAAACAGTTTTTTTTTTTTTCCTATCGTGCAAACATAGGTAGAGAGATCTAGGTAGAGGTCTCAAAATTTCTCCTTCTGTAGAGCCTGATTTCTGCCACATGAGGATACACCGTTCTTCTTAGTCCTGCAGACCTCATCTCACCTTGCAGCAGCTTTTCTTGGATGTGGCCAGTGCTTGCTTGTTAGGGGGCCTGCTGCCTGATGTTGGATGTTTCGTTAGCACCAGAGTCTTTTCCAATGAGCCAACTCTTCGCATGAGGTGGCCGAAGCTATATTAGGAGGAGATAGGTTTTTGAATGTTTCATCAATACTTGAATAACCAGTATATAGGATATATGGGGCCCAAGGGGCTTCCCAGATGGCTCTAGTTGTAAAGAACCCGCCTACCAATGCAGGAGACCTAAGGGACGTGGGTTCAATCCCTGGGTGAGAAAGATCCCCTGGAGGCCGGCATGGCAACCCTCTCCAGTATTCTTGCCTGGAGAATCCCGTGGTTAGAGAAGCCTGGTGGGCTCAGTCCATAGGGTCGCAAAGAGTTGGATGTGACTGAAGCGACTTAGCTTGCACTCTCACACACACAGGTCACGAGAAAAACCAGTAATCAAATACCAGTTATCAGGTAGTTCCTATGAAGCGCAGCTGCTGCTGCTGCTAAGTCACGTCAGTCGTGTCCGACTCTGTGCAACCACATAGACGGCAGCCCACCAGGCTCCCCAGTCCCTGGGATTCTCCAGGTGAGGACACGAGTGGGTTGCCATTTCCTTCTCCAATGCATGAAAGTGAAAAGTGAAAGGGAAGTTGCTCAGTCGTGTCCAACTCTTTGCGATCCCATGGACTACAGCCTACCAGGCTCCTCTGTCCGTGGGATTTTCCAGGGGAGAGTACTGGAGTGGGGTGCCATAACCTTCTCCAATGGAGTGCAGCTAGGAAACAGAATATGACCCATAGTACACAAAGGAGATATGATTGTGAAGTCACAAATTTTAGCCCAGGGTTAAGTTTGTTTTAAATATCTTGGCGCAAAACAGACCAGTTGTAACTTTTGTTTGAATGAATCTATCTGGTAGGAACTTCTGTTGATATGCAGGGGAATCTAGGTCATTGCTACCCAGAGTGTGGTCCACGGACCATCCGCCACCAACCAGGATCTTTTAGAATTATGGACTCTCTTCTGAGTCAGAAGTTGCAGTTTAGCAAGAGCACCAGTTGATTTGCATGAACATTATAGTGTGACAAATAGTGACTCAGGTCCTGATTAGAATGAAGACAGCTTTGTCTTTTTCCAATTCCACCTTGAGATTCCCTGTAAAACAGCTCCAGTGGTTCAAGTGTGATTGAACTTTTTCTGTGCAAGTCTTTGTCCCCAAATAAAGCGATTTTACACAAAGTCCCCTTCCACCCACTACATGTGTATTCATTTTATAAAAATAGTTTGATTTACTTATTTAATTTTGGCCGTGCCGGGTCTTCATTGCTGTGTGGGCTTTTCCCTAGTTGCGGTGAGCGGGGGCGTCTCTCCCTGCAGTGGCCTCTCTCGTCTGCAGCTCTCCGGCTCTAGAGCACAGGCTCAGTAGTTGCAGAGCTTGGTTGCTCCAAGGCATGTGGGATCATCCCGGATCGGGGATCAGGTCCGTGTCTCCTGCGTTGGCAGGTGGATCCCTTACCACTGAGCCCCCGAGGAAGGCCTGTATTAATTTTCAGTTGTCTCCCCTGTCCCTTTCAGCTGTGAAATGACTTTCTTTTCTCCTCTTTCTCTCAGGTCTCACCTGGTTCCCCCCCCCCCCCCCCCCCCCCCCCCCCCCTCCCCCTGCTCCCCTCCCC
>SJYV01041139.1:69381-85422 GCA_006410875.1 Neotragus pygmaeus | reverse complement strand
CTCTCCCGGTTCCAGCTGGTAACAGTTTATGAAGCACGTTGCAGTGTTAATACCGCGTTAAGGTGGTTTCAGCTGCTGGCTCTAGGCGACGTCAGCGTCAGGACTGTTTCACCGTGAACCCTCGCGGGGTAGGGTAAACCTGGGGCCCTGCTGAACGTCTCCCTTCTCACACTACAGGAAGCCCCACCACTCTTGGCGTCTCTTCCCCTCATGGAGGCGTTGCTGGCTGGGTAAGCAATTAGAAGTATTCTGCTTCTGGTCAAATAATTAGGACAGTTTCAAGACTTAAAATTATTTAGTGGGCTTGACATGACATCATTGGGATCCCTTGCTATTTTAAACTTCAGTGCAGTCAGGCATTGGAGTTAACAACGGACTGAATATTATAATCTTTATTTTTAACACATGACATGTAACATTTTAGAATTTATAGCACAGAAAAAAAGAAAATACTTCAAAAAAGTTTTTTTTTTTCATACCAGCATGTTGTTTAGGATCGGCTTCAACTTCATTAGGGTGTTTTGGTTTGGCAGTTGATGTTTTAGATTTTAGCAGTAATATTTTGTAAGTATTAAGTTTTTTTCCAATGTACCATCATTTATTGAAAGCATTTTCTTCCTTCTTTTTTCTTCAAGAAACATACATTTTCCACATCTCCAACTGTGAGAAGAAAGAGGGATTAAAAACAGTTTGGTGGCTCAAATCTAATATAATCCAATTTTGCCCCAAATGTGGCATACCTAGTCTTTTTTCCCCCTCCACAAAAGAGTGTGTAGTATGCAACATGTTACTCTTCTTTCACACTTATTTTGGTTAACTTAAACATGCAATTTGGTCAATTTTTACTCTTGCTTGCAAGGTTAACTATGGGCCAGCACTGTTTGTTTCTTTAATATTGACTTAACTCTGACTGCTGTTGACATTTTTTAAGGTCTATTTCTTTTAATACTACATAATTTAAGGGGAAAAATCAAGACTAATTAGTTGTTAATGAGAAACGCATATAATGAGAAACAAACGTAATATTAATGTCATGTACAATGTATGTCTGTGTGGTTTAAAAGGTAGGAACACAACCATTATTCAAAATTAGGGAATAAAATCATCATAATAATCACTAACAGATGTGTTGTAACTTGTGTTGCAAGTCAAGATTTCTTTGTCAGGGCAATGTGTTGCTGAGTTTGATAGCATGCCTTTGATAGGAGTTGTGAAGGGTTTATGTATTTTTTTTTCCACCAAGATGTTTTAAAGTCCAGCTGCCTGGCATCGTTAGAAGATTGGAAAAGACAAGCACAGGCTTTCTCTTCCTCACAGCTTTACTGTCCTCTCCTCAGCACAGAGATGCTCCCTGAATGCTGTTGTCAGGTCAGGCTGTGGCGGCCCGTCGCTTTGCCAGGCCTCTGTACACTCATGGTTTGAGCATCCTGTGTGTCTCAACTCCAAGTTTACAAATCACCCACTTATTTTGACAGACTGTTAACGTTCCATGCAATGACTGGAATGTAGCGATGAGAGGACCTCATGTATCCCCAGTGTACCTGAAGCTGCCCAGCTGGTCCTCATAGTTCTCAGCCTCACTTCCGAGAACCTGCACAGCTGAGCAATCTCTCAGGTTCCAGAAATGGTCTTGCCACTTCAGAGAATTCTCGTTGTTGTTCAGTTGCTAAGTCGTATCTGACTCTGCAACCCCATGGACCCCAGGAAGCACGCTAGGCTTCCCTGTCCTTCACTGTCTCTTTGAGTTTGCTCAGATTTATGTCCATCGAGTCAGTGATGCCATCCAACCATCTCATCCTCTGTCATCTTCTTCTCCTCCTGCCTTCAATCTTTCCCAGCATGAGGGTCTTTTCCAGTGAGTCAGCTCTTTGCATCAGGTGGCCAAAGTATTGGAGCTTCAGCATCAGCCCTTCCAATGAATACTCTGGACTGATTTCCTTTCAGATTGACTGGTTGATCTTGCAGTCCAAGGGACTTTCAAGATATTCTCCAGCATCACAGTTTGAAAGCATCAATTCTTTGGCTCTCAGCCTTCTTTATGGTCTAGATGGAGGGAATTCTGAAATATTTTCATAACCAAATTACAAACCAGAAAGACTATGGTCCTTTGGCTGGTGGTGGTGAAGATGTGGGGATGAGGGTGTGTAGGGCAAAGAAGGCAAGACAGATGGTTAAAAGCCGTCTAGAAATATTAGCATGTGTGAAATTTCAATTCTCAAGCTTTTGAAAGGTGTAAACCTAAGTAGGTAAAAGTAAAACAGCAATTCTCATAGTTCTGCTTATCTATCCATCCATCCAACAGATTTTTATTGTACCCTCTGTGTGTTAGAGCAAAAATTCCAACCATGAATAAAACACAGAGTCTCTGGTCTCATTAGACTTATGGTCTAGTGAAGAATAGCTAATAATATTGAAGCTTACTGATTTGTAAGCACTCATCTAATAACATGTGATACCTCATTTAATCCTTATAGCAATCCTCATATTGTTCTAATTGAAAAAGTAATAAGAGTAAAATGTGACATCACTGATACTAAAAATTAGAATAACACAATAACACATCCTTATAGAGATACCTACTTGTTAGAAAAATAGTTTTGATTATTGCAAACAAACATTCAAGCTACTGGAAGAATTATGTAAATATCAGTAAAAGTGTAAGAAAACATATATATTATATAAAGAGAGAAAAAGTTTCCCATACCGTAAAATTAACTCTGACAAAACACATTTAAAGGGAAAAGCAAGCATTGGAGTATGTGTAGAGAGGGGTGTTTCACATTTATGTTGGAACCAGTTAGTAACTGGCTTCTAATAACAGACCTGTAATTTTTCCCCAAAGTATGAGAGGTCCATAGACCACTTGCATCAGAGCCACCTGGAATGTTTGCTAAAATTGCCAATTGGCAGAATTTCTTAGACATATACGAGTAGCTGGAGGCACAGCTCAGGAGTCTGTATTTTCCTTGAAATCCCTATATGATTCTTATATACATTAAAGTTTGAGAAGCACTGATGCAGAAGGTCATTTTCACAGTCTAGTATCTCAGATGGTCTCTATTTGAAATTCTCAAAGAGTTATGCTGTGAGCTGGTGAACATCTGCCTAAAATTTTAATACAGGCACTAATAGTGCATAATAACATACAGTTTCCATTAATGTGGAACAAGGGTGTCTTTCTCTGGCATGATGAAACCTACGGTATTGTTTTGCTTTCTATGTGTGTTATGAACCAGTGGCATAAATCTCAATTTTTTTCTGACTTTATTTCTGATGTCTGTTATTTCATTTATCACACTCATTGTTTTTAGTTTTTTTTGTTTGTTTCCTGTGATTTGATTATGTCCCCAATCTTCTCTCCAAACCAATTTCTCTAGTTATTTTGAAAATAATTATTTTTGTAAGGGTAAGGACAACTGATTACTAATCAATCTGTAATCAGGATCATTAAATTATTAAATATATATGTGCATGCTTGTCTTTTTCTTGGTCAGGGTAAGAGAGGCTGGGTTATGATAACAATTAATTTCAAGAATCTCAGTGGCTTGCCACATATGATATTTATTTCTCAGTTTTGCCACGAGTCTAACATCAGCATGTGGGGCTCTGCTCGTCACTGTCACAGAGGAATGTGGGCTCAAGAAAACTCTGTGCTTTGCAGCTGCGCTGAGACATGTGCCTCTTGTAGGAGGTTTGAGGGTTGAGGGGTCCTATGTGGACTTGTAAATGCTTTGTCTAGAAGGGACATGTACCATTTTCTCTCATAGACCGTGGGCCATAACTGGTTGCCTGGCTTCATCTAATAACAAGGGGCGGAAAAGTTGGGATAGAGCTTGTATCTTCCGTGGGCAGTAATATTCTTGCTATATTTTTGCTACCTTTAAAATTCTAGTTCAGTTCCATGCCAGTTACCATGAACAAAGCAGATGTGGGTTACTGTATTTCATTTAACTAGGAAGGAGGCAGAAAGAAGACACCTTTGCTGCAAGACATTGTTACTTGTACCTTTCCACTTGTGAAAACAAGTTTTATTAAACCCCTGTATATTTCTTACACAAATAGAAATAATGTGTGATATACAGAAGGAGAAAAATCATGATGCAAAAGAGAAATAGGATTCTTGATAAAATAAAGCCCATGCAATAGTTTTTAATGCAACACATTTTTTCTTTTAAACATAACAATGCTAACACAAAGGCATCCTGGTCAGGCATTACAAGAAATTGCATAGAAATTCTTTTTTGGCTTAAATTTTTTTTTATTTAATTATTTTTTAAATTTTTACTTTATTCTATTTTACAGTACTGTATTGGTTTTGCCATACATCGACATAAATCCACCACAGGTGTATACGAGCTCCCAATCCCGAATCCCCCTCCCACCTCCCACTGTCTCTCTGGATCATCCCCCGTGCACCAGCCCCAAGCATCCTGCATCCTGCATCGAACATAGGTCGGCACCTCGTTTCAATTTTTAATAAGTNCTATATTAAATGTAATTATAAGATGTGTATAAGAGACAGCCCACTGTCTCTCTGGATCATCCCCGTGCACCAGCCCCAAGCATCCTGCATCCTGCATCGAACATAGGTCGGCACCTCGTTTCAATTTTTAATAAGTAAGTTATATGAAAATGCATGTTGCTCCAGCAGAAGTTACAGCAGTGAATAAAACAAATGAAGTGCTTTACATTAAATTTACATTAAAGAGCATAATAATGGCTGACATGTATTCAGGCTCACTATTCGTTCTCTTGTTACTCCTTTACAAGCATTGTCTCTTTTAATCCTTTGTAACAATCTTAGGAGGTGGTTGGAGTTGACGACGGAATAATAAGATAAATTTTGAGGAGATTGGTGTCCTCTCTTTAATTTTGTTTTGCTTTTTAATTTCTGTGAATCATCAGGAGACTTAGAAATATTAGGTTGGACTGTCTGGAATGATTATTTTTATAGGACAAAATGATCAAATATTGTCAGTTTCATGCATTTTAACCTAACAATCAAAATTTCTGAAAATACTTATCAGAACAAAAATATTCGTCATTGCAATCCACTATTATTATGTTAGGGCTTCCCAGATGGCTCAGTGGTACAGAATCCACCTGCCAATGCAGGAGACACAGGAGACCCACGTTCGATCCCTGGGATGGGAAGACCCCCTAAAGGAGGGCATGGCAACTCACTCCGGTTTCCTGTCTGGAGAATCCCATGGACAGAGGAGCCTGGTGGGCTACAGTCCACGGGGTTGCAAAGAGTCAGGCACAATTGAGCATGCATTATCACAGTAGCATTTATTGAATAGTTCAATATTTTTATCATTTTTTTTAGCATGTTTGCTGTACTAACATTTTGCATGTATTTTCTCACTTAATTCTAGATTAGGTTCCTATGGTTCCTGCAAGCAAATTGCCACAAACTTAAAAAGCTCACAGATTTACTATCTTTAAATTCTGGAGGTCAGAAGTCTAAATAGGTTTCACTGGGTTCAGATTAAATTATTGGTAGGATTATGTTCCTTCTGGAGATTCAGGGGAGAATCTGTTCCCGTGCCTTTTTCAAACTCCAGAGTCTGTCTGCCTTCCCTGACTTGTAGCTTCTGCCTCCACCTTTAAAAGCTGGTGACCGCACCACCTGACCTCCGATGTAATGGTCACAGCTCTTTCCCTGACTCCAAAGGACGCTGTAATTACACTGGATTCACCATGCTAATACAAAATAATCTCCTCATCTCAAGGTCCTTAATTTAATTGCATCTGCAGAGTCCCTTTGTCACATAAGATAACAAAGTCCCACATTCCTGGGATAAGGATGGGACAACTTCAGGAGTCATTATCCATGCCCACCACATGTGGCATTATAAAGCACATTTCTGCAGCTTTTGTAGAACTACTTTTTGAGTACATTGATGTAACTGAACATTCTTAACATAAATATTTACAGAAAAAATTCCTCAATGTTAGTAAGATTTAAGTAATAAATCACCTTTTGTTTTATTTCTATGACTGCCGGGAAACTCAGGGCCTAAATTTGTACTCGGTCACTGAACAACTTCTTTTCTCCTTTTCTGTGAATTCATGTTTATTTTTCTTTATGAACTGTATATATGCATGTTTCAAATTCTTTAGGAAACATGACCAAGTTGTATATTTTCAGTAAGTAATACCAAAATCATCTCTAAGCTACCAGATAGAGCTTCTTGGTGAGTAGTTTCAGGATAATGATTTCTAAACCTGATAGATTTAGGAAGAGAAAGGTCTTACAACTCTCTTTTGCAATAATGATGTTGTTTTCTTCCTCAAAGGCATCCGTGGGCAGAAACTCTTATTGGCAACATGACTTTACTTCTTCAGGGGGTTGATGGTAGGGCCATGTCTACAATTCCACTTGTCATTCCTGTGACTTGCTCTGCCTGATGCTGAGATAGTAGGTGTCTAAATGAATAATTTTGGACAGATAGAACTTAACGAGGGGTCTGAATTGCCCAGTGGCCTGAGGTCCTGGTGTCATCTTCCAGGATGGTGGGTATGCACATAGTCAGATATCTTGAGCAGAACTTTTCAGTCTGGCATGCCATCACATAAACGAGTGTGGCTTTAACCCTGAAGTACTAGTCAATGGAAATCTTGTTATCAGTTCTCTGACAGAATGCCTGCCACACAGTAAATGCTTCATAACTATTGTTGAATCACCAAGAACAAATTTTGACTAGTGCACATCTTTGGAAGTATTTGTTGTGTTTTCTAGTACTAAAGTCAAGATTCAGAGTCTGGTTGTTTGTAGAACTGGTGGTGTCATGATGCCTTGGGATATTTCTTTGTTAAAGCTGACATAGTGTGAGGGCTTTTGAAGGTGAAATGAGTGACTGAAATGGGAAATAGGAATGTTATCGTTCATAGGTTCTTGGTGAGAAGAGGCCAAGTTGATGGGGACAGCAGAGATAGCAGGCTGGAACCTGTTTCTCCCACTGGTTTGAGGAACTGATTCCCAGCCCCCGGGAGAGAAGCTGAAGGAAGAGCCCTGGACCTTGGGCAGAAGCAAGGCTGATGGGCCCCACGGGAAAGAAGTGTGCCACCCACCTTTGAGGACAGGGTTATCCTCTCCTTCGCTGAGCTGTCGTCAGTCGCTCGGTCGTTTCCGACTCTTTGCGACCTCGTGGACTGCAGCAGGCCAGGCTTCCCTGTCCATCACCATTTCCCTGAGTTCACTCAAACTCATGTCCACTGAGCCAGTGAGGCCATCCACCCAGCTCATCCTCTGTCACCCCCCTCTCTTGGTTGAGCTGTGGATCCCACGTTCGCCTGGGTGCCGTGAGGGCTTGGCTGCCATGTGAGTGAGAACCCTGCTCATTTCACAGAAGGCACGGGCGGCTAACACGGTACCTCAGAAACGAGTCAGCTTGTCCCTGGGCACCTGTGCGTTGCCTCTGGTGATTCTCAGACATTACTGGGGAGGATTTTGAGTGGGTCTTTGTGTTCAAGGGCACACTGACTCCCTACTCCTACTCTTGAGTTTGTCTTTGGGAGGAAGCTGTTGGTGTCTCTCTTTTCCCTTAAGCTGTTAGAGAAGTTTTTTTTTTTTTTTTTTNATGCTGGATGAGACTCTGAGGATGAGATGGCTGGATGGCATCACGGACTTGATGCACGTGGGTCTGAGTGAACTCCGAGAGATGGTGACGGACAGGGAGGCCTGGCGTGTTGCGATTCATGGGGTCACAAAGAGTCGGACATGACTGAGCGACTGAACTGAACTGAACTCTTAGGCTTATGTAGAGAGCATTGTGTAGCAATTGAGAACCAGGAATTTTGGAAAGAAATACATTACAGGTCCTAGATATTTTACTTGTTAACAGGGCTTCCATTTATTTATCTATAGTGTAAGCATGGTGATTATTACATTGGAGGATCATTTTAAAAAATAGCAATTAAGTGAAGAAAAAAAAGTGCTTAGTGAAGTGTCTGACATGTAAAGACCTAATAAACAGAAACTGAGTAGGAATATTTATAATTAAATCTGTTGGTGTGTATGCATATCCTTAAGTTAATCTTTTGGTTCTGGTAAGTCTAACTACTATGAATTCCCTCTACTGATCAGTCTTCACCTCTGCTGTTCTAGCAAACATCTTTCCATGTCATTCCTTTATATGTTTCAAAAGTTTGTCAAGTAGTTTAGTCCTTTTCCAACTGTATTTAGTGGTCAGATTTCCTTCACTTTCAGAATTTTACTTAGAATGCATTCAAAATGAAAAAGCACATTCCTGTGGGCTTTGTGAAAATCAGTATTTTACTTGTGTGCTGCTTTTGGGGGAATCTTAAGCATCATTTTTGAAACTATTTTTAATGTATTAAAATTGGTTTAATATAAATAATGGCAGAGGCAGACAACTTGCAGAATTGAATGCTAATAAATTTTTTTGGCTTCTTCAGTAAAGGTTTCAGGTGAAACTTAAGTTTAAAGTAGTCTTTAGCAGCCTCAGGCTCTGCAAAAAACAGCTTCAGCAACAAATCAAAGAATGATGTGTATGTTCTTCTTATAGAAAGATCATTATGATTGATCTTTTCAGCAAAACCTACACACACGAATAGCTGTAGAATAACTGAAGTGGAATCAGTATGTTTTTTTGAAAGTGACCAACAATGTTATGTGATGTAACTAACCCTTTGAAAGCCTTCTCTCTAGAACATGTGAACATGCTGAATTTTATTTTGATTATGTGTTGTTAAAAATTCCTGTTGGGCTTTTTGTCTTGGATATTCTGTTATTTTTCGTTGTGTTTCAGGAAATGTGCCTATAGTGGCCATCCATGATTCTCATGAAAAGCAGTTGACCTTAGAGAGTTTAGAGAGAACGAGTTGGGCATCCATTCATTCAGTGAGCACTGACTAACTGCTAGGACCTGTGCTCAGTTCTGAGGCTGCAGTGAGGGTAAATAAAAATGGACATGATCTTCTTGGATTCCTAGCCTGGGGGAGAATACAGATGTTGCATTTTAAGAGTAATTAATTACAGTTGTGAGAAATGCCATGAAGGAAAAGTGTAGTTAAAACAAGCAGGATGACAGAGTATTGTTGTCTTAACAGGCAGATCTTACACTATAAATTTCACACCAACCCTTCCTGAGAGATGATATCTGGGAGTTTTGGATGTGACACTTGTAACTGGACAAGGGAACAGGAGAAGGCTTATTGAGTCTTTGCTGCACGTCATGTGCTCTAGATGCATTGTTTAATTTTAAGAACAGCTCTAACAGAAATTATTTTTCCTATTTACACATAAGGAAACAGATACAGAGAAGTCAAGTTATTTCTGCAGGCCTTCCCAGTAACTGTCCAGGACTGACCTCAACCCCTGCTGATCCCAGCATGGTACTTCTAGATACGATTAGCTCTTCTAGCAGATTCTTCACATTAACCAATAGCCTTCCTTTGCTTTAGGCCCATATGCTTCATGGATATTTTCTGTAAAATGTTATCACGCAAGTACTCTCTTTTCANGGACTGACCTCAACCCCTGCTGATCCCAGCATGGTACTTCTAGATACGATTAGCTCTTCTAGCAGATTCTTCACATTAACCAATAGCCTTCCTTTGCTTTAGGCCCATATGCTTCATGGATATTTTCTGTAAAATGTTATCACGCAAGTACTCTCTTTTCACTTGAGGCTCTCAAAGCAAATAGAAAAGGAGGCATAATTTGTGTGTCCTAAGTGACTAGGAAAAATCAGCATTTTCATGATTATTTGATTTCATTTGAAAAAAGTCTGTAGGTGGTTAGTGAACTTGTTAAAAAAAAAGGTGATACAGGAAGTACTGTTTCTTTGGTATTTACTAGGGAAAATGGTCAGTTTCATGAATACCCTTTTAATTATGTAACTTAATGCAATGCAAGTCCTTTAAATTAGATTTTTATAAAATCTGGCTGTTAAGACAGTATTCAGTTAAATGGAAAAATATTTCAAAGACATGTCAGGCATATGAGGGTGAACTATTTTATATGTATACAAACTTTGGATTCACGTAATATCCTCTATGAATGTAGAGATGATTCACAAAGTAGAAAAGACTGACACAAAATACAGGAAAGGAGAAGAAAACTGCTTTCAGGTGCAGAGTAGTGAATGCATAATTCAACCATTAAAAAGAATAAATTTATGACCAGCTGATCAGTTAACATTATTTGTGGCTTCCTGTGGTTAAATGGTACAGCTAATTCCATTCTCTTTCATGATCCACAAACATTCATTTGCCAATGAGAATTAAAGTGACACACTCAGTAAATGGATCTAAAAACCAACTAATAAAAGTGGAAGTTGTGAATAGTGGCCTATCAGTGTCAGTTCCAGGCTTCACACAACACCAAGCTTGCTTCCCAGAAATCTAGTCCATTGGTATTCATTTGGTATTGGACATTAGTTATTTACTTATAAAATATGTGCTCATTACAAAGGTCTGTGAGTGCAGTTGCATTAATTATTCATCCTAAGATTCTCAAACACGTTGGAGGTTCCGAAAGGTAATTTCAACTACTGATGGGAAATGTCCCACATGACAGCCCATCAGCAAGGTTTCAGGAAGTGGGTCATGGATTTGGAAGGTCACAACCAGTCAGGCACTTTTAACATCTCCCGTAAAGTTCTCTGCCATTTAGAAAGATAGAAGAGATAATTAGGAAATTAGATATACTTTTTTCCCCTGAAAAAATCAATGTATTAAAATCTGTTGAAATACATAAATTTGTATCTTATTTACATCCTTTTCCTCCCAATCACAGTCCCTTGAGTGACTAGAGACTAAGAATTAGAACATCATGAGATTGTAGAAATCAGGTTTGTTTTATTTATGTTTTAATGGAGTAAGAGTGAACCACACATTGAAGACAGCCTATATCAATGTAGAAATCTAGACACAAAGACAGAAAAATTAGAAGATTGTTAATTCATTTTAAGAAATGTTTTTTCAGTGTTTAATATTTTCCATGGTTTTTGTCTAAATACTAAGCTCTCAATGCCTTAAAATGATTTCTTTTGAAATTTAGTTTTAATTACTCTGAAACATTCTAAAAATATTAGTCATTAATTCCATATATACACAAACACATTATACAAAGTATAACTATATATCATTGTTAAAAAAACCAAGCTGTACATACCTATACTCAGAAAAATGTGGAAGTGTCCCTTCATTATTCCCCTACCTCCATTCCTCTTCCGAGAGAGAACACTGTCAATAATTTTATGAGCTTCTTTCCTATCCTCTTCCTCTTCATTTGCTAATAGGAGTACACACACATACATATATATTCATATATATCTCCTTGACTTGTAAAAATAGGATAAAGTACTTTAAAAATTAAATGTATTAGAAATATTAAACAGTCTCACATGAAGTAAAACGTCAGAGAAAGACATTGCTTATATGTGGAATCTAAAAAACAAAGGAATATATATATGTGTGTGTATATGTACATATATATAACAGCCTCACAGATAAAAAGAAAAAAACTGGTAGTTACCAGTGAAGAGGGGAGATAGGGATATGGGACTAAGATGCACAAACTACTATGTATAAAATAAATAAACAACAAGGATATATTGTATAGCACAGGAAAATATATCCATTGTTTTGTAATAACCTTATAAAAATATTCAATCACTATGTTGTACACTTGAAGCTAATATAATATAAATTATACTTCAATTAAAAGATGAGTTTAATGTTTTGAACACATACAAAAAATGAATAAAAATAAGTTTACATTTGATTCTTTATATTGGGAGTGATATATTTAGTATTTGTTAGGGTTTCACCTAGAAAAAAAGTCTCTCATATGAAGCTGTGTCTATTTTTATAGTCATTATTAATGCATTCTGTTTTCTTTTGTGTTAATTACCTACTGTAAACTTGTAGTGGTCTTTCATTAACGGTAATTCTTGTAATCTTTTGTTCCATGTAAATGCAAAGTGCTTGGAATATATTACTGTTTAAAATTGTTTTCTTTGTAATTTACAATGAAGATATACTTGCATTTTCTGATTAGATAATTTGTGAAGGGATAGTCTAAAATACAAGCAAGTACTTAAACATGTAGTATTTGATCTTGCAAAGAGAAGGAAGATATGTAATAAGAAATCTCTAACTTCCTTGTGAGACATAGTGAACTGAAAATGAACCCTGGTTTTCAGGAGAGTTAGAGCCCTTTTGTTAATGATACAAAGATGCTATTGTATATGTAAGGGGAAAATGAGGAGAGAGAAGAAGCAGTTTTTAAAACATTTAACACACACACACACACACACACACACACACACACACACACACACACACACACATATATATATATTTCCAGAGGATATTAAACTATTTTATCTTACTGTAAACTTTCTTTTCTTTCAAAAGGGATTTTTGCACATGGATAAAATAATTCAGACAGTATCGAATGGTACCAAATATAAAGTAAAATCCTCTGACCCTTATCCTATGCCTATTATCAATCCCACTCTAAGAGGTACCTTTTAAAATGTTCCTTTATTCCCTAAATCCCAACTCAAGAAGCAATTAAAAAGCTCATTGACACTGAATCTGATGAAACCATGAGACAGAGATCCTTTATGCTGTAATAATAGGGCTCTGTGGTATCAAGATAGCCTGAACCCTTAGCCATAGGTTAGAATTTTTCCATTGTTAAAGGCTTCTGGAGTTCTAACTGTAATAGCTCTGGATGGGCCCCTGGTAACAGATGCAGACCACAGACGGTTACCCGGATTTATCTGCTCTTATGTTTCTGTGGCACATCTGTGACTAAGAAGTATGGGGTGAAATGTTCATTCAGTAAACATTTATTCAATATCTATTATATGAAGCCACACATAGGCATGTTCTAGGTTATGGAGATGCAAATATGAACTAAACAAACCACCTGTCCTCGTAGAGCTTACATTTTAATAGAGCATTCTGTCAATAAATAAGAACAAATAAATTTATAGTGTGAGGTAATAATAAATTCTTTCTATAAAAATATAATACACAATAGTGTATATTTAGATATAAATGTCAACAGAAATTAGAATGAAACTAGGAAGTGATCCATCAGGAAGAAAAACATTCCAGTTGAAGGGAATGTCAAGTACACATTTCCATGGCAGCAGCGTAGTGCTTTGGGGGAATTGCACAAAGGTCAGTATCCTGGAGTGGAGTGAATAAAGGGAGGAATAGTAATGTTTGATCTAAGAGACCAGAAATGTGACCAGGGGACAAACCAAGTGGGATTTAGAGGCTAAGGAAAGAACTGTTGATTTATTTGATATGATGAGAAATCGTTGGGAAATTTTGAGCAAGAGATGGGCAACATTTATTTTTACATTTAAAGAAAACTGGTCTGGTTGCTGTGTGTCTTTCTATGTGCAATGGTTGGAAATCTTGGTATAGAAAGCATTCCATAGAGGGGATATGCAGACTTTGAAAGTGGGGACAATATCAGATTCATGCCAGAGCTATTCTGTGTGAAGCCCTCCCTTGTAAGTTCTTTCAACACAGGATGCTTTTCCCAGCTATTAAAACTGGTCAGGGAGCAGGAGGAGTGGAAGCTAAAGGCAGGCTGGGAGAGCAGCAAGAGCACTTCCCAGAAGTGGTCCTACTCCTAACATGTGCAGGGCCCAAGGTACGTATTTACCATGAAGGACTGCATGGCATTTCTAAATATTTAAAAGTTACCAATCAAGCCAATAATGAAGAATAGCAAGGAAAGATAAGGGAGCCTTCCTAAGTGAACAATGCAAAGAAATAGAGGAAAACA
Source organism: Neotragus pygmaeus (assembly GCA_006410875.1). Lineage (NCBI taxonomy): Eukaryota > Metazoa > Chordata > Mammalia > Artiodactyla > Bovidae > Neotragus > Neotragus pygmaeus. Next base: position 71,633 of record SJYV01041139.1, on the reverse strand, counting down.
ATTGAATGGGAAAAACTAGAGATTTTTTTCAGGAAAATTAGGGATACCAAAGGAATGTTTCATGCAAAGATGGGCACAGTACAGGACAGAAATGGTATGGACCTAACAGAAGCAGAAGATATTAAGAACAGGTGGCAAGAATACACAGAATAACTATACAAAAAAGGTCTTCATGTTCCAGATAACCATGATGGTGTGGTCACTCACCTAGAGCCAGACATCCTGGAATGTGAAGTCAAGTGGGCCTTAGGAAGCATCACTATGGACAAGGCTAGTGGAGGTGATGGAATTCCGGCTGAGCTATTCAAATCCTAAATGATGATGCTGTGAAAGTGCTGCACTCAATATGCCAGTAAATCTGGAAAACTCAGCAGTGGTCACAGGACTGGAAAAGGTCAGTTCTCATTTCAGTCCCAAAGAAAGGCAATGCCAAAGAATGCTCAAACTACCACACAATTGCACTCATTTCACAAGCTAGCTAGGTAATGCTCAAAATTCTCCAAGTGAAGCTTCAACAGTACATGAACCAAGAACTTCCAGATGTTCAAGCTGGATTTAGAAAAGACAGAGGAACCAGAGATCAAATTGCCAACATCCGTTGGATCATAGAAAAAGCAAGAAAATTCCAGAAAAACATCTACTTCTGCATCCTTGACTACATTAAAGCCGTTGACTATGTGGATCACAACAAACTGTGGGAATAAAGAGTTGGGAATACCAGACCACCTTACCTGCCTCTTAAGAAACCTGTATGCAGGTCAAGAAGCAACAATTAGAATCAGACATGGAACAATGGACTGGTTCCAAATTGGTAAAGGAGTACATCAAGGTTGTATATTGTCACCCTGCTTATTTAACTTATATACAGAGTACATCTTGTGAAATGCCAGGTGGGTGAAGCACACACAAGCTGGAATTAAGATTGCTGGGAGAAATATCAATAACCTCACATATATATATGATACCATCCTTATGGCAGAAAGTAAAGAAGAACTCACTGAAAGAGGAGAGTGAAAAAGCTGGCTTAAAACTCAACATTCAGAAAACTAAGATCATGGCATTCAGTCCCATCACTTCATGGCAAATAGATGGGGTAACAATGGAAACAGTGACAGACTTTATTTTCTTGGACCTCAAAATCACTGCAGATGGTAACTGCAGCCTTGTAATTAAAAGACACTTGCTCCTTGAAGGAAAAACTATGAGAAACTTAGACAGCATATTAAAAAACAGAGACATTACTTTGCCAACACAGGTCTGTCTAGTATGGTTTTTCCAGTAGTCATGTATGGATGTGAGAGTTGGACCATAAAGAATGCTGAGCGCCAAAGGATTGATGCTTTTGAATTGTGGTGTTGAGAAGACTCTTGAGAATCCCTTGGACAGCAAAGAGATCAAACAAGTCAATCCTAAAGGAGATCAGTCCTGAATATTCACTGGAAGAACTGTTGCTGAAGCTCCAATACTTTGGCCACCTGATGCAAAGAGCTGACTGATTAGAAGATGCTGGGAGCCAGCGTGAGGAACTCCGCCCATGGCAAAGGTCATGAGGAAGGAGGCTTTGGCATATGCAAAGGCGGGATCAAGCCTCAGGAAACCCCCTGTTCCCGAGCATCTACCCCCAGAACCAGAGTCTGTTTTATGCTCTCACCTACACCTCTGATTTTACGGGGAGCTCTTCCCCATCACCATTTCTGTCAGAGAAGGAGTTAACTTGCAGTTCCAGTTAATAAAAAATCCTGGGTGTGACAAGAGTCTTTCAACTTACTTACTCCTCTGAAGGTTCTCTAGCCTGCCTGAGTGGGTTTGTCCAGCCACATGTGATTTTTTACAGCCTCCCAACTGTGAGAGGCACGAGATGCTTTAAAACTTTCTAAATACAGACTCTTTTGAGAAGTTAGAAGATCATTAGTATAGTATAGTGGGTTGATTAGAAATTATATTGGTGAAGGGTTTTTTCATTTGTCATGCCAATAATTACTGCTAATTCCATGCCCTGGGTGTGACAAGGGTGTCTCAGGTCAAACCTCTCTGCTGACAGACTAGCTTGTGTGACAACCTCTCAACCATAAACAGCACAGAAAGTTTGGAGTATTAGCATAGGGCTTTTCTCATTGTTGAGTCAATGATTGCTGCCAGGCCTTCGTATCCTTAGGCATCTGAGAATATGTTAATCAATGTATTTGGAATATAGAAAAGGAAATATAGTGGTTTTTGATGTTAGCAATACTAGACTTTTTGAGTTAATGAAT
>SJYV01041139.1:0-61603 GCA_006410875.1 Neotragus pygmaeus | reverse complement strand
CTTCCCTTTCACTTTTCGCTTTCATTGCATTGGAGAAGGCAATGGCAACCCACTTCAGTGTTCTTGCCTGGAGAATCCCAGGGACGGGGGAGCCTGGTGGGCTGCCATCTATGGGGTCGCACAGAGTTGGACATGACTGAAGTGACTTAGCAGCAGCACTTCATATTTCTATTATTTTCATGTGATTTTAGGAAACAAGGAAGGTGAATGTGTATAGTCTGCCATTTTGATCTGGAAACCCATCGGATTTTAAAAGATGTCAAGATTGTACATTCCAAGAAACTAAGACTTTTTTTTTGGTGTGGTTAGGTGCACCGTAAATTTGAAGATATAAATAGTTTGAGTCTGTAGCTAGGTATTATGTTCAGCTTATGTTCTCATGTTGTACAGATATTGTAGGTGGAAGCATCAGTTTGGCACAAAGGTTTGGATTTATTCTTTAAGTTATTCCAATTTAGTTTGGGATATCCCAGTTGAGCATCTCAAATTTAGAAAAATTTCAAGTTCTTAAGGAACAGATTATGTTTTAATTATTGCATTTCAGAGTCACAAAATACTCAGTCATTTTTACCACTAGAATATGTTCCATAAGGAAATAAAATCTAAACTGAAGTACCGTTCCTTCTGTTGCTAAGAGAAAAATGTTCCTAAAAGGCTTACCTCATAGAGTTGGATTTACAGACTACTTTCTAAGCAGCTCACCTCACAGCCATCATTGACTTCTATAACTTAATATAAAGAAGATCTGTTTCTTCATAGATTAGGGTTGTAAGATTTATTGGTGACTGAAGCATGTAATTCCTATAAATAAATTCTGAGTTAGATTCTCCAAGGCCAAAGGGCTCACGTGACATTTTTCATTTGGGTACAGAATGGCCATTTGGGCTTATAGGATCATTGAGCCTACATTTCTAGTAGTTGACACTGATCCATTCAAAGTATATAAAATATAGGANAAATAAATTCTGAGTTAGATTCTCCAAGGCCAAAGGGCTCACGTGACATTTTTCATTTGGGTACAGAATGGCCATTTGGGCTTATAGGATCATTGAGCCTACATTTCTAGTAGTTGACACTGATCCATTCAAAGTATATAAAATATAGGAGATGCCTCAGATGCCTCTAAAGTTTTGAAATAAATAATTCAGACACCTTATAATTTTTTGCCTGCAGGCTTTCTGACACTAAGTGAAGGCAAACTTGGTCAGTACTTACATGGGAAATAGTCAAATAAAGAATGGAATCAGCGATGGCTAAAGCAACAAGAATCCTTCCCCTCCTCCCAGTATTTTTACAATCTTTGTGGAACAGTTTCTGGTATAGTATTAATATTATTTTGCAGTGAGTAGGATTTTCTCAGATGGTACATTTTAGTTTTTAGGTGAAAGAAGGTAGGTGATCTTAGTTCAGAGACTACAAAATAAAGCTGCTTGGACACAAACTATTTAATCTTTATTGTCTGACTGAAATAACCTGCTAGGAATTAATGGAAACATTTCTAAATGTTAGTAGAGTGATTTTTTTTTTTAGAAATTGCATTTCAGTTGTTTTTCCTTTTTTCTTTTTTTCTATTCATGTCTCAGATGAGTAAAGAAGTAGATTAATGCATATTCTAAACCTTTTAACAGAAATATAGTAAAATATGTACTATTTACATACATATTTGTATATAGGTACAGCTGTAGTTCTTCAACAGATAAAATTTTTATGTGTTGCAGGGTATAGCATTTGGGATGCCTCAGATTCCTTTTGCAAAATGATGGGATATAAAATGGGCTTCTCAAGTGACACTAGTAGTAAAGAACCTGACTCCCAATCCAGGAGACGTGAGAGATGCGGGTTCAGTCCCTAGGTTGGGAACTTCCCTTGGAGGCAGGCGTGCAATCTAGTCCAGTATTCTTCCTTGGAGAATTCCCATGGGCAGAGGAGCCTGGCGGGCTACAGTCCATGGGCTTGCAAAGAGTTGGACAGGACTGAAGCAACTAAGCATGCACACACAGGATCTAAAGCAATAAATATGACTCACCGTATCTGAACTTTTTATTTAGTAGGCACTCATAGTGGAGAGAAAATCAACTGTACATGTGTGCGATGTGGTATAGAGTGGAATAAAGCAACAGCATTAACTTCCTGTCTTGCCCTTGACATTTCATGTATCTGACTGCAGAAATAGATAAAGAATAGTGTTAGATGTTCCTTGCTGTTATTTTTCAATATCACATATTCAGTCATATTTTTAGTGTTTCTTAATCTTATATATAATGTTACAGGAATAATATAATCTAATAAATACTTGATGTCTTGCAATGGATTATGGCTAGTGGTGGTCTTAAGGGTGTTCTCCATTCAGTCTGGTGACTTGAATCATAAACTGATGGTCCTCAATCCTATCTTCAACATGGCTTTTCTCCTGAACTCCAAATTTCTGAGTCCATATTCAACTGCCCTTGTTTTAGGGTCCTGCTAACTGCAAAGGAGATGGGGAAAGTAGTCCACTGGGATGTCTTGGCAGAAGGGGAGCATGGATTTGGTGACGGTTACCCGTCTTGATCACAAAGCTTCACCTTCCTAACTCTGCTGCTGCTGCTCAGTCACTTCAGTCGTGTCCGACTCTCTGCGACCCCATAGATGGCAGCGCACCAGGCTCCCCCATCCCTGGGATTCTCCAGACAAGAACACTGGAGTGAGTTGCCATTTCCTTCTCCAATGCATGAAAGCGAAAAGTGAAAGTGAAGTTGCTCAGCTGTGTCTGACTCTTCGCGACCCCATGGACTGAAGCCCGCCAGGCTCCTCTGTCCATGGGATTTTCCAGGCAAGAGTACTGGAGTGGGGTGCCATTGCCTTCTTCCTAACTCTAAGTTTAGTTAATAGTTTCACTTTTTTCAAAGTTAGAAGTCTTGGATATACTGTGAATTGTTTCCACTCTTTCTACAACTACTTGAAATTGGTCACCAGATCCCACCAGTTATATCTCTTTAATCCAGTTTCTCTCTATTCCACTGTTGTTCAGTCGCTCAGTTGTGTCTGACTTTTAGTGACCCCCATGGACTGCAGCACACCAGGCTTCTGTGTCCTTCACCATTTCCCAGTGTTTGCTCAAACTCATGTCCATTGAGTCAGTGATGCCGTCCAACCATCTCATCCTCTGGCGTCCCCTTCTTCTCCTGCCTTCTGTCTTTCACAGCATCAGGGTCTTTTCCAATGAGTTGGCTCTTCACACCAGGTGGCCAAAGTACTGGAGCTTCAGCTTTAGCATCAGTCCTTCCAAAGAATGTTCAGGATTTATTTCCTTTAGGACTGACTGCTTTTATCTCCTTTCTGTCCAAGAGACTTTCAAGAGTCTTCTCCAGGACCACAGTTGGAAAGCATCACTTTTTTGGCTCTCAGCCTTTTATTTTGTCCAGCTCTCACATGCATGCATGATTACTGGAAAAAAACATAGCTTTGACTAGAATGACCTTTGTTGACAATGTCTCTACTTTTTAATATGCTGTTTAGATTTTTCATAGCTTTTCTGCTAAGGAACAAGCATCTTTTAATTTCATGGCTGTAGTCACTGTCCACAGTGATTTTGGAGCCCAAGGAAATAAAGTCTCTCACTGTTTCTATTATTTCCCCATCTATTTGACATGCAGTGATGGGACTGGATGCCATGATCTTCATTTTTTGAATGTTGAATTTTAAACCTGCTTTTTCACTCTACTCTTTCACTTTCATGAAGAGGCTTTTAAGTTCCTCTTCACTTTCTGCCATAGGGTGATGTCATCTGCATATCTGAGGTCATTGATATTTCTCCCTGCAACCTTGATTCCTGCTTGTGCTTCATCCAGCCTGGCATTTCTCATGATGTACTCTGCATAGAAGTTGAATAAACAGGGTGACAATATATAACCTTGATGTGCTCCTTTCCCAATTTGGAACCAGTCTGTTGTTCATGTCCAGTTCTAACTGTTGCTTCTTACCTGCATACAGATTTCTCAAGAGGCAGGTGAGGTGGTCTGGTATTCCTATCTCTTTAAGAGTTTTCCACAGTTTGTTGTGATCCACATAGTCAAAGGCTTTAGTGTAATCAACAAAGCAGAAGTAGATGTTTTTCTGGAACTCTCTTGCTTTTTCTATGATCCAATGGATGTTGGCAATATGATCTCTGGTTCCTCTGCCTTTTCTAAATCCAGCTTAAACATCTGGAAGTTCTCGGTTTACATACTGTTGAAGCCTGTCTGGAAAGATTTTGAGCCATTACTTTGCTAGCATGTGAAATGAGTGCACTTCTGTGGTAGTTTGAACATTCTTTGGCATTGCTCTTCTTTGGGATTGGAATGAAAATTGACCTTTAGAAATGAAAGGTAAAGGAGGAAAGGGAAGATATACCCATTTGAATACAGAGTTCCAAAGAATAATAAGGAGAGATAAGAAAGCCTTCCTCAGTGATCAGTGCAAAGAAATAGAGGAAAAGAACAGAATGGGAAAGACTAGAGATCTCTTCAAGAAAATTAGAGATACCAAGGGAACATTTCATGCAAAGATGGGCTTGATAAAGGACAGAAATGATATGGACCTTACAGAAGCAGAAGATATTAAGAAGAGGTGGCAAGAATACACAGAAGAACTATATAAAAAAGATCTTAATGACCCCGATAATCACGATGGTGTGATCACTCACCTAGAGCCAGACATCCTGGAATGTGCCTTAGGAAGCATCACTATGAACAAAGCTAGTGAAGGTGATGGAATTCCAGTTGAGCTATTTCAAATCCTGAAAGATGATGCTGTGAAAGTGCTGTACTCAGTATGCCAGCAAATTTTGAAAACTCCATTCCACTGCTATCTCACTATTTCTTGTGTGTTCAGTTGCCTCTTACCTGTTTCCCATTTACCTTAGTCCTCCTTCCAGACTGGTGGAGCAGTTATATTACTCAGAAATTAGATGAGAATTAAAGACATCAGCTGTCTTCACTTTTTTTAAAGCAGGGCTTCATGACTCACTGAAGTATAAAATTTAAACAAAATTAGTTTGGTGTATATGTTGCTCCTTGCAATCTGACCTTTATCAAGTCATACTCCAGTAACACTTAACTGTGTTTATTTACCAAATATATTATTCCCATTGCATCCTTGTGAATCTTGTTTCTTTTGGTAGCAATGCTCTCTCTTACCTTTCTAAGTGGGTAAATAGTCACCCTTTCCCCTAGTTCACATATAGGCAGGGATTCTGCAATGCATCTTCCTCTGTAGCCTTGATAACATTTTTCATGCATTTGTTAGTAACACTGATAACATTCTTCAACAATTTGAGTGTATGGGTATTATGTTAACATTTAGCTCGGTACCTGGAACATTATGGATACTCAGTAAATGTTTACAGAATTAATAAATACCATAAATTGGCATTGCCAAGAACTCATTACTAATAGCTCTTGTGTAGCTATCCCAAGGCTTTTAGATAACCAGAGGATGACATTAGTTTAATTTCTGATGTATGAACCAAGAATACTTAATGCTAAAGAACTGAACTGTGACTCATTCTGAAATCACATGGTCTCCTGGAGAGGATGGTTGTTAAGAAGACTGACAATTGAGGCGATGGGGGATGTACTAGTAACTGGCCATGCTACGTTCCCTATGATTTAGAGCAGTATCAATCAGTGTGGCCGCCAGTCATATCTTTCCGCATATCAGAAATAGAAATGTGTCAAAAGAAGATTTTTTTCTTTAATTTGAGGCAATGATCTCATAATTGTTCATGATTAGGATTGACTTGTTTAGGCCACCTGGTCTTATCTATTTAAAACTTTCAAAGCCTGAGCCCTCTTCCTTTTTTTCAAATGGGATAAAAAAGCACGTTGGGAATCCAGTTGATACCTTTGAATGGAAATATACTTCCTGTTGATGAGACCTTGTCTTTATATGCTCAGCATTCAGCAGTAATTTTAAAAGACTGCAGAGAGCATCATTTTCCTTTGAATCAGTTTCCTGTTTTCTATAGTCGTGCTTATTTAACCTTTGAATTCCCAGATTTTGGACCCTGTCTTTATAATCCTACCTTCCTGACTTTGTTGACTTCCCAAGACTTTTATATTCATGTTATCCATCTAGTTTCTTGCTTACTGAGTTTTATCTCTGGCTTCTCATGACCATCTTTGCTATTATGAAAATTTTCAGGATAGCTGTTGTAACCAATGTGTACATAACTTCTCTCTCTACCTCTCTGCAATGGACTGTCTTGAAACGAATTTTTAACCTGATTGGATCTAAATAAAAAAGGAAGGAAGTACATGGAATAAGTCTGGAGCCTAGAAATACTCACGATGATTTTTGCCAGCAATACGAGAGTTGCCATATTTTCCAGTGACTTTAGAGAATCAGCCAGAGCATTAAGACAGTATGCTGCCTGTCCCTACAGAGAATGCAATCTATTGGAACTGTGAAATGTCTTTTTATAAAAAGTGAATGTATGAAATGGAAATTCATGATGATAATTTATCTGTAGAGTAAAAAATACATGTTTATCTGCTCCTTGTCTCTTTGTAGGGGTTACCTATTCTTCATTCTTGGTCACTGTGACCCAGAGGACTGAACTCACTCCTTGAATCCAGGGCCGGGTGTGTGATCCATGTCTTGCCAATCACTTTGGACAGAACAAACCATTCAGAGCTGCAAGTTCAGTAAAGCTCAGTCTGAGTCAGTTTGAGATTTTTAGCCGAAACTACTGGGAAAGACACGTTCCCTTTCCACTTGGGTTACTGCATTGATAGAAAATTCTCTTGGAGTTATCAGGGGGCATCCTTACTCACTGTGTGGAGAAGGCATATTTGACAATAAAGCAGATGGAGGGAAACAGAGTTAAGACATAAAGAGACAGGAACAGTGTTGTGAAAATTTATCGAAGCAGCTGGATTCAGCACATGATTTAGTCACATGAAGTGGTAGATTCCCTTTTTTGTTTTAAGCTGGTTTGAGTTGGATTTTTGTCTTCTGTAACTGAAAGAAACTTCAGTCAGTCATTTGAACATAGCCTTTGGATGAGAAATTTAATGGTTTTGTAATCAGTAGGCTTGCTTTTCTTGTTGGAAACGAAGTAAGGCCTTAAAGCGTTTTTCTTGTTTTCCTTATAAAATATCACATCCCTCTGAGAAGATAACTGTCTTGCTAACATCACAGTTGTTTACATCTTGATGAATTTTTAAAACAGTATTTACCAGACGAATTTGGAAACAAATTAGTTACCTTTTCCTCCCTTGAGCTCTGAGGATCACAAGCACCCATTTCCTGAACATTACGGAGAAAACCTTGCTTTGTTTTTTGTTTTTCTTTCTCTGTGATTGTATACAGATAGTTAATGATCCTTGTAGAACATACCTAAACAGTAGAATCCTACTTAAATCCATTTGAGCTTTCTCTGGACTTGAAATAGTGTATGTCCCATAACTGTTAAAGATGTGGTTAGCTGAAGGACTTTCTATCTTCTATGTCTTGGGAATTTTCATTTCACTCTTTGACCCATCACTGAACTTGAGAGGGCACAGTGGCCATTTCTTAGGTCAGATCTTATCCTTTTAGATTTCTAAGGCTGCCTGTGAATTTCTTTGTTATTTTATGACTATATAGGCTTGTCTCTGAGTAAATTTCCAGAATGAAAGGGAGCTTGGAAAACATCTCATTATCATGAAAACACGGTTTCTTATGAGCTCTATTCCATATGTAAATACCCACTCATTTGAGTTTCTTTTCAATGTTTGGCATTTCAGTTTGTATACATCTACATATTTATATATAAATTATTCCACACATTTTAGGGAAAACTATTATGGGGGTGGGAAACATTATGTTAAATAATTATCATTTTTACAATTTGAAAGACTTTTTTTTCCTTTTCTGTTTTAAAACCACTACCCCTCTAGAGCTTATGTAGTAGTGACATTGCAAGTTCTACCATTCCAATCCCTGGATTTCAAATAACATTTTATTCTTGAATAATCAGAGTTCATTGTAATTGGAGATTTCTGTAGAGACTATTCAGCATATTTCCATGGTCTCTCTACCTTGTCTGTTCAATTGATGAGCGACTGTTTCCAAACTTCTCTGAGAAAATTGCACCTAACAGCTTGTGATGCAAATTATGCACGTGCAGGATTATATATTTATATACATAGAGCAGTATTTGTGGTGGCACTTGTGTATAGAAATGGTGCTTCCAACCTCTGTTTATGACCTGATCACAGTAGACCACTGCTTGAAATGAGGAAATGACACTCCATGGTCAGAAAGTTGAGTTCCAGCACCTGTGCATGCTGACATGGCTTGCGTCTTGCATTCCCTGGTTCCAGTCCCATGAACATGTCCCAGGCTCTCATGTGATTTCAGACTGTGGGCTTCGACACAGGCTGTTGCCTCAATCTGCGGTGCTCTCTCTGCCTGCTTTCATCCCTGGCAAGCTCAAGGCTCAGTTTAAGTGTAGTATCTTGAAAGTGAAAGTGAAAGTTTCTCAGTTGTGTCTGACTCTTTGCCACTCCATGGACGGTAGTCTCTGGAATTCTCCTGGCCAGAATACCGGAGTGGGCAGATGAGGCCTTGACTGACTGCTCTGAGCAATCTTTTCCTCTTTGACCCTCATATACTTTTTGTACACTGTTATCACAGCGATTGTAGTATTCTTATTTGTTGAGATGTAGTATTAATATGGTAGACTAAGAACAGAGGCAGACTTTGCCTACCCTTACTTTGCTGCATCTTAAGGCAGGGTGGCTTCAACTGAGGAGTCATAGTTTCTTTCCTCAAAACTGGTGGAAATAGCATACTTTGTGCAATAAACCTACTCCCAAATCTAGACCTCTTTTACAGAACATGCTTTAAACAAGTATGATTTTATAGTTTTGGATTTGTTTACCACTTCATGATTCATTCATGTCTGCTTCCAAGGGCCTTTCATCAGAGAATATTCTACTCTGTCTCTTGATATGGAATAATTGGATAAGGCCTTGGTTTATATGGGAGACAAAAATTCAAAGTAACATGATTAGAGTTAGGCTTTAGAATCCATGGGCTTCCCTAGTGGCTCAGTTGGTAAAGAATCTGCCTGCAATGCAGGAGACCCAGGTTCAATCCTTGGGTCAGGAATATCCCCTGGAGAAAAAAAATGGCAACTCACTGCAGTATTCTCATCTGGGAAATCCAAGGGACAGAGGAGCCTGGTGGGTTACAGTTCATGGGCTCGCAAAAGAGTTGGACATGACTTAGTGCCTGAACCATTACCACCACTGGAATCCATCTTCTGGACTCTGTCCCAAAGCACCTGGCTCTGCCAGAGTCAGCGCAGAGCCAATACTCGGATGAGTCTATCCTCTGCTTGGTTTGTAACCATAGAAAACTCATCCCCAGGAATTAAGACAGCTGTCCTTCTCATGGATATACTTGATGATCGACTGTGTGATCCGGCCACCGCTTTGGGCTTTACTATCTCATATACCCCAATGATGCTCAGTCCTGTTTGACTCAATCCACATGGACAGGTGTCCTCTTATGACCTGGAAAGGTCATTATAAAGCCTTCACTATAAAGCCTGAAGAGGGGAAGGTGGGTCTGGGATACAGGGGCCATCGCCCACACAGTGCTGGACCACAGCAGAGATATTGAGGGGGGAAAATACCAGCGTTTTCCCTCCGTGATCACACAGTATCAGTGAAACTGAAAATGACCAGGTAGAATCAGACATCTCTCAGGGTGAAAAACAAAAGGTGCAAGTCCTCCTGATTATATTCCCTCTCACTTTCTTGGCTTTTTATGAGTGAGTGAGAGAGAAGTGGGGGGATTGAGAGAGTGGGGGGATTGGTAGGAAGAGACTTAGAGAAGTCATTACAATTTAAGAATTGGTCTACAATGTGGCCTGAGTCCTAGATATAGATGCTAAAAGTATCTTGAGGTTATGTAGGCCAAATTGTTTCCACCTTCCATGTCTTTATATCTGTTATTCCAAGACCCAGAGACCTGACTACCACAGGAAAGGAGTCCTCTGTAGCAGTAAAAATACTGTCTGTTACATGTCTTAAATGTCTTTTCTCCTTTCCATATGAACATATTGCAGCATATACTTACTCTTTTCATTTCCGTATCCTTAGCATCTAGCATAATGCCCAGGTCTCCATGAAATAAATGAATTCTGAGTGAATGAATGGTGATGCATGGTTTGCTTTGATGAAAAACATACATTTGAGGAGGCTGCTGGTATGCTTATTTGTATCAATCTTAGGACCTCCTTGAGCATGGCATTCTGTAAATATTCCTATGTGAACATGCCCGTTGTTAGCTTTTGTTTCAAGACCTTTTTGTAGTTGTAAGCTAGCAAGATCAATGCAGGATTCTATGAATGCCATTATTTTCAGCATCCACTCATTTTAGAAGGAAAGGAAGTTCTTTTCCTCACCTCCCACAGCCTGAAGAAAAGTTTCTTTTTTGAGCACAAAATTACCATTTGTTTCAAGCTTTCTCTTCATTTATAGCAATTTCCACATGTTTTAAACTATTCTCAGCAAGAGGAAAATCAACATGTACACTTCTGATACGTGCTAAGCTGATTGACACAGGTTTAAAGGCCTCATGGCTACAACAGAGAAGTTGGAATATTTTTCTTTATTTGCTCTTGACTGTTGTCAATGTTGTCTATGAACTCAGAAGCACAACAAACTGAACTTTTTCCCTTTTTTTAAAGTGCCCCTTCAGGAAGTAGCTGTGGGGGCCCACGGATGCCCACCTCACTTGCCCTTTGCCTTATGACGGTTCTCCATCTTCTTGGGGAGCGACCTTGTTTAGGACACTGAGCTGTTTTGAGTGCTGTTAAATGGACCATGTAAAGGGGACCTTGAACTGTACTACCTAGCAACTTAATCTCTTCTTGAGGATGAGACAGCATACCATTTAGCTGAAGTTGTGCCCACTTATTTATTATGTTGCACAGACTTTGGTTGGGAGGACAGTAAGAGAGCATCCTTCGCAGTCGCCTAGCTTTGGCCTGCCAATTCCAGCTCCTGACAGGTAGCAGGCTAGATTCTTGGCTGCAAAGAATCTCAAAAACAGTTTCGAGATGCTCTAGGGAGGGCAAGTGTTTAGCCTGAGCAATTCAAAGAAGCATAATTGTGCTTCACACTACACAGAAAGTCACCACATCTGTTTCATATTTTTGGCTTTTAGAACTGAACTAGAACAGAGAAATAAACATACAGCTTTGAATATAGAGTAAAAACAAGTTCATGGTGCACAGATGAGCATATTGTATGTAACTCAGTGAAAATTTCCTTAATGAGGGTTTCTTTTGGTTAAGTGAGAAATATTTCTGGTGTTAATCAAGGTTTTTTTAAAAGAGATTTAATAGAAAATATTATCTATTTAAATGTCAAGGCAGCCTATCATCCCCCCTTAAATCTATTACAGTCAATTGTTGAGATGCTGCAGCGGTATTCACGTGACCTATTGCAAATATTTGGGGAGTCATCTGCACTGCATTAGCCTTCCTAGTGGTAGTTATTTAAAAAAAAATAATTTGGATGTAGTAGGCTAAAAACATTCAAGGCAATGAATTAGAACTTCATTAACCACTTTCATCTTTTATTTTGGTTCAAATGTAAATGCAGTCATTTGATATCTAAGTGTATATAATATGTGATGACGGTCTTTTAAAAGTGTAATCTAGCAGAAAATACATCTTAATTTGAATGTAACACTGTCTTAAATATAATTTTAATATTCTTCAGCATCTGGCGTCTCAAAGAATGAGGTCATTTGAGGTTAAGAAACTTTTCCCTGCAAAAATAATAATAATACTAATCTTTAGACAAACAGTGAACAAAGCAAGCACTTATCTAAATGATCAGATGCCATGGAGAAAAGGGAAGAAAGACACTAACATATACTAAGGTTTTCCTTTTGCTAGGGACTTTTACTGTATTATACTCATGTATTTCCTACATAAGTATCATAATGTAAGAATTGGAAATATATGTCCACACAAATACTGGTATGGGTATATTCATTTCAATATTATTCATAATAGCCCAAATGTACATTGACAGATGAATGGATAAACAAAATGTGATATATCCATACAACGGAATATTACTCAGCCAAAAGAAAGAATGAAATACTTATTCGTACTATAACATGGATGGCCTTTAAGTTCTTACGCTATGTGATAGAAGGCAGACACAGTGATCCCATTTATATGAAGGGCTTCCCTGGTGGCTCAGTGATAAAGAATCTGCCTGTAATGCAGGAGCTGCAGGAGACTTGGGTTCAATCCCTGGATTGGGAAGATCCCCTGGAGAAGGGAATGGCAACCCACTCCAGGATTCCTGACTGGAGAATCCCATGGACAGAGGAGCCTGGCTGGCTATCATCGTGTGTTGCAAAGAGTCAGACACTTTCGCTTTCACTTTGGGCTTCCCTAGTAGCTCAGTTGGTAAAGAATCTGCCTGCAATGCGGGAGATGTGGGGGGCGGAGGGGGGGAGATCCCTTGGGTGGAGAAGATCCCCTGGAGAAGGGAACTGCTACCCACTCCCATATTCTGGCCTGGAGAATTCCATGGACAGAGGAAACCTAGTGGGCTGCAGTCCATGGGGTTGCAAAGAGTGGAGCACAAATGAGAGAGTTTCACTTTCCCTTTTTTGGGCCTCACTGGTAGTTTAGATGGTAAAGAATCTGCCTGCAGTGCAGGAAATCCAAGTTTGATCCCTGGGTTGGACTATCCCCTAAAGTAGAAAATGGCAACCCAACATTCTTGCCTGGAGAATTCCATGGACAGAGGAGGCTGACGGACTCCTTTCCATGGGGCTGCAAGGAGTCAGAGACACCTGAGCGATTTTGACCTAAGTATTTCCTACCGTAACATATTGGTAATATTTTTGAGGTCTTTCAGATGATGAGTGACATGAAGTAGCTAGCTCAAACAAGATCTGCCATCCTCTCTTATTTTCTTTCAGTCTTGCAATTACATGTTTTTCTATTTCTTTTTTAACGTCTATCTTCCTAGAGATCTGGAAGCTCCACACGGCCAAGGACTATGTCTGTCCTTCACTGTGTACTCATTAATTGGCTCACGTATGAATAATAACTAATTGATAAATATCAGCAGTAATAGATGTCAGGTCCTATTCTAAACTACTCAAATTTATTGACCCATTTGAACCACCCCAACAAAAGGGTGGATCATTACTATTGAGTGGATCATTACTATTTCTCCTTTATAAGTGAAAAAAAAAGAGACACACAGAGAAGTTAAGTAACCTGTCAAAGTTACACAGCTGTAGGTGGAGGGAAGCAGAATTTAAGCCTCAGAAGGCTGATTCTATCTAGATCCAAACTTTTAACTATAAGATGTATTCCTGGAAGAGTAAGAAATATTCTGAAGTTCATCAAGATTGAAAAAAAAAAGAAAAACCCTCAGACAAAATTGCTCACTTAGATGTTAAGGTCTAACATGATCACTGAGATGTTATCATGACCCCTTTAAAGTAGGGTTGGCCCAACTCCAAAATCAGTTCTCTATCATTGTGTAGTGCTCAAATCTCTTTCCCATCTCTGATTATTAATCCAACAGAGGTAGGTCTTACTAGCCAAAATGTGGTAACACCTAGAAAGATATTAATCTCCTTGATTTCTGGCTTCCTGTTTTTCATATTTAATGACATGGACTTTGTGAGTAATGTGGGTCTGTTTTTTCCTTGCCTGGCAGAACTGTAAGGTGGAGCCGAAGCTCACCTCTGTAACTGATCTAGGCTGATGGGAGTTGAAAGTGTAGCCCTGAAGTTATGGGCCAAGAGACTCCATGGTTCTGTGCCGCAAGCCAGAAGGAATAAATTATTCTGTTCCCTTCTTCTGTCATTTTAAATCTGAAAAGGAATTGTGTGCTATAAAAACCTGAAACCTGTTCCTCTATTGTTAAAGTCTAATTTTTTTTTTTAATAGGCTGTCAGAGATAAGAGAGAGAGGTTGCACAGTTCAACCGTTATTTTCAATCAGGTACCTATCATGCATTTTATATCAGAAAGCCAATGAGTATTTGGTAATTACAGCGATCATATAATCTTTCAAATGCAAATAGTCTGACTCAGATTTCCATTTGGTACCAAGTGTCGATGGAAGAATGGTATAGCCTGAACGTTGTTTTACTCCCATCTGTGTGCACCAGGCAATCACCACTTACAGATGGTTGTGATTCAGAGACAGGTTGCACATGCAAAAAAAGTATGTTTCAGTTATTTTAATAAGATTTATTGCAGTAGTCACAGTTAAATGCTTAAACCTTAATGATAATTGCTGCTAATCTTTCAAGAAAATGATTAGAGTTTAATAAACCTCAAGAAGGATATTTTGCTATACACTTCAGCAGAATTACAAAGGTAGATTTTATGTTTACTCCCTGATCTCATAAATTAGAATGCTGCTTACACCCTTTTCCATCTTCTGAAATTAGATTTTGTATATATACACACACATGTTTATATAAACTGGGGACAAATTAAGACACCAGTTGCACTGAAAAACGTAATTGGTCAAGTGGCAATGAATATTTCTAAACAAATATACTAAAACAATTTCTATTACTCTTGGACTTTTTTTGTGGTAAATATATAGAACGTTTATCATTTTAACCATTTTCAAGTGTGCAACTCAGTGGAATTAAGTACACTTACAATGTCGTATATCTATCACTACTATCCATTTATAGAACCCTTTCATCTTACCAAGCAGAAAACTTGTGCCCATTTAACAGTTACTCTCCATGCCCCTTAGCTCAGCTCCTGGTAACCTCCATTCTGGTTTCTGTCTCTATGAGTTTGCCTATCCTACGGACCTCATATAAGTAGAATCGTAACTTTTTTTTTTTTTTTGGTCATTTTGTGTCTGGCTTATTTTATTTAGTGTAATATTTTTCACTTGACATAATGCCTTCAGGGATCTTCATATATCAGAGTTGTATTCCCTTTTGTGTGTATATATACCATGTTTTTTTAACCCATTCATCTGTTGATGGATATTGGCATTGACATGGGGGATAATGCTGCCATGAACAAGGGTATGAACCTTCGGGTCTTTGCCTCTAATTCTTTTGGATATAGACCTAAGAGTGGGATTGTTGGGTCATGTAGTAGTTCTATGCTTGACGTTTTGAGGAGCTGATGAACTTTTTCATGGTGGTGACTCCATTTTACATTTCTACCAGCAATGCATGAAGGTTCCAGTTTTTCCACATCCTTGCCAAAAACATGGAGAAAGGGTATTTCTTGACCCCTCTCATTTTTTTAAAATAACATACTGATGGGTATTAACCTTGTAATTTTTATGTTAAATACTTTGAATAATTGTATGTAAATTTTTATTTACTAATCCTGTGCAAATAGTCACAAAGTAGGGAATTTAGAATGATCTTAATTTTAAACATATTCCATTGTTTTTGTGTGATCTCTTCAAGAAAATTAGAGATACCAAGGGAACATTTCATGCAAAGACAAGCTCAATAAAGGACAGAAATGGTATGGACCTAACAGAAGCAGACGATATTAAGAAGAGGTAGCAAGAATACACAGAAGAACTATACAAAAAAGATCATGACCCAGATAATCACAATGGTCTGATCACTCACCTAGAGCCAGACATCTTGGAATGTGAAGTCAAGTGGGCCTTAGGAAGCATAACTATGAACAAAACTAGTGGAGGTGATGGAATTCCAGTTGAGCTGTTTCAAATCCTGAAAGATGATGCTNTCACTCACCTAGAGCCAGACATCTTGGAATGTGAAGTCAAGTGGGCCTTAGGAAGCATAACTATGAACAAAACTAGTGGAGGTGATGGAATTCCAGTTGAGCTGTTTCAAATCCTGAAAGATGATGCTGTGAAAGTGCCGCACTCAACATGCCAGCACATTTGGAAAACTCAGCAGTGGCCACTGACTGGAAAAGGTCAGTTTTCATTCCAGTCCCAAGAAAGGCAATGCAAGAGAATGCTCAAACTATTGCACAGTTGCACGCATCTCACACGCTAGTAAAGTAATGCTTAAAATTCTCCAAGCCAGGCTACAACAATACGTAAACCATGAACTTCCAGATGTTCGCACTGGTTTTAGAAAAGGCAGAGGAACCAGAGATCAAATTGCCAACATCTGTTGGATCATAGAAAAAGAAAGAGAGTTCCAGAAAACAGCTATTTCTGTTTTATTGACTATGCCAAAGCCTTTGACTCTGTGGATCACAATAAACTGGAAAACTCTGAAAGAGATGGGAATTCCAGACCACCTGACCTGCCTCTGGAGAAATCTGTATGCAGGTCAGGAAGCAACAGTTAGAACTGCACATGGAGCAACAGACTAGTTCCAAATCAGGAAAGCAGTACATCAAGGGTGTATGTTGTCACCCTGATTATTGAACTTCTATGCAGAGTTCATCATGAGAAATGCTGGGCTGGATGAAGCACAAGCTGGAATCTAGATTACAGGGAGAAATATCTATAACCGCAGATATGCAGATGACACCACCCTTATGGCGGTGAAACTGAAGAAGAACTAAAGAGCCTCTTGATGTAAGTGAAAGAGGAGAGTGAAAAAGTTGGCACTTGAAACTCAATATTCCGAAAACTAAGAACATGGCATCTGTTCCCATCAGGGAAACAGTGACAGACTTTATGTTTTTGGGTTCCAAAATCACTGCAGATGGTGATTGCAGCCATGAAATTAAAAGATGCTTACTCCTTGGAGGAAGTGTTATGACCAACCTAGACAACATATTAAAAAGCAGAAACATTACTTTGCCAACAAACTTCTGTCCAATCAAAGCTATGGTTTTTCCAGAAGTCATATATGGAGAATTGGCCTGTAAAGAAAGCTGAGTGCTGAAGAATTGATGCTTTCAAACTAAGTCCTATGGAGTTCAAGGAGATCCAACCAATCCATCCTAATCTTGAATATTCATTAGAAAGACTGATGCTGAAGCTGAAAGTCCAATACTTTGGCCACTTGATTGTGAAGAACTGACTCATTGGAAAAGACCCTGATGCCAGGAAAAATTGAAGGTGGGAGGAGAAGGGGATGACGGAGGATGAGATGGTTGGATGGCATCACTGATATGATGGACATAAATTTGAGCAAGCTCCAGGAGTTGATGATGGACAGGGAGGCCTGGCGTGCTGCCGTCCATGAGGTTGCAAAGAGTCAGACATTACTGAGCAGCTGAACTGAACTGAGTTTCCACAACTCTGAACAGGAAAGTTTCTTCACTTAAACGTGATGCCAAAAAGGCAAATGTAAATAATTTTCAACCCTTTATGAAAGCTTAAATATCAAAATAGTTTTATCTTAGTATATAAAATAGGAACAGTGATAAAATGCATAAATACATGAAAAAGGGAAAACAATACAGCTTAAAATTCAGGGCATTTCTGTTGTTCAGATAGGAGGTTGTGTGTTTGCTTACCTATGTTGAAATGTGTGTGTGTTTATACATATATACCTACATACATACATAGAGATCCACACATATATACACAAATCTTTATTAATCAGGAGGCAATTTCAAAGAAGGTATGGGTAGTTAACTGGAATCCTGATGGCTCTCAAAACCTGGAATACCCCTGTTAACCTTGGATTTCAGAATTTGTCATTACTGAGAATGCAGTGGTTTTTTTGGGAATGACTTAACAAACAGGTGTCATGTATTAGGCACATTCTAATTACAACTATTTCCTTTTCAAGCCAGGAACTAAATCTGCCTCTTGATTTGAGTGAAATTACTGCCTTTTTAAAGATTGTGCTGTGTTAAGTCGAGACTTCTGGCTGGGGCAAATGTGGAGACTGGGTGTTGGGGAAGAGTTCCGTATGAGAGAGGCCACTCAGGGGGGAACCAGGCCTCCTATTTTAGGGAAAAAAAATCAATGGGTACTGAGTTTTGATTGAAGATGGCTACAAAGCATCTGTGAGACACATTTTAAGGTTTAGTATTTCATTTCTTGTACTAAGCACCAGCATTTTATCACCATATAATTCTAGGTTTATATGGCTTTGGAGCTTCAACTTTGGGTTCATGTCTGAAATAAAAGTCCTTAAATTATTTATTTTTAGTTTTAAGATGAAATAACTTAGTTGTATTTATTTTTTTCAGAATCAAGTACACCATGGTTTATAGAACTATTATGTAGAAAAACTCATTTAAGAAAGTAGATAAAAATGAAATAATTCTTCTTTGAGATCTACAATGTTGGTAGCATTTTCACTGATACCATTCAGTGTTTATAAGTAAATTGTAAGATGCTAGTGTTAAAACAAATGTTTTGTGGCTCTGATAGGGGCACTGAAAAATATAAATTAAAAAAAAACGTGTTATTTTCTCAGGCAACTTACCTTCCAAATTGCACTATAGTGCACTGCAAGATGGACTATTGTACAGGTATTTAAAATGCAACCATAAATGAGAGACCACATTGTCAGGAATAGCCAATATTCTCATTGTACTGGAAATGTGCGTTAGCCTGGGTAGTTGTGGAAAGAAATGAATCATAGCCTCTTTTCCAATGAATGAGTCATGGCTGGCTGAATGGAGGTGGGAGTTTTAAGCGCTTTTTCTTTGAGTGATGGAAAGAATTTTTCATTGTTTTATATATTATTCAATATCTCTGTCACTATCGCTGTTGAAAAATGATATGAAAAATGATCATTTATCATTTAAAATCAATTGAGATATTTACAACTAAAACTTTTCTTCCATGGATCTCAAAGTGCTTTCTAAAAATCAATTAATTTGCACATATACTACTGTAAGGTTTGTCTTATTATCACCATTTTATGGATAAATTCATAGCAAGAGAGGTTAATTAACCCATCACAGAGTCCAAAGGGCCAGAGTGGCAAGGCAAAATGGACTGAACACGAACTTGAAGGCCAGGAACTCTGCTTTTATCATGAATTTTAATTGATTTAGATCAGTTTTTCTAGCCTAAAAAGCACAAGCAATAATTATGAATTATCATGCAGCAATATAGTGTGGATTAAATAATTAATATTCTGAAGCCCTTTATAAATGTGAATTATTATTACTCATTCTAGCCTAGACTGCTAAATCGGCCAAACTAACTTCCAGCACTGGTGACTAAAGTGTAAATTAATGGACTAAGTGAGAAATTCATCTCACACATTTCCTGCTGAGAGAGAAGACTCCTCTGTTCTGTTTGGAAATCTATATATACAAGGCTGTATTTTACTCTACTTCCCTTAATGTATATATTTGCATCTGATTCCCCAATAAGCTGGGAATTCATCTTATACCAAGAGATACATATTTAAGGTACCAGTATAAAATTCTCATCCTATTAGAAAAGCATATCTCCCATCTTTTAGAGATGTACTTTGAATATTGTTTTATGGCTAGCCAAATAATAATTTGCTTTACTACCCTTTTACATGTTTGGAAGTATTATCAAAAAAATAATAGTTTCTCCAAAAACATAGTTTCCTGGGATACTAATCTTTGTGCTTATATTTGGTGCTTTTTCTATAAGTGTACTTTGGGACATTTTGGACATTTGGACATTAATGGACAGTAACTATGTCCATTATAGTTACTGGAATGCCAAGGGTTGCTTGATTGACAGCTTTCCCCCCCTAACTATTTGATTAGAAAAGCTATTGTTAGGAAAAATCCTCAAAACACTTCATGTAAAGGAAAGGACGGCTGGAGA
The DNA here is from genome assembly GCA_006410875.1 of Neotragus pygmaeus. NCBI lineage: Eukaryota > Metazoa > Chordata > Mammalia > Artiodactyla > Bovidae > Neotragus > Neotragus pygmaeus. Next base: position 41,892 of record SJYV01041139.1, on the reverse strand, counting down.
TTGAAAGGTATGAGGACTAAAACTAATTAGTGTTAGGCGTAAGGAAGGGCATGTAAAAGTGTCTTAACCTATTACTGAATACATGATAGGAATAATTTTCAAGATTGTGTTATGACAACATTTCAATCATTTATTCAACAAATATCTTTTGGGTGCCTATCTTATGCTGGACACACAGTTCTAGAAGCTGAGAATAAGAAGCAAGTGTATGACTCTGTGCTCTGTCACTTGCAGTAAACAAGAGAATAAGAGTGTGTGTGTATGTGTGAGTGTATGTGTGTGTGTGTATTCTAAGTTGATTAGATAAGGACGCTTACTCCTTGGAAGAAAAGTTATGACCAACCTAGATAGCATATTCAAAAGCAGAGACATTACTTTGCTGACTAAGGTCCGTCTAGTCAAGGCTATGCTTTTTCCTATGGTCATGTATGGATGTGAGAGTTGGACTGTGAAGAAGGCTGAGCGCCAAAGAATTGATNAGATTTTCCAGGCAAGAATACTGGAGTGGGCTGCCATTTCCTTCTCCAGGGCATCTTCCCAACCCAGGGACCGAACCTGGGTCTCCTGCATTGCAGACAGACGCTTTACCGTCTGAGCCACCAGGGAAGCCCCCAGGGAAGCTTATATTAATCTTAATATTAATATAAAGCAAATGTTCATCTTTAAGTTCTGGTTACACTGGAAGTTCACAGTTTGACCGTGTGTAGCATCCTGTTGTTTGTTGTCATGGAAGTCTTGCAGTGTCACAAAAGCCTGACAAAACCGGAAGCTGCAGAGAGATGCCCACGTTGCCACCACTCTAGCTGCTCAGAAGAGCATGTTTCAAAAAGAGGAATCATCAAGTTATAGATGACCTCTTCCTTTTCTTAAAATTTTTGTTTTGATAAAAGCATGCCCCATTCTTTTTTCTGAGACACTTAGATTTTTAAATTGCTTGTTATCTGCTTCTAGAGGCTTTCCTTGTCAAGAGTGGGATCCCGTATCAGGACAAGAAAGTCTGATATTTCGGACACTGGTTTAAAAGTCCTCCATTTGGCCAGTGGTCTCCGTGCCAGGAGAAGAGTCTTAATGGCATTGCTTTGATGTGAATGGATGCAGCTGACGTTCAGGTGACCTTGGCGATCTGCTTGCTCCCCCCTCCCAGGTGACCTTGGCGATGCACTCACTCAGTGCCCCTCTCACAGGTGGCACGGATGGCATTCATTTCCACTCTGCCAGGTGTCATCGGGCACTTCCCAGGAGCAAGTGTGGCCTTTCTTAAGCCACAACTCCTCAAAGTCAAGCAAATGTTTTTCTTCTGTAGGGATAATATTTACTTTCCTGGTGGCTCAGACAGTAAAGCGTCTATCTACAATGCGGGAGACCCGGGTTCGATCCCTGGGTCGGGAAGATCTCCTGGAGAAGGACATGGCAATCCACTCCAGTACTATTGCCTGGAAAATCCCATGGACAGAGGAGCCTGGTAGGCTATAGTCCATGGGGTCGCAAAGAGTTGGACATGACTGAGCGACTTCATTACTTCATTACATTAGGGATAACATTTAGCCTTCTCACTCTCTTTCCAAGAGCTTCTTTCTTGAAAATTCCCACTTCCTAGAACCCTTCAGGAGGGTCAGACTCTGAGCATCGAGAAGCCAGACGGGAGGAGCCCGTGAGAGAGCAGGTGCAAGGCCCCGGGGGCCTGTGGCTGGATGCTCAGCCTGCATGCAGGGTGGGAAGACGTGGTCTCTGTGTCCCAGTCGGGACAATAGCAGGAGAGCTGAGGTTTGGGGGAGACTCGGGCGCGGGGCCCCCATAGATCGGACACACTGGGATCTGTTTTGGGTCTGTGTTCATGGTCTCCACGGTGATTCTGAAAGGGGATGGTCATGCTGCCATCTGTTTTAGGAAGTGTGGTGAGCAGACAGGTTGACCTCAAGGAGAGAGAACATGCCAGCAAGAAGGCAGAATCAGGCCGCTGGCCCAGTTGGGCAGCTGGTGATATGCAACAGGTTTCAGGCCTGGGCGTCCTGCGTGGGTGTAACTGGGGCTGAGAGGTTGGAAGCCGGAAGGAGCAGGAATGATGAGGAGTGTTGCGTGGCAGTCACGGGCTGGTGAACGGAGGTGCGGTTTTCTCTACCGACGATGGTCTGCAGATTTCATTTGATAAGAAAAGATGAGCAAAGAGAGGATGAGAGCGTGGCCTTGCTAGGGTTAAAGATCCTTTAGCTTTAGAGAGAATGTATAAAAGAAAAATCTCTTTCTGAAGTAATTTATGGAAATGCTGTGCTCCTTTGAAGGCTCCGTGTCACCGCGTGGCACTGCGCAACGTTCTCTTTCTTCACCTGTCAGGCAAAGACCACCTCGAAGAGTCTCACTGCTGATTACTAGTTAATTGTCATTAATAAGTGACAACTGACATTATGGGGGCTTAATGCAGAGAGAACAGAAAAGAGCCACAGATATTCTAATGAGCTGACTCCTACGTGCCCTCTATTGTTGTCGAGAATGAGGAGCTGTCGTCATTGTTCAGGAGATGGGCTTCAATTGCTCTGGAAAATATTCTCTTTTAATTTCTTTATGCAGAGATAATTCCTGGTACTCTGTATTTCTCCCTCTCTCAGCCCCCTCTTGTTTGAGCATGCACGCACATGTGTGCACGCACACACACACACGGTGCACACTTTCCCACTCTCCTGTGAGCAAGCTTAAAACTCCCATGAGCTCTTGCAACTTGTCCCTGGGCAGAGCAGTAGGACCCTGTAACAAAGCGATTCAGTATCCTAGTCATCAATGACTTGGATGGGGACCCAGGTGGAAAGGGCCAGAGCTGAGAAAAGAAGGGTGGTAGGAAGGTGGAGAGGAAGAGTCGATTTAACAAGAAAAGATGCACCAGTTGCCAGGGGAGAGCTGCATGTGTTGACCAGGAACTTGTGAACACACGTCGCAGCCCCTTTACCCCAGAGGAACGTTTCTCTTCCAAGCCCTGAGAACTGTAAGACACTGACAACGACCATCCCCTGCCAAATCCCCACAGAATCCTCCAGAAGACAAGCCGGAGATGAGGGGGAATGATTCAATAGGCATTGAACTTTGAGTTACATCAGTTGCCACTTGTTTTTGATAAGTTTCACCCAAACAGAATCCGCCAGTAAGAATTCTTAACCACCAGGACCCTGTTCTTTCTTGCAGATGGGTGTGTATTTACACATAGAGGCACTACTTTGTTTTGACTCTACCAGAGCAGAAAATACAATAAAAAACGTACAGCCAGGTCATATGGGCCCCGGCTGGAGCAGCCTCACAGTGGCCCCCGTCTGTCTGCAGGAGAACGGGGAGGTAAGAGGAGCACGGGCGGCGTCAGCCTGGCTCCAGCTCTGAAGGTTTCCAAGCAGGAGCACAGCAGGGTGATTCTGCGGAAGGCGCAGGCTGAAGCCAATAGGAATAAGATGTGTTGTTTTTCAAGTGCCAACACCTCCTAACAACAATTTCTCATGCTATCAGATCATTTCACACCGTGCCATCCACCTTCTATCACGTCTTATCACACAAATGCAGTTTCAAGCCTGATATTTGAAGGCTGCTCTGCTAAAGAGAAAAATTCTGCCTTGATCCTTAAAATGTTGCTGTGGCAGTCACTCCTTTGTGCAGCGTGAACCCACTGCCATGCTCGTGTCTGCTCCGTGATGGGCTTCGGAAGCGGGGTTGTTTTGAATGGCAGTGGGTGGCGGGGCCTGGCCTGCTCGCACATTGGCGTGAGCCTGGACCTCCCCCTGATCCTAGCGGGCTACAAAGCGTTGACAGGAGGTGGCCATCCTCGTCCTCAAATCGGCTTGCCGCCAGCTGCACCGCGCTGTTGACATGTGTCGTGATCTCAAGAAAAATGCCCGAGTCTCTTGCGGGCATGCAGCTCTGGGCCCACATCTGGGGCGTTCATACTCACGTTGTTGAGTTCTCAGACTTACATTTTCAGCCTGACACTTAGATTTGGTTTGTTGTTTTGTTTGTAATGCTGTGCATCAGCCCCAGCTTGGTATCATCTGTAGCTGTGATCAGCTTGACATCAATATTCTTACTCACCTAACTTTTATACAAAAACATGGACAAGACATCACAAGTCTGTTCCAGGCCCTGGCTGGCCTCGGTGAATGGACATCCATCCATCACTTGTCAGGGTTTTGTTGGCATCATGCAGATGTAAAAGAGCAGGGGACTCAACGGCTGAAGATCAGACTGGTTTATTAACCTCAACTGCTTTTTCATCAAAGTTGCAATAGCACACAAAATGTGCCTCACCCTGCGCTCAATGCTAGCAGAGTTATTGTTCGATCCGCTCAATTATAAATATATCTTATTAGACAGCCATCCTGTCTCCTTCACAGAAATACCAAAATTTATTCAAGCACCTCTTTTAAAGTGGCAGATAGGCAAACGCACTGGTAGGTTGATGAGATGAATCACGTGTCTGCGTTGGGAGAGTGAAACCTTCCCTGCTTCATGGAAATGTTACAGCTTCAAGAGCATCCTTGTCTGTTAGCACCAAAGCAGCTCAGTTGGGATCTGGTTGCTGCCTGGCCATTCCCTCGTGGTCCAGCGGTTAGGACTCCACCTTCCATGGGAGGGGCTGTGGGTTCCATCCTGGTCAGGGAGCTGAGATTCCCCCATGCCTCATAGCCCAAAACTCAAAACATATAAAAGGGGCAATATTGTAGCAAATTCAATAAAGATTTTTTTAATGGTCTATATCAGAATAAATAATAAAAATTAAAAAAATAAAAAGAAACGTGAATTTCTAAACAAAAAAAATCTGATTGCTGCAACACCTAAAATGTAGAGTTGAGTTGGAGAGAAAGAGAAAGGGGTCAGGGCAGGCAGGAGACACGCTGTGGAAGGGTGGGGTTGGCTGTCCAAGGTCGACCCGAATAGCCGTGTGGTTGGCGTGCCACATCCGTGTGTCCCCACCTGCTCACCTTGCAGGTTTCCAGGGCGGATATGCAGAAAGGTAGCTTGGCCAGTGAATGATGTTTGCTAATCTATGGACCTCGGGCCTCACTGGCTTCCCTCCCCACAGGGGAACAAGTTGATGTGTGGGAGGGATTAGGCGGGCTTTAGGGGACTCAGTAGAAGCAAGAAGAACCCCCAACCCTTCACCATGAGCTCTGAGGGATTCCTGTTTGGTTTCCTGGGCGTTGGGCTCTGCAGTCTTCCAAAGAACAGCTTCCTGGGGACCAGGGGCTGGCATTTCCCTCCTCTGCTCCACAGAAGCCCCTGAAACTCCAGTGCTCTGTGAGTCCTGACGCAGGTCCAAACTCCTCCCCTCGGGCTGGAACAAGGGTGCAGGAGGGAGTGCCCGTGGAAGAGGGGGCTGGAAGGTGCAGCCAGCAATGGCAGGGCCATCTCCAGGCAGGGAGGATGCGCCCCTTCCTTCCGCTGTGTTGAACCGAAAGGAGCCCAGCGAGGCGAGGCTCTGGAGAGACATGATGTTGCCACGTCAGGTGCTGGGCTACTATGACGGCTTGTTTGGGGGAATCTGGGTGATGCTTAGTTTGTGTTCTAGATACATTCACCCTTTGGCTGTTGGCATAAATCAGTCCCTTGCCTTGTAGGACTGATGCCCCAGGCAGTAAAGGCGCGCCCACGGTCTCTGCTGAGCGACGCCTCCACAACACAGCCACTTGCTTCTTCCAGCCATCTCCCCCGTATCTCTTATAGGGATCGCCTTCACCTGCTTAGGCCAGGCCCAGCAGGGATCATCTCCCTTTGGATGAACTCAAAATCATCTGACCAGTGACCTTCGCCACCTCTCACATCACTTGCCTTTGCCATATACCTGATCAAGGCAGTGACATCTGACTGATCCCAGGACACTCCCACACTCCAGGGGAAGCAGTCCCCCATGGAGTGTAGACAACAAGGCCTGCAGTTGGGGGCCACTGTAGAATTCTGCCTTCCACATCCCACAAGAGCCTGAGGTCAAGTGCCTCTGAAATGTAAAAGTGTGTCTGTTAGTAGCTCAGTTGTGTCCGACTCTGCAACCCCATGGACTGTACCTTGCCAGGCTGCTCTGTCCATGGGATTTCCCAGGCAAGAGTACTGGGGTGGGTTGCCATTGCCTTCTCCAGGGGATCTTCCTGACCCAGGGATTGAACCTGCTGCATTGCAGGCAGATTCTTTACCCTCTGAGCCACCAGGGAAGACTTCTAATATGAAAGGTCAAGTCCAAATGACGTCACGTGGCTCACGTGATGTGGGCTGACCACAGGTGAGTAGCCGTGTGGCTCAGTTTCCCTGTCTGAAGTCTGAGGCTGACAACAGCGTGCGTCTCCTTCCTCGTGGAGATGGAATGAGATGATGTTTGCGGGGTGCTTGGCGGGGAGTCTGGGTGAGTGAGCGCTCGATAAATAAGAGCTATAACTCACTGCAGAAGCAGAAGCCTGTGCTCTGCACTGGCCTTGTGGGTGATCTGCAGCACAGAGTACTGTTTCTCAGAGTTTCGTCATCTCCTGTGATGTGCTGAGGTCGGGTCGGGGGCGCAGGGGACGCCCTCCTCAGGCCGCGGTTAAGGCTTAGAAGTCAGATTCGGGAAAGAAGTGACTTCCCTGTGCCAACCCCTAAGAATGGAGGGCTGACCCCCAGCATGAGGAGGAACTGGCTTCAAGGATTTGACCATGAAGGGTAAGTAATGTGTTTTTAAAATAAGCTTCAGAGAGACAGTGAATTTGCCTGTATTTGGCCAGAAACACTCTGAAATTCCTGCAGGATGGGGCTTGAAGATATCTTACAGAAGTTANAAGGAGGGTTTTAACAGTAAAGCAGAAGTTTGAACAATGTAAAGATGCAAACCCTGTGCGTATTTTTGGGAAGAACATACCACCACATAGACGCAATAGTCATGCGAGAGCCCTGAGAAGCTGACCTGTGGCAGAGAAAGCATGGTGGTGAATCTGAGTCATCCCAGGGCTTAGATATTCCTCAGCACACTCAATTCTCAGAAAACAGCAAAGAGACCTTTGGCGATGGTAACTGTGCATATGTACCTGTGGGAAGACAAACTGTTAACACTTGAACACTGGTACAGACTATCAAGAGATAGCAGATGCCTAGTTTATACAAAACTAGCAGAAGCTTGACATCAATTTTGGGGATATTTAGTGAATAATTCTTAAATTTTCAAACCATATTCGTGAATATTATTTGGAAGAAGAGTAAATGTATACTGGAGAAATGTATTTAATTTGGACAACTATGGATTGGATCCAAAGGCCCACTGGCTAACCCAGACAAAGCAGCAGAGTGTTCAGTGATTCATGCATCAATAGATCATAACTTTTGCTTTCAATTCTTTTATAAAGTTAAAATTCACATGCCATAAAATGTACCCTTTTAAGTATACAGTTTAGTGGTTTATGGTATATTCACAAAGTTGAGGACATTTCACAACTATCTAATTCCCCTAGGTTTTCATGACACCATGTATCAATTACCAGTCACTGCTTGGTTCTCCTTTCCCCAGCTGCTTGCAGACTTTAATATACTTTTTGTTTCTGTGAATTTGCCTCTTCTGGACATTTCATATAAAGATGATCATAGAGTAGGTAGTTTTTTGGGTCTTCCTTCTATCACACAGCATAACAACTTCAAGGCCATCCATGTTATAGTATGAATAAGTACATCATTCTTTCTTATGGCTGAATAATATTCTGTTGTATGGATATATCACATTTTATTTATCCATTTGTCTGTCAATGGACATTTGGGCTATTATGAATAATGTTGCTTTGAATATGTCCATACAAGTATCTGTGTGGACATATATTTCCAATTCTTACATGTGTATACCTAGGAGTGGAATTGCTGGGTCATATGAGAACTCTGTTGAGCTTTTTGAAAATGAAAGTGAAAGTGCTCAGTCACCTCTGACTCTTTGCAACCCCATGGACTTGCGAGTCCATGAAATTCTCCAGGCCAGAATATGGGAGTGGGTAGCCTTTCCCCTCTCCAGGGGATCTTTCCAACCCAGGGATCAAACCCAGGACTTGCACATTGCAGGCAGATTCTTTACCAGCTGAGCCAGAATGAAAGCCCAAGAATACTGCAGTAGGTAGCCTATCCCTTCTCCAGTGGATCTTCCTGACCCAGGAATTGAACCAGGGTCTCCTGCATTGTGGGTGGCTTCTTTACCAACTGAGCATTCAGGGAAGCCCACTCACCTTTTTGAGGAACTGCCAAATGATTTTCCAACCTGGCTATACCATTCTACATTCCCATCAGCCATGTATGAGGGTTCCAGTTTCCCCACATCCTTTTCCATAATTTCTGTCTTTTTGATTATAGCCATTCTAGTGTGTATGATTATATTTGTCTCACTGTGGTTTTTATTTGTGTTTCCTTAAGGTACTTATTCAGGGAAGCTTCTATCTGCTTCCTTGGTGGCTCAGACGGTAAAGCATCTGCCTGGAATGCGGGAGACCTGGGTTCGATCCCTGGGTGGGGGAGATCCCCTGGAGAAGGAAATGGCAACCCACTCCAGTACTCTTGCCTGGAAAATTCCATGGACAGGGGAGCCTGGTAGGCTATAGTCCGTGGGATTGCAAAGAGTTTGGACACAACTGAGCGACTTCACATATCACTTCAGGTCGCTCAGCGGTGAAGAATCTGTCTGCAACGCAGGAAATGTGAGTTTGATTCCTTGGTTGTTAAGATTCCCTGGAGTAGGAAATGGCAACCTGCTTCGGTGTTCTTTGCTGGGAAATCACCATGGACAAAGGAGCCTGGTGCCCTACAGTCCATGGGGTCACAAAAGAATCCCACATGGCTGAGCATGTACACACAAGTAGGGTGCATATTTAATCTGTAGATCTATTTGCAGAGTGTTACCATTTTGACAATCCATGAGTACAAGATATATCTCCGTTTGTTTTAGGTTTTCTTTAATTTCTCTCTACAGTGTTTTATAGTTTTCGGTATATACCTTGCACATCTTTTGTCAAGTTTATTCCCAAGTATTCTTTTGAATGCTATGGTAAATAGAATTGTTTTCATCATTCAATTTTCAGAGTTTTTATTGCTATTATGTAGAAATGCAATTGATTTTGGTGCATTGTTCCTGTATCCTAAAACTTTGCTGAAGTAGTTATTACTTCTAAAAAACTTCTAGTGGATCTCTTAGCGTTTCCTATATGCATGATCATGCCATTTTGCAAATATAGTTTAATTTTTCCTTTCCAGTCTGATGGCTTTTATTTGATATTTTCCTTGCCTAGGTGCTTTGACTAGACATCTGTACAATGTTGAATAGAAGTGACTGGAGTGGATATTCTTGTCTTGATCTTAGGAGAAAAAAATTTCAGTTTTTTACTGTATAGTGTACTTATAGATTTTTGTAGATAGCAGTTGAGAAATTTCTAATCTTGGATTTTTTTTTTTTTAATCTTGAAAGGGTGTTGGATTTGTCAAATACATTTTCTAAAATAGTTAAAATTTTGTCCTTTGTTCTATTTCTCTGTGCATCGATTACATTGATTAATTTTCATATGTTGGATGCACATTTGCATTCCTTGAATAAATCCCACTTGGTCATAATGTATAATTATTTTTTTAAGTTGTTGGATTTTATTTGCTAGCAATTTGTTGAGGACTTTTGCAATGTGTTTATTTTTTTAGTATGAGGGTAATTCTGGCTTGATAGAGTGAGTTGGAAAGTGTTCCCTTTTCTGTTTTTAAATTTTTAGGGAAAAATTTGAAAAGGGTTGGTTATTTGTTATTTTTCTTTAAACATTTGGTAAATGACCAGTGAAGATTTCTTGTCCTGGGGTTTCCTTTGTGAAAAGTTTTAAAAATGACTCTTCCAGTCTCTTTACTTGTCATGTTGTTGTTCAGTTGCCCAGTCATGTCTGATTCTTTGCAACCCCATGGACTGCAGCAGGCAAGGCCTCTCTTTCCCTCACCATCTCCCGAAGTTTGCCTAAGTTCATGTCCATTTCATCATCGATGCCATCTCATCCTCTGATGCCCTCTTCTCCTTCTGCCATCAATCTTTCCCCACATCAGGGACTTTTTCAATTAGTCAGCTGTTTGCATCAGATGACCAAAATACTGGAGTTTCAGCTTCAGCATCAGTCCTTCCAATGAATATACAGGATTGATTTCCCTTAAGATTGACTCGTTTGATCTTCCTTGCTGTCCAAGGGACTCTCAGGAGTCTTCTCCAGCACCACAGTTTGAAAGCATCCATTCTTCAGCACTCCGCCTTCTTTANGCTGGGAAAGACTGAAGGCGGGAGAAGAGGATGACAAAGCATGAGGTGGTTGGATGACTTCACCGACTTGATGGACATGAGTTTGAGTAAGCTCTGGGAGTTGGTGATGGACAGGGAGGCCTGGCATGCTGCAGTCCACAGGGTCGCAAAGAGTCGGACATGACTGAACGACTGAACTGGACCTAACTGAACACTGCCCTGGATTCTGTCAGGTGGATGTTTATTTTATGCCAACAAAGAAAATTTTCAGATTATTATATAGTGATATCTGTCTGTTAGGTAATATTTATCTGTGATTAACAGCATTCCCTGGTGACTGAGACAGTAAAGCATCTGCCTGCAATGCAGGAGACTCAGGTTCGATCTCTGGGTCAGGAAGACCTCTGAGGAAAAAGAAGTGGCTACCCTCTCCAGTACTCTTGCCTGGAGAATTCCATGGACAGAGGAGCCTGGTGGGCTAATGGGCTCACGAAGAGTCGGACATGACTGAGCAGCTAACACAACTTCCAAATTAACGACTAAAGGAGCAGGTCTTCCCTTCAGGGCTTAGAGGACAGAGCATTGAAACAGCATTGTTCTCAGGTCTTGAAACCGAGTAGAATTTTTCTTTTGCTGGATTTTAGGCTCATTTGGGAACTGTGACCCCCTTCTGCTTTCCAGTTTCTTTCTTATGTGATGGGAATATCTATCTTAAGCCTGTTCCACCATTGAATTTTAGAAGAGGGTAACGTGTGTTCTAGTTTTCACAGATTCACAGATGGAGAAGAATTTTGCTTCATAGTGGATGGTACCCAGAGCCTTACCCATACCTAATTTAGATGATTAGATAACCAGATTTGGAAACTTTCTTATTGATCCTTAGATGAGATTTTGAATATAGAATTAATGCTATAAATGTTTAAGACTCCTGAGGATGTTCAGATGGGGTGAATATATTTTGCATATGGTATAGACATGAATTTGGGGAGAGGGCAGAGGTAGACTATAAGGTGTTAGACAGTGTCCTTCCAACGTTCTTGTCCACTATGAACCTCAGGATGTGATTTTACTTGGAGGTAAGATCTTTGCAGATATAGTTAGTTAAGAAGAGGTCATACTGAATTAGGATGGATTCTAAAGCCAATGCCTGGTAACTTTAGAAGGCCATGTGAAGTCACACAGACACTCATCCACAGAGAGGAGATAGTCCTGTGAAGACAGAGGCAGAGATTGGAAGGATGCATTAAGGAGCACCAAGAATTGCTGGCTGTCACCAAAAGATGGAAAAAGCAAAGAAGGATTCTTCCCTAGAGTCTTCACAGGAAACATAACATTGCTGATACCTTAATTTTAGACTTCTAACCTCCATAACTCGAAGGGAAGAATTTTGTTATTTTAGAAATTTAAGACTTCTGTTTTGTGGTATTTTATTACAGCAACTGGAGGGAATTAATGCAATTTTGTGCTCATGCATGATAGGAGTGACTAAATAAAGGGAGTTGGAGGTTTTAGAACACATAGGTATAGGACAACAAAGCATTTACTTGTCAAATATAGCATTGATTACTAAGTTCACACTGCAGTATTGTTAGAAAGTTGCTAGGTTATGTACAAAGACTATATACTTTCAAATATTTGAGAAATTTTACTTTTATTGATATAATAATTTTTTAGAGATTCTGGACCCAATTAGATTCTTTTTCCCTAGGATCTTTACTCAGGAATTGAACCAGTGTCTCCTGCATTTTTGCAGGCAGATTCTTTACCAACTGAGCTATCAGGGAAGCCTGGCTCCTTACCAGATAGCATCAGGTATGTCCTTGATGTATGCTCAAATATGCCTACTCAGTTTGCCAATGCTATGTTAACTAGATACTAATGATTTTTTGTTTTCACCCAACCTTTCATATTTCATGATCATGTGTACTTTCTCCATAAAATGCATTTAACAATGAAGCCTGAGAAAAGGAAAGGGAATAAATATATATGTGAAAAGGACATTAGTCACTGAACATTTCTCTTAAGCAGAAACTATAGTGGAGGTTAAAATGGCATTTTTTTTTTTTTAACAATACTATGAAGCTAACCAACCAAAACTAAATTTTAGAGGCCTCATCCTTTTCTGCTCATTTTATCTCTACTGTCATCTCCCTTCAAGGCACATCAGAGACATCATTTCTTCCAGGATGCTATTCTTGAGCTCTGATTCTTGATAATCACCCCACAGCTAGAAGCTGGCTCCTCAGTGCTCTTTCAGATGTCCATTGCAGTGAAATGATTTGTTTCTGTGACTGTCNTCTCCCTTCAAGGCACATCAGAGACATCATTTCTTCCAGGATGCTATTCTTGAGCTCTGATTCTTGATAATCACCCCACAGCTAGAAGCTGGCTCCTCAGTGCTCTTTCAGATGTCCATTGCAGTGAAATGATTTGTTTCTGTGATTGTCCTCTCCTCTTGATCATCAGCCCCAAGGAAGTTCATTGGACTAGATAGATAGGCTGTTTAATTTTTTTTTGAATATGAACATGATTCATTTTAAAAAACAGCTTTAACAGTATGAGTGACACAAAATAAAATGATTAAAGTGTACAGTCTAATAAGTCTTGACATATGAATGCACTCATTGGACCATCACTATAACAGGAGAGCAAACATACTCATCACCCCCAAAAGTTTCCTAATGAAGATGCGATATATTTAAATGAAGCTCTAGAGGAGAAATTTATTGTAGAGAATTTAAAGAATTCTGTCGAAAAAAGTCAGTGGGTTGGTGGACATTTATATAAGTTGAAGCAGCTAAATCAGAAGCACCAGGCAGACCATTGAGCTAGATTTCAGAGACTCATTCTGACCTGCTGAAATCTCTTCCTTGAACTATAAGTGAAGTGAAGTCACTCAGTCATATTTGACTCTTTAGGACCCCATGGACTGTACTCTACCAGACTCTCCCATCCATGGGATTTTCCAGGCAAGGGTACTGGAGTGGGGTGCCATTCCCTTCTCCAGGGGATCTTCCCAACCCAGGGATGGAACCCAGGTCTACCCTCATTGTGGGCAGACGCTTTACCATCTGAGCCACTAGGGCAGCCTGTGGCCCAGCTGGTAAAGCATCCGCCTGCAATGTGGGAGACCTGGGTTCCATCCCTGGGTTGGGAAGATCCTCTGGAGAAGGGAACGGCAGCCCACTCCAGTATTCTGGCCTGGAGAATTCCATGGACTGTACAGTCCATGGGGTCGCAAAGAGTCAGGACTGAGCGACTTTCACTTTCGTTCTATTCCTTGACCCAGAGCTAATCAGTAAGTGGTGTCTTGGGTTTGATGTCAACCTTGGTGAGTCTGGAGTTCAGTAAGAAACAACAGAAGAAGCAACAATGCTGTCATTCATTAATTCTAAAGGAGTTTTCTGGGTGGTTCAGATGGTAAAGGATCTGCATGCAATGTAGGGGACCTGGTTTTGATCCCTGAGTCAGAAAGATGCCTTGGAGAAGGAAGTGGCTACCCATTCCAATACTGTACAGTTTTGTTCACATGTTAACTCCTTCAGGCATGTTACAATTGTAATATAATATGTCATAGTTTGATGAGCATTTTTCTTGTTATTAGTATATAAAGTAATAGTCATTTTTTATTAATTTAATTGGAAGGTAATTACTTTACAATATGTGATGGTTTTTGCCATACATCAATATGACTTGACCACAGGTGTACATCTTTCCCCCCACCACCCTACACTCCCTGCCCACCTCCCAAGTAATAGTCTTAATATCAATTTTGCCTTATATATTACCAAAAAATCTTCTCCTTCTCTATGGTTAAGAGATCAGAGACAGAATGCCCATTATGTTTTCTGTAGGTATCAGTTGCCTCCTCAGCATGTTTCTATATTCTTGGCCAGTCTTCAGAGGTATGGCTGTTGCCATAGGGTGCAGTAGCAGTCAGTTGGAAAGACTCAGGAAAATAATAGAGCCATATGTTGATAAAATGACCTGATGTACAAGTGAGATGTTATTCTTTCCAAAAAGAAACTAGAACTATATTCAAAATTCCTCCAAGTCATTGTGTAAATAGACATGTTTTAAAGTTCCACTGAAAATAGGCAAATAAAAGGGAACAGAGTAAAGGACTAATCAAAAGCAGCAGGAAGAACTTGAAAAATGAACTTTTTGCAAGTCATAAAGTTGTTGTTTAGTTGCTAAGTCGTCTGACTCTTTGTGACCCTGTGGACTGTAGCCCACACCAGGCTCCTCCATCCAGGGGATTCTCCAGGCAAGAATACTGTTGTGGGTTGCCATTTCCTTCTCCAGGAGATCTTCCTGACCCAGGGATCAAACCCAGGTTTCCTGCATTGCAGGCAGATTCTTTACCATCTGAGTCAAATGCTTAATATTTTAATAGTTTGTTTTTCAGATTATGATCTAAGTCTTGGACAGTGAGATACTTTATCATTGCCCAAACATATTATAATAAGTTATTACATTCCACAGTATCTTTAGGTATTTCAGGTCCTTGGAAATGTTTCTGAAACTTGGGTAGGCCATGGGAAAAAAGGAGATTTAAAGAGAGACAAAAACATTGGTTTGGCAGTTTCCTTAAAGCAAGTTTTCAGTGTTCTGGTACAGTCAAAGAGTTGGCTTAAAAATAAGGTGGATACATCAAGCTTTTCTCAAAGACCCATGTTTCCTTCATTACAGTCACTCTGACAGATTTATTAGTCTCTTTATCTTCTTTTTTTGTTTCACTTTTTCCTCCTATCAGTAATGGAGAATGGTTCTGAATCCATGCAAATGAATATTACTATACAGATAAGTGTAGCTGACATTCACTGAATGCTAATTTTATTATTCAGATTTAGCATGTGCATAAATTAAGTTGTGTTGTTCAAGTTTCTTTATACAATTGTTATGAAATGAATACTTCCTAAGCTAAAGTCATTCTCTTGTTAACTTTGTTTTTACACTTCTTTATAAATATACCTATGAAGATTATTTGCCGTCCCTATTTTTTAGAAAGGAAGAATTATAAGTAGAAGGTTAACAATAGGAAGGATGTGCATTAATTTGCATAAAATTATTGTTAAGGAGAAAATTGCAAGTATTGTAATGTTGAGATTACATGCAGTACATAATAATTATGTCATTATACTTTAAATATTCTGTTATTGGTCATAATTGTCAACTTTTAACAGTAACCTTTGAGGAACAATAGGTTAAGGGAAATGGGTAGGGAGAAGATCAATGAGAAATCTTACTGAGAGATAGTAGTGTGGCAGAGACCGACTAGCTATTCACCAAACTAGCTTCTCTTCTCTTCTTCTTGACCACACAGTTAAATCATATTTCCTAACCTTTCTACTCAGGCATAGCCATGTGTTGGAGATCTATCCATTGACATGTGAACAGAAGTGACAAGTTTCATTTTTTGGATTGGCTTATGGATTCTGACAGATAATTCTCTAACTTCTTCTTCACCAACTCAGCACAGCTGGGCCCGGGGCCTTGGAAAACCTCATGGTGGAGATAGGAAGCCACAGAAAAGACGGCCTCTGACATCATGAATGGCTACTGAGGCGAAGGCCCCTCACTGCTTAGAAAAAAGATATGTTTGACTTCATACGAGAAATAAACTTCTATTGCATTTGAGCTATCATACACTTTTTAGTTTGCTACTATAGCTAGTATTACCTTAATGCATACAAATGGAAGCAAAGAATTTCTGGGTAATCCATTCTTAATTTTTAGTATGCTGTTAAACCCACCAAAATTGTGCGTGCATGCTCACTTGCTTTAGTCATGTCTGACTCTTTGCGACCATATAGACTATAGCCTACCAGGCCCCTCTGTCCATGGGATTCTCCAGGCAAGAATACTGGAGTGGGCTGCCATGCCCTCCTCCAGGGAATCTTTCCAAACCAGGGATCGAACCTGCGTCTTCTGTGACTCCTGCATTGAAGGTGGATTCCTTACCACTGTGTCACCGGGAAAGCCCCCACCAAAACTGTACATTGTCTTAAAAAGATATCCTTTATTTTTTATTTGTGAAAGATTTCATTGCTATAACACAAGCAGTTATTATTTTTATGGACTCTATTATTAGTCAGTGACAACAAAAAATAAGGAAATCTTTGACATAAGGGGACTTTAAAATTGTGTTGAAGCAAAAGTCATAGGTTTTTATTTTTATTATTAAGATTGACTCTGAAAAACAAGATCCAGAATGCTGTGAGAAATATGTTGGTTTCTTCATGGTTGGTGTTATGTTTGGATTGTGTATGTTATCTTTATATTCAGCAGTGTGTGTAAGATTTCCCTCTCTCCCTCCCTCCTTTCAGCCAAGTGACTTACATAATGTGTGTCTGTAACTAGAGAGGTGGATTATGGATCTGCTAGAGGATAGATCTGGACTGGAGATAATGTTTGAATTTAATGGATCCTTAGAAATAATTTCATCCTATGCCATTATTTATAGATGAAGGAAATTGTTCCTAGGAGGCATGCATTCTTATAGTGCTTACTGCTTACATAACATTTTGTATCATCTCACTTATTCTTCACGACTTAAGGAATTATTACCTCCATATTTGTAACTGAGAAGTTGAAGACTTAAAAGTAAACATATGTAAGGTTTCCAACTCCTTTGAAGATGATGAACCCTTCAGTAAAGGATTAAAATGATTTATACACCTCAGTTCAGTTCAGTCGCTCAGTCGTGTCCGACTCTGCGACCCCATGAATCGCAGCATGCCAGGCCTCCCTGTTCATCACCATTTCTCGGAGTTCACTCAGACTCACGTCCTTCGAGTTCGTGATGCCATCCAGCCATCTCATCCTCGGTCNAAGGTCCGTCTAGTCAAGGCTATGGTTTTTCCAGTGGTCATGTATGGATGTGAGAGTTAGACTATAAAGAAAGCTGAGTGCCAAAGAATTGATGCTTTTGAACTGTGGTGTTGGAGAAGACTCTTGAGAGTCCCTTGTATTGCAAGGAGAGCCAACCAGTCCATCCTAAAGGAGGTCAGTCCTGGGTATTCATCGGAAGGACTGATGCTGAAGCTGAAGCTCCAATACTTTGGCCACCTGATGTGAAGAACTGACTCATTTGAAAAGACCCTGATACTGGGAAAGGTTGAGGGCAGGTGGAGAAGGGGACAACCGAGGATGAGACGGTTGGATGACATCACCAACTCGATGGACATGGGTTTGGGTAGACTCTGGGAGTTGGTGATGGACAGGGAGGCCTGGTGTGCTGTGGTTCATGCAGTCGCAAAGAGTCAGACACGACTGAGTGACTGAACTGAACTGAATCATGTATAAATGAAACTTGAGGTATGATCACCCTTAGGCAAATTGATCTTTAACTTTGAACCTGTGAAATCAAATATATTCTTCCAAAATACAATGATGGGACAAAGGATGGACAATTGCATTCCAAATGGATAAATTTGGAAAGAAAGAGGAAGGGGTAACAGATTCCAAGTAGGTTCAAAACCTAGCACGACAAGGTTCATGAGGTTGTAAGACTCAAGATTACCAGTGTTTGGCTTAATGCTTTGCTTCCAGACCCACTGGGGTGGCAGTCCTGCTTTTCAGACCCATTGCAGTGCCAAGCAGGGGTCTCTAGGCCTCTTCTGAGTGGTATCACCACATGACTTTGGGTGGTCCTGTTCCCCGACGGCTTTGAGCAGAGGTCATCTGGTTTGTTGAAATTGAGATGATGGGTTCTCCGTTTGAAACTAAGCATGCAGCCCAGATCTTGGACTCTCCTTTGGAGTCCATTCTTTTGTCTTGAGGAACAGGGCACATTTTTCAGCTGAACAAATTTATGGTCCTGGGTTGTAAGCTCAAGAAGTCTGACATCTTCATTAATCTTTTCTCCCATCTCCTTCTCTTTCAGCTCATTAAATTTTATAAGAAATCTATATTTGCTAACTTAGAGATGTCCAGGATATATTATGAGTGAAAACATGCATGTTTGGAGCAATATATAGTTAACGATTCTATTTCAGTATCAGTTTTGTTCAGTCACTCAGTTGTGTCTGACTCTCTGCGACCCCATGAATCGCAGCACGCCAGGTCTCCCTGTTCATCACCATCTCCTGGAGTTCATTCAGACTCACGTCCATCGAGTCCATGATGCCATCCAAACTCTTAGCATCATATATATGATTGTATATGTACATATCTATTTGTATATGTCTGCTGATAAGGAGGATTACGTAAGAGTTACCATAGTGAACTGTTATGTGTAGTCACTTGTTATGATAAAGGGGCATACGGAACTTAGTAGAGGGCATGGGCATTGTTGGAAGGGGATGATGTTTAGCTTTGCCTTAAAATAGTTTTGTGTTTCATAATTTTACTTGTTTCAAAGAGCATGTATTAGAGTTAAACTTTGATTTTCATTTGAAGAAATAAAATATGGTTAAACTAACGAATTTATGAATTATCCAGAATTATGAATGAAATATCCAGAATTATGAAAGATCCAGATCAAGCAACTGCAGCATCTGATTGAGAACTTGCAATAAAACTGGACATCAACAAAATGATTATTATAATGGAAGTTTAAATAAGAAAATAATAGTTTTACATTTGTAAATACTACACTGGAATTGACACAGAAGGAAATGAATATAGCTCTCTTTTTGGGGGAGCCTTAGGGACAGCATTTCCTTCTGATCAGTTTTGACAGTGTTCATCTTAAGACATAACAAAGGGAAAGCTACCAATACCAACAATTCAAGTAAAATTGTAGATCTCTTGTCTATGGACTTTTGAGACTAAACAAAGTTATCCATGAAAAGACCCACTTAAAAGATAACTTTATTAAATCTGCATATTATTGAAACCTACATTGCCTTTCTGTTTTCTTTCCTGAATTCTAACCAGGAAAAAGACCTGCTCAAGATTTCAGGAACTATGATTGATACACACACCCAGAACTAAAAGACTTAGAGAGAGTACACCATTTACTTACTCTGCTTGGGGCCATCCATGTACATGGTTGTACAATGATTAGGATGTAGAGGTTTTCAGCCTTAAGTCTATTTAGGGAACTGATAGGTAACTGAATCAGAAAGAAAGACTTCAGAAAATAGGTTCAAGTGTCTGTCATCCTGGAGTATACAAGCTCCCTACAAATGTATTTTAGAACACTGTGAAATCCAAATAAAATACTATAAATTGGGCTTAAAATATTCATTTTTATGTTAAAGGGTCCATGTGGTACTATTGCCATTTTGGACAATTGCAGAATGATTATTGTTGTGTCTCCCCATCAGGCCTTGGAACTAATTGCATATAGCACCCCACATCCACCCCTATCCCCCAGCTCTGGATATTGCAACAAGCACTTTCCTCTATAGTTTAGGATGCCTTCTATGGGGAGAAGTCTCCCTGGGTTATGGGTCCAGTGTTAGGCTTATGAGTGGAAAAGTGAAAGTGAAGTCTCTCAGTCGTGTCTGACCCTTTGCGACCCCATGGACTGTAGCCTATCAGGCTCCTCTGTCCATGGGATTTTCCAGACAAGAATACTGGAGTGGGTTGCCATGAGTGAATAGTGTTATTTTATAGCAACATGTGTTGTTTGCAGCCATGAAATTAAAAGACTTTACTTAGAAGGAAAGTTATGACCAACCTAGATAGCATATTAAAAAACAGAGACATTACTTTGCCAACAAAGGTCCGTCTAGTCAAGGCTATGCTTTTTCCAGTGGTCATGTATGGATGTGAGAGTTGGACTGTGAAGAAAGCTGAGCACCGAAGAATTGATACTTTTGAACTGTGCTGTTAGAGAAGACTCTTGAGAGTCCCTTGGATTGCAAGGAGATCCAACCAGTCCATTCTAAAGATTAGCCCTGGGTGTTCTTTAGAAGGAATGATGCTGAAGCTGAAACTCGAATACTTTGGCCACCTGATGCGAAGAGTTGATTCATTGGAAAAGACTGATGCTGGGAGGGATTGGGGGCAGGCAGGAGGAGAAGAGAATGACCGAGGATGAGATGGCTGGATGGCATCACTGACTGGATGGACGTGAGTCTGAGTGAACTCTGGGAGTTGGTGATGGACAGGGAGGCCTGGCGTGCTGCAATTCATGGGGTCGCAAAGAGTCAGACATGACTGAGCGACTGAACTGAACTGAAGCGAACTGTGTTGTTTCACCCAGTATGCATGTATGTGCGCTGTCTCTCAGTTGTGTTCCACTCTTTGTGACTCTGTGAACTGTAGCCTGCCAGGCTTTGTCCATGGAATTTTCCAGGCAATGATACTGGAGTGGGTTGCCATTTCCTATTCCAGGGATCTTCCCAGACCAGGGATCCAACCTTGTCTCTTGCGTCCGCTGCACTGGCAGGTGGACTCTTTACCACTGAGCCACCTGGGAAGCCCTTGTTTTACTTGGCCCTACTCTGAAATGTTGAACAAGTAGTTTACTTTTGCCTTTGCTGTTCAGCTCTGTTACATTCAGCGATGCTTCCCTGGTAGCTCAAATGGTAAAGCGTCTTCCTACAATGTGGGAGTCCTGGGTTCGATCCCTGGGTCAGGAAGATCCTTTGGAGAAGGAAATGGCAACCCACTCCAGTATTCATGCCTGGAAAATCCCATGGACCAAGGAACCTGGTGGGCTACAGTCCATGGTGTTTCAAAGAGTTGGACACGACTGAGCGACTTCACTTCCCTTCACTTCATATTCAGTGACACTGCCTCATCTTTCCATGGGGACATTGCCTCTTATATGGACAAAAGTCCTCTTAAAAATGTTAAAGTTTATTACCTTAGCCAAACACTAATTAGCTTTATATATTTCTTGAATGTATGAAAAATATTCTAACAATTCATTGAAGGTTGATGGGTTTTTTTCCTCTATTAGGCACTCAAAAAAACCTTACTGATTAATTTTTTAAAAAGCTAATGAATCAAAGAACTGTTTAAGGCACAGGAAGTGAACCAAGTTTCTGACCTTTTTGGCCCAGGCTTTATCCCCATCAGCAGAGCTTCACATTTACGATACTACATAAATAAAAAATAACAGTAGGTGACAAACCCACAGGGAGAAGTAAGCAGGAGGTGAAGCATTCTAAAGTCTTTCTGTGCATTATCCTCAACACATTTGTTGCATTGTGGTTTTTTGAGGACTATGCTTCCAGAGTGTTGCTTACTTGCTAATGGATACTAACTAGAAGGTGAGAAATCTCTGTCATTAACTGTGGTCAGAGAAGGAGAAGATATTTGTTGAAAGGTTAGGCACCCATGCAGTAGTCAGCTGATGGCCTACTGAGGAATTTATTGGAAGGACTTTAACCTTCCCTACTGGATGGGACTTGGTTTTAGGTATGTATCGATATTATTCCTAAATCAAAAAGTAGGTGGCCCAAGAAGATATCCTGGGAATGAGGAAAAGGCATGTGGGATTTGGATTCAGCAAAGACCTGAATTTAAATACCAATTCTGTTGTATATTTACCTTGGGAAAGAGAGTACTTCCAAAGTAGTTTTTCATATATAAAATACAGACAATATCATTTTCCCCTTATAGGGGTCTGACACGAACCGATGGAGATAATGTCTATAGAATGTTGAGTTCCTTCCAGGCTTTCTTCTTTGTCTTCTCATTCCCTCATTTCCCTTCACTTTTCTTTCTTCTTTCCTTCAAAATGTTCATACATGGTAGACTTGACTATAAGGCACTGGAGTATTTCGCTACAAGAAACATAAAGAGTAAATAGAACTTGAAACGATTTTCCATTTCAGATTCTGTGTATTTGTCATGCTCTGTCACTTCAGTCATGTCTGAGACCTTGTGGCCTGTCCACGGGATGCTTCAGGCAAGAGTACTGGATGGGGTTGCCAGTGTCCTCCTCCAGGGATTCTCCCGACACAGGGATCAAAACCGAGTCTCTTCTATTTCCTGCGTTGGCAGGCAAGTTCTCTAGTGTGAGTGCCACCTAGGAAGCCCATGTATTTGTGAGTGATACTAAAATACATATTCAGGAGTAAGGCTTGGTTTGCAGCAATATCAATGTATGTGCATTCTTAGAATATCTCACTTGATTGGCTTAATTCCTTAGCACCAATTTCATCACCTTGCACATATGGATATAATTAATTTCTCTCCTGAGGAGCCTATGTGGTACCCATAGCAGTGTGTCTAGGCCACATATACTTCTTCAGTTCAATTCAGTCACTCAGTCGTGTCCGACTCTTTGTGACCCCATGGATCACAGCACGCCAGGCCTCCCTGTCCATCACCAACACCCGGTGTTTACTCAAACCCGTTTCTGTTGTGTCAGTGATGCCATCCAGCCATCTCTCCTCTGTCATCCCTTCTCCTCCTGCCCCAATCCCTCCCAGCATCAGGGTCTTTTCAAATGAGTCGGCTCTTTGCATCAGGTGGCCAAAGTATTGGAGTTTCAGNCAGTGATGCCATCCAGCCATCTCTCCTCTGTCATCCCTTCTCCTCCTGCCCCAATCCCTCCCAGCATCAGGGTCTTTTCAAATGAGTCGGCTCTTTGCATCAGGTGGCCAAAGTATTGGAGTTTCAGCCTCAGTCCTTCCAACGAACACCCAGGACTGATCTCCTTTAGGATGGACTTGTTGGATCTCCTTGCAGTCCAAAGTCTTAGTGCAAAGTACATTGTAGAATTATTTTAAATTCTGGATTTTGAAATTTTGGAAATACTGAGCTTTGATTGTTGTTGTTGTTGTTGTTTAGATCAATGTAGATTGTTGTCAGGCATGCATTGTGCTCTCCAGGACACAAGATTAATGTCAAATTACCACAGTAATATTATCTAAAAGGCAATGAAGTCCTGGTAAGGGGGAAGTTTCAAATCTGCTTCTTTCTATAAAGAAAATAATGCCACATATACATGCATGTACATATTTTATGTATACATTTTTACACTGTGTGATCATGGGTTGATTTATTCTCAATAATAACTCTTTTACAAACTGATCAAGAACAAATCAGTGGTGTTGAAAGACTTAAGTGTGAAAGAGAAAGTAAATAGTAAAGGGAGAAGATCCTGGAAAATATTATTTATGAACATAAATGTGTCAGGAAACTCTCATAAGAAAAACACCAATGCAGTATACTAATGCATATATATGGAATTTAGAAAGATGGTAATGATAACCCTGTATGCGAGACAGCAAAAGAGACACAGATGTATAGAACAATCTTNTGATGGTATGGGGAGGGAGGTGGGAGGGAGGTTCAGGATTGGGAACACGTGTACATCTGTGGCAGATTCATGTTGATGTATGGCAAAACCAATACAATATTGTAAAGTAATTAACCTCCAAGTAAATAAATTAAAATTAAAAAAAGAGAAAAACTTACTGGATATAGGAAAATGGTAAATAGTTTAAATGTGCTGTATCTCAAAAATAGTGTTTAAATATTCTGAATACCAAGTTTATTCCATAATAACTAGGTATTAGATTTCATATGAAAAATGCTAATCTGTGTTTATAACTGCAGAGTGATGTTTCAGATAGTTTGGTATATATGATTTTTTTTGCCTTAAATGATACCATTCATTCTGTCTCTACTGTGTCCATCTCTCTTCAACTAGTACTAGCAGGATGTAGCATTATGAGGTACTATATTTTAAATTAGATGCTTATAAATTGTGGTACTTTCTGAAGCTGAATGCCTTTTCAAAATGAAAAAGATTGTCTTCTTTTAGCAAATGTATTTAATGTTTGAAGGCAGAGAAGAAATTTTAATAATTGTTTAATAATTTAATAATAAATCTAAAAGTTTTCAAAATATTAAAAAAAAGAAATTTTAATAGTTGTAGAAAAGGAAATTTTATCCATTTCATAAGTTATATCTATGACAGCATACTTGTTGTCCCATATCTGGCTAAGGGTTACATTCATGAATGAGTCAGACTCTGCCCATGCTTCCTTTTCATGTAGTGCATGTAAGTTTTACTGACAAGTCAAGTAACGTGCCTTTTTCTTTAAAGAATATACAACATGAAAAGGACGTGCTCGAACATTAGGTGGTGTTTATAGCAGTGTAATGACAGATTTTTTTCAAGTTCTTTCCCTCAGCATGAAAGCAGCATTCAATTTATCTTAATATAATGGCTTTATTGAGCTTTTTTTTTAATAGACTGCTTAATTTATTTTTAAAGAATTGCCTTTATTATTTAGAGTAGTTTTAGGTTCAAAGCAAAGTTGAGATGGTAGTACAGAGATTATTATGCCTCCACATGCATAACCTCCCCCTTTATCAACATCTCCCACCAGGGTGATATATTTATTACCACCGATGAACCTATGTTGACACATCGTAATCATCCTAAGATCATAGTTTACATTAGGGTTCACACTCAACTTCCCTTTTCGAATCAATACGTATAATGGCATTTTCTTAGATCTCAAGGCATGCAGTACAGGGATCTGATGTTCCCCTCTATATCTGAATCATTGTGATGGCTTTCTGACCTGGGTAGGCAAAGTGGAGAGTGCAATGGAAGACACAGTTCCTTTTTTTCCAGAGATAGTCTTATTGATTTTGAATATTTTGTCGATAGAAGACCAAATGATAATCCTCTTAATTTAACTAGTAGTATGGATTAAGAAAAACATTTCTTTGAGTCCTAAAGGATAATACTCAGATTACATCTTTCTTCACTTTGAATTAAAAAACCAGCTATATATGTTTCTCAAATTGGAGCAAAATGCATATAATATTTGACATCCAAAATCCCTTCCGCCTTTCTAAATTAAATCTTAGATGCCAAATTCTTTTGATACTTTTCTACCCTTTAGACTTAATACTCTGTCTTCATCACTTTTGATAATACTACTATTAATGATGACCAATATTTACTGTTTTCTATATGGTGGACATTCTGCTAAGCAACTTACATATAGTTGCTCAATCTTCCCTCCTCTTCCAACCCTTGAGTTAAACATTTATTTTACTCTTCAGTTCAGTTCAGTTCAGTTGCTCAGTTGTTTCCAACTCTTTGCGACCCCATGAATCACAGTACACCATGCCTCTCTGTCCATCACCAACTCCTGGAGTTCACTCAANCTCTTCCAACCCTTGAGTTAAACATTTATTTTACTCTTCAGTTCAGTTCAGTTCAGTTGCTCAGTTGTTTCCAACTCTTTGCGACCCCATGAATCACAGTACACCATGCCTCTCTGTCCATCACCAACTCCTGGAGTTCACTCAAACTCACGTCCATGAGTCAGTGATGCCATCCAGCCATCTCATCCTCTGTCGTCCCCTTCTCCTCCTGCCCCCAATCCCTCCCAGCAGAGTTAAAAAAAAATTAAAACTAAGCGAGAGAAAGTCTCTTTCTCAAGATTCAATTTGATTGGGATTTTTCTGAATAAGGAGCTCATATCTTTAACTTATGCAGTGTTTCTTGACTTCTGATGTAGGACAATTCTTCATTGTTTAACTCTTTGTTGAGTATGTCAGGACAATTGGGATCTCTGGTCCAGTTTTTAAATGATAGTAGCATTCCCTGCCCCCATAAGTATTTACCAATAAATACCTGCACATTTCCAAACATCCCCTGGAGAAGGTAGGGTCCCAGCAGTTATGTGGTAGTTATGTGGTCAAAGAATAAAAGATTAAAAAATAGATAAAGTTTTAATAAAAAATTAAAATATAAAAAAGGGTAAACCTGGATTCATTTTATATCATCATATCTTTAAATCTGATTATGCTTGGCTCCCTTAACAAGTGTAGGGATATGGAAGGGATCAAAAGGTAGAACTACTTACAGACTTGAGAGGCTCAACTGATTTTTACAAAACTACATAGTGCGCTGTAAGTGTTGCTGGCATCTATGTGTTCAGTTCAGTTCAGGCTCTCAGTCGTGTCCAACTCTTTGCGACCCCATGAATCACACACAGCATGCCAGGCCTCCCTGTCCATCATCAGCTCCCAGAGTTCACTCAAACTCAAGTCCATCGAGTCGGTGATGCCATCCAGCCATCTCATCCTCTGTCGTCCCCTTTTCCTCCTGCCCTCAATTCCTCCCAGCATCTGAGTCTTTTCTAATGAGTCAACTCTTCGCATGAGGTGGCCAAAGTACTGGAGTTCCAGCTTCAGCATCATTTCCTCCAAAGAAATCCCAGGGCTGATCTCCTTCAGAATGGACTGGTTGGATCTCCTTGCAGTCCCAGGGACTCTCAACTATGTGTAGTTATTTCTTTATTTGGCTGTGGTGGGTCTTCGTTGCCGTGCGCTGGCTTCCTCTAGTTGTGGCAAGCAAGACTACTCTTCGTTTCGGGGCATGGGCTTCTCAGTGTGGTGGCTTCTCTCGTTGCAATGCCCGGGCTCTAGGATGCTCGGGCTTCAGAAGTTGCAGCGCTTGGTTTCAGTAGTTGCCACTCGAGGACCCTGGAGTACTGCCTCAGGAGTTGTGGTGCATGGGCTTAGTTGTTCCACGGCATGTAGGATCTTCCAGAACCAGGGATTGAACCGGTGTCCTCTGCATTGCAGGGTGGATTCTTAACCACTGGACCACCTGGGAAGCCCCATGTGTGTTTTATGGTTGTACTCTCCTATTTCTGTGTAACGTAGTATAATTACAGGTTGCAGGATGAGGACGTGATCATATATGGGGTGGGGAGTCCATTGTTCTGCCTGCCAAACTCAGAAAATATACATTGTATGACTTAATCCTTCAAAAATTTGAGATTTGTTTTATGGACAGGAATAGGGTGGATCTTGATAAAGGCTCTATGTGCACTTGTTTTCAGCTGGTTTGAATTGGAGTATAAAAAAATGTCAATTAGGTCAAGTACATTATATCCTTATTGATTTTATTGTTTACTTGTTTTATTACTTACTGAGAGAAGACTTGAAATTTCCAACTACATTGGATTCTTCTGCTTCTTTTGGTTGAGTTTTTGTTTCAAAATGTTGAAGCTTTATTGTTAGTTACATACACATTTAGGATTATTTTGTCCTCCTGACCTTTTTGTCACTATGAAATAGTCTTTATCTGATAATTACTCCTCCTTCTGAAAATTCCTTTGAAATTAATGCAGTCATTCTAGCTTACTTATGATTCATCTTCCATTCCTTTTATCAGATCTGTCTTTATATTTCATGATTTCTTGTTTTTAGTATGCAGTTGGATTTCATGTCTTTTAAATATAATTTGACAACCCTGCCTTTTAATTTAGGTTTTTAGACCATTTGTACTTAATAGAATTATCTGTATGATCAGATTTAAATCTATTATTTGCAGTTTTTTAAGTAGACAATTTGTTTTTAGATCAGTGTTAGATTCACAGAAAAATTGAGCAAAAGTTACAGAGAGGGTTTCCATACACCTCCTGTACTGTATTCCCCAGTATCTATCAACATCCTACACCAGCATGGCACATTTATTATACTGCTGAACCTATACTGACATATTGTTATCACCCAAAGTCCATAGTTTATACCAGGGGTTACTTCTGATGCTGTACATTTAATGGGTTTCGACAAATGTACAACATATATCCACCATTATAGTGTTGTACAGAATTGTTCCACTGCTCAAGAAATCCTCCTTTGTCTGCCACTGGTTCCTTCTTCCTTCTTTAGTAACCACCTTGATTTTCTTGCCATCTCCATAGTTTTTTCCTTTTTCAGAATGTCATGTGGTTGGAATCACACAGTATGTAGTCTTTTCAGAGGGGCGTCTTTCACATAATAAAATGTATTCAAGGTTCCTTCATGTTGTTTCATGACTTGGTGGCCCATTTCTTTCTAGTGAAGAATAAGATTCACCTATCTGCATGTACCACAGTTTATCTGTTCACCTCCTGAAGGACATCTTGCTTTCTTTCAAGTTTTAGTGATTATGAATAAAGCTACTACAAAGATATGTGTGCATGTTGTGGGGTGGATGTAAGTTTTCAGCTTTTCTGGGTAACCACCAAGGAACATGATTGTTGGGACTGTGTGGTTCCCTTCTTTTGGGTTGAACTTTGGGTGTGCTTTTGGCCTACAGCATTTTTGTGAGGCCAACAAAGTAAACATCTCTCCAAATCTAGGCCTGATTTTACTAAGTCACCTTGTTCTTAAATTCACTCATCCATTCTGTTTCTGCTTATGTAGAAACCATTTTGAAGTGTACACAATCAAGTACTTACAACTCCACATACTCTCCAACCAAATACATCCCTTGTATTTGTCACCTGACACAGTGTATCTTCCTTTCCCAATACAGTAGACTTCCACTGATTAACACTTCCCACCAGATCACATTCCATTTTCTCTGTTGGTAAAATACTTACAATGCCCAGCCCTGCTATTGCCATGTCTGAAAACTTTTCCTGGAAACCACCAGTCAAAATTGATCACTATTCTCTGTGCTTGAAAACACTTCTCACTCCGTATTATGATTAATAGCATATTGCTTCTGTCACCATTGCTAGATTTTGATCTTCTTGAAAACAGGGATCAAATCTTTTTCATCTTTTTAACCTCCAGGCTTACGACACTGTATGCGATGGAACTCGATAAATATCATTGAACTGAATTCAGTGAACTCGGTTCCTGCAGGTATGATGGCGAGCACTTGCCAGTGCAAGGCTTCAAACCCAGCTCTCTTCTCACTCCTGGGTCCAAGCTCTCATCTACTATAATATGGCTTGTTTTCTAATGGTTTCACATCTGGGAGATGCTGTTTTATTTTTATGTTAGATTTGCTTATAGTTTAAGAAGTTGATTGTTTCTTATGTGGATCCTCACATCTAGTTTATATGGGCATTGATTAGTTTTGTATTCTTTGTACCATAAATCCAAATGAGAAGAAGGGTTTCAAAACATGTCACTGAATATATGCTTTTTTAAGAAGCTTAATTTTAGTTTCTTTTCTTTCACGGCGGAGAGCGAGAGCAAAATGAGAGGCAGAGGTGTATAAACCACTTGCAAAGCACCAGAGGAAGCCTGATGTATAGTCATGGGTCCAGGCACATAAACGTCTCTCTTGGCACTCACCACTGTCGGATTATGACCGTGTTCTCAGATTCAGCTGAATGTGTTCAAGGATCTTCTTTGGTCTGAAAGGTCAGCTGCTTTTAGTTGTGCACTGGTAGAATACTAATATGTCCTTATTCAAATTACCTGCTACAGCACTTATTAAATTGATGGCCTTGTGCTCTAATTTAATACTGGTGTCGTTCAGAGGCGGGCTGCAGCAGCACTCTGCTGAACTGGGTGATGCCGAGGCAAAGTTCAAGCTGAAACCGTGGTTTGGGGCTGCATTTTCCCACTAAATTAGCAGTCAGATGCGGTGTACAATTAATTAGCACAAACCAGGGAAAGCTTGTCATTTAATAAGCCTTTTTTATTTCTACATTACACAAACAGTGGGAATTGATCCATTAAGTGCCTGGCTATTAATGGTGTTTAATGTATGTCTGGTTGTTAAATTGAGATGTCTATGTACACACATCCAGAGTTTAAGAGCTCCTCATGGTCAGCTCAGTATTTGCTCAGATTTGAAGTCATGTTCCACAGAATCAATAATAGCTTCGTTACTGAATTTGAACCCAGTTCAAACATGCATATGAATTTAAACTGAAGGTTTCATTATGGTCTCAGAAATAAGGTTTCGTATATGTCAACCAGTTAATCTTAAAGGAAATAAACCCTGAATACTCATTGGAAGGACTGATGCTGAAGCTGAAACTCCAGTATTTTGATCACCTGATGCGAACACCTGACTCATTGGAAAAGTCCCTGATGCTGGGAAAGATTGAGGGCAGAAGGAGAAGAGGGTATCAGAGGATGAGATGGCTGGATGGCATCACTGATGCAGTGGGCATGAACTTGGGCAAACTTTGGGAGATGGTGAGGGACAGGGAGGCCTGGTGTGCTGTAGTCCATTGGCTTGCAAAGAGTTGGATGCGACTGGGTGACTGAACAGCAACATATGTCTTTTTAAAAAATTTATTTTTAATTGAACAGTGATTGCTTTACAGAACTGTGTTGGTTTCTACCAAACATCAACATGAATCAGCCATATTCTTTATATGTCTTAAAGTTCAGTTAGTCCCTGTTCTCCAATATTAAATATTGCATTGTGTTTGCAGCATTCTGCCTTTACTTTCTTTTTTATATAATCCTTGCTCGCAGTTGCCTTAGGCAGAGAATAGCTTTTTCTTTGCAGTATTCAGCGTAGTATCATGAAATTGTAGAGCTGGAAGGAGCCTTATGAAATAAACAGAATGAGATTTCAGCAGCCCTGTTAGGATATCTAGAAAGGCACACTGTCTTACCTGTGGCCTAAGAATAATCCAAAATATTGAAATATTTTAAGCAGCCCTTCAACCTAATGATTTTCTCTAAAAATGATTAAGGATGTTTATACTGTTTTGTGAAGTGGCTGTTTGTTAGTTATGAGATAACTAATAAATGTGTTCTTTGTAGAATGAGTGTCATTATATAATATGCACAGTTGAAAACACTGAAAGCTTTTTAAAAAATTTACTTAACGCAGAGAGGAAAGCGAAAAACCCGATGTGAAAAAATTACTTGAAGGAAAGGATAATTTGTTTGAGCTTTGCTAAGGTTCATTTGTTACATGAAGAGATTGTTGTAGTGGGTTGGCCAAAAAGTTTGTTTATGTTTCTTTGTAAGATGATAGTGTCAGTCACATTTAAATTAGTGAAATCAATCCCTATGTAAACTGTAAATATCAAAGTTCCTTATGTGTTTATATGTGTGTGTGTATGTGTGTACACATATATATGAAGACGTACCTTGAAAACTTTTAAGAAGACCAACAAACATAATCATAAAGCTATGTTAACATCTCTGATTTTTTTCTAAAAACTGAAAATCCTTTCTGCAGGCTTGCATAGGGGATGTTAAGGATGCATTTTTGTTAAAGGATATCATTTGGGGTTATTTTTACTTCTATAATTAGAAGAAATATTTGCACTGCAGGAATTACTTGAGCTGTAAACATTTATTTTTGAAAAAATAGTGAAGTAAAATTCCTATGACATAAAATACTCAGGTTTTGGGGCCAGTTCAGTTCTATGTAGTGTACTTAACTCATTCTGCTCTATATTGCAGTCAGACATTTCTGTGCTTGTTTTCCTATCCTGATGGAAAAGTCCTCTAATGCTGGGACATGTCTAAAATATGGCATTATGTTTTTTATTTTTAAATTTTTTTGTAGAATCAAGAAAAATATCACACATTGAGTAGTTCAGTTCAGTTCAGTCTCTCAGTCGTGTCCAATTCTTTGTGAACCCATGAATCGCAGCACGCCAGGCCTCCCTGTCCATCACCAACTCCCGGGGTTCACTCAGACTCACGTCNTTCCTTTTTACTATTTAGGTATTTTGAAATTGACATAGTGAAAGGACAGCTACAGATGTGTTCTACAACAATTATAAAAAAATCAGCCCATTAAACTTGTTATCCTGACCTAAGCGATGTTTTTATTGAGAGAAACTTAGTGCTTGAGATTATTCCCATATAAGGCACTAGAATAAGTATTATTAAAAAGTTTTGAATTATAGCTGATAAGTATGTAAGACTCAAAGGAGACATTAATTTTTTTAAGGATTCTAAATAGCGTTTACATTTCTGAGATAAGAACTGCATTAATAGAGATTCATACATATCTTTTTTTACCTTTTTTGCACATATGAACACATAAGAGTAGAAAAGACAATGACCACACATTGTTTTTTGTTTAATACTTTTTTAGGATTTGAAGGGATGATTACTATTTAGATTGAAAAATGCACTCTTGGAAGTATTTTTTTCCCCTAGATTTTACTGAAACATGAAAAATTGTTTATAGTTCATACTTATTATGACCATAGGAAAAATAACAATATGTACATTTTGAATATTCATTGGAAGGACTGATGCTGAAGCTGAAACCCCAATACTTTGGCCACCTAATGCGAAGGACTGACTCATTGGAAAAGTCCCTGATGCTAGGAAAGATTGAAGGCAGGAGGAGAAGGGGGTGACAGAGGATGAGATGGGGGGATGGCATCACTGACTTGATGGACATGGGTTTGAGTAAACTCCGTGAGTTGGTGATGGACAGGGAGGCCTGGCGTGCTGCAGTCCATGGGGTTTCAAAGAGTTGGACACGACTGAGCAACTGAACTGAACTGAACATTTTATTCTGACCATTACATACATGTTAAATGCAATCACAGAACTCAAAATATGCAAATGTTTTGTTAGGCACTCAAACTTATCTCATTATTTGTAATTTGTTGTTTAGTAACTAAGTTGTGCCTGACTCTGTGACCGCATGGACTGCAGCCTGCCAGGCTTCCCTGTCCTTCACTATCTCCCGGTATTTGCTCAAACTTATGTCCATTGAATCGGTGATGCCATCCAATCATCTCATCCTCTGTCGTCCCCTTCTCCTCCTGCCCTCAATGTTGCCTAGCATCGGAGTCTGTTCCAATCAGTTGGTTCTTTTGAATTAAGTGACCTGTATTTCCCAGGAAATATCTTTAGCTTAAAGGACAGTATATGGGAAAGTTATTGAGTATAAAAATACCTTAGGAAGATTTTTGAAATATCCAGTCTTGTCTGTTCACAATCCTTTATTTAGATTGCTTAGGTCACTAATCCTATTTTTGCTAAGAATAAGCAAATATATTTGGTTGTTGCTCTTTTGTCTTATTTTTAAGAGCTTTATTCTTAATTATATTTTTTTTCCTACTATAGATCATTTTCTATCATATGGCCTATAAAATCATTCCCAATAGGATAGTGGCAAAAAAGTCATCATCTTTGGAAGACAAGTTTGATTAAAAGGTAAATTCAGACCTCTGGATAGCACATGGGTGATTGCTGCACAATGAAATTGTTGTTCTCATTGAAATTACTGATTATTGCCCATTTGTTTGTTTTTAAGGTAGAGGCTGTTGTTGAGGATTTAAACTAAATTTTCTTGAATTATACAAATACAAAAGTTTGTTTTTAATGTATAACATTTTACATATATTTAATTGATGGATAATTGTTTTACAATATTACATTGGTTTCTACCATACATCAACATGAACCATGCATGGGTTAAACTTTAAAATACTTGTTTAAAATAGTTTGAAATAGGATTTCTGAATTAATCATTATTTTAAGTAGTTTAAGAGTTCTTAACAGTGTATCTCTCTCCTATAAAAAGAGGGAGTAGAAGGCAGAACATTTGTGTTGGAGTGCTTTACATACTAATCATCTGGAATGGAATATAACCAACTCTTTCAAATATCCTTCCACTTGTTATGATAGGATGTCTTTAGATACATTTACAGGATTTATTTTATTTTGCTAATTGATTGGTATATGTAATTCATCCACAGATACAGTTAGTGAAAGCTGGATTCTAAATGACTTTCCTATGATAAGCTTTCCAATTAATTCTTTTCACACTGTTTTCCTGGTGACATTTGAACTTCTTTCATTATATAAAGCACATCTGGAATGAGGCATTGCTGAATAATAATCATGGATGCTAACGTGTTGAAGATTGAACCCCTGACATAGTCAAATGTGTTCTGGTTTAAAACAGTGACCTCAAATAATGCTGGTGTAAGTGAATCGTATTTAGAAAGGATCTGTAGGCAGCTTGCCTGTCTTGGGCTTGAATTGGTGAAAAAGGAAGAAATTAAATTGCAAACTGTCTTCATTGCTTACTAAAGTTGACTATATTGATTCATATTTTTCCTCCTATTCATAAATTTTTTTTCTTTATCTTGTCTGATATAAAAATTTTGCAGTCATTAAATATTAAAAATGTATTATATAAAACATGTTAAATCATGTATTACTTATAATTTACATTTGTGTCAAAGGATTACTGAATTTCTTCCATGGTATATTTCATAAAAGAGATGATATTGGTAAGATCTTGTTTAAATGGCTTGCTAATACAAGACGCAGATCATTTAAAATGGACCTTACATCTTTATAGTATGTTAGAAATGAAGACATTACTTCAAAATGTAGGTAATTATTGCCTCCTCTTTTATCAGTGCTATTTTCTGAGATATTATCATACGAGAGCACTTTAGTATTAAGCAGGGCCTTCGAGTGGCAATAAATCAGTCCAACTGAGTCATCATTGTCTAAGGCATCTGAACTACTGCAACGTTGTGGATCCGACCGAGAGTGTGAAATCACTTGACCCTTGGCATTAACCTTTGCTGAATGAATAGACACTGCTTTCCACATCAAGGAACAAAGCAGAAGACTATTGATTAAACACCACATTCACTTGATATTAAATACTGGCTGAGCTCACTTCTTGCTTCCAGTTCAAGAAGGAGAAATCCAGAGAGTTGCTGAGTCTCATGAGAATGGATGTTTGTGATTCAGAGCAATGTTTTTCCTGCAAAGTACTTTTTTTCTCCTTTGATCAATAACTAGCAGCCATGATCAGCCATGAGTATGTATTGTCAATTCCGACCTGTGTATTTTATCACCTAAGGTGAGAGGTCACAGTGCTATGACTAATACTTCAGTTCTAAGCATGGATTGTTCCCTGACTTCAATATCTCTTTGAAAAAGCAATTTATTTTATCTGTTGCACATGAGTCATTGTTTTGGCAGTTGATTTGACTATGTTAGTAAAATACATGACTTTTCTAAAATTCTTTGGTTTAATCACTCTTTTTGCAGATGTTGAATTTTCTAGAACTTGACATTATTAGAAGAAATCATAAAAAAGGATGTTTTAGGATTTATGATTATAGTTAAAGAAGTATTGTAGTTAAATAAATTTCTCAAGTTAGAAGAAAGCATAAGCTTTGGAAGAGAGGGTAGCAATACTTATGAGAACAAAGGGAACAAGAAAAGGTGTTTTACCAGAAATCTCAAGCTAATTATCTTCTAATCCATCACTTGCCCTGCACAATTGAAAACAGTTTGACAGCTTCTTTGTAGACCTATTTTATCCAGAAGAACATTTGTAGACCTATTTTATCCAGAAGAACATGTGTTCTTGACAGATAAATCATTTCAAGGAACTAAAGTTAAATTTTAGCCACAGATAAGAAAATCACTTTTAAAATTTAAATAGTTTTTATGTGCTCATATAATTAGAATTTATTGTAGGGAGCATCATAATAGGTATAAGTTCTTTCTTTCCTCTCCAAGATTTCTTATTGTTTTGGACCCAGGATTTTACACCAGTAAAATTCTATAAATAATTTTTTTCATTGTTAAAGGTTTTAACTGGCTTGTGTTCAACACCAAAAATTCCAGATCAGTTGGTTTCGATTCTGTCATGGTTGAGCAAAGATCATTTCTTGGCTGAATAATAGAAAGTATTTCCTCTAAGGACATAATGATATAATTTAATACACTCACAGTCTCACACAGTTTGCAGTTTTTGAAAGGGAGTATTAGAAGACTGGGGAAAGTTGATAAAATGAATCATGCTGCTAAACTTAATGGTCAATCCTTTTGATTTGGTGCTTTCTGTAGGATGTATAGCCCTGAAATCTTTCTTTGAAAGCTACTGAAGCTGTGAAAAATATGAACAGCATTCTATCTAAACACCATTTTGGTTATGTATCATATAGTTCCTTTTCTGTATTACTGAGGACATTTGTATAGAAGTCATTTTAGTTCACTATTATCTTGAGCACAGACATGCTATATGTACACAAGAACATTGAACTTGACTTGGAGGTAGCTATGTACAATTTACTTGACTGATAGAATACAGTACCAGCTTGTTCTGTGCATGGCAAATATGATAGACAATCATTTGCAGATAGTAATATTTTAAAGTTATATTTAATGAAAACATTTAACGAGAAGTCTTGGCTTTGAAGTACCAAATAAATGATCTTTGTTCTGCTGTGAAGGAGATACTTTTGTGATATTTGAGACTAATCAGCCTGAATAGAGAAGTGTCTGGATCAAGGTCACATGACAAGTCTGTGACATAGCTGTGGTTCAAATCCATGGAACACATACTGCAGACCCATTGATAATCTCTGTGGTGTCTGTATGTGATTTCTAAAGGGAGATTATTGTAAAATGAGGTGGGTGAGATAGAATAAAATGATAAATAATTACAATTTATTGTAACAGAAATATTGGAATGTTCTCATTCAAAATTGGAAGGATAAGGAAGCAAAAGAGAGAAAGAGGAAAGAGAAGAAAAAGAAGGGGAAAATACTTTTGTCTCTGCCCTACAGATTTCAAAAGAAAAGACTCAGATAAGCATCTCCTTGAGACACATGCAAAAATAGTGTTTATACTAACAGGGATGAGGAGTTCATAATTAAAAAAAGGTTTTTTATCATTCTTTTTAATTAAAAGAATAAATAGGTTCTCATTAACTGCCCCCTGCCCTGTCTCTGTCTTTAAAAGTAATCCAGAGGTGCTTTAGAATGTACTTAGATCAGCTGAAGAGCAAATCTTTCTGCTGTTAAAGGTTGAGTTCCAGAATGGGCTGTTTATAAAACTTCTTTGTTTCTGTATTAAGAACAAACATTCTAGTGGGAGTTTTGGAAAAGCTGAGATAATAAAGGCTCCAAAAGTATCTGCCACAGGTAGATTATTCAGAGTTGATCTTTTCTGAGGTTTGACAAGTTTCCCATTTTTATCTGCTGCCTCATGAGAAACTTCTTTTTAAAAGTTCCCCGTAACAGTTCACATCTAAAAAGGATGGCTCTCAAGATGTTCATAGCCCTGAACGTAACAGTCTCTCTCTAGCCTGGTTAGGTATCTTTTTAGTGTGAGTTTTTTGTTTCCTTGAATTAACAGAAGACTTTGGAATTGATACATGTTGTTAAATCTTTGCTTGGGATCTAGTAAAACCCCGTGTAGTTTATCTGACACAGTAGAGTTTATCTTTGTACATTTGTCATTCCTCATAAAAGATATCGACCAGAATTTTTGTGACTTTGACCAGCAGAGAACCTTAGCTGACATAGTCAAGGATGAAATGCAGTCAGCGGAAATGGAAACACTTCAACCCTGCCCCTGTGGCAAGAATGGCTTCCCGTTAGACAATCTGGTCAGATTCTTTATGGACCCAAAGGGAGGTGCATGCACTGGGCATTGCGTTTATGTTTTTCTTGACCTACCTGCTCCTTAGAGCTCCATCCTAAGGCAGCTGCTTGTGTAAAAACCTCTCGGAAGTATGCGTCATTGATCTAGCCATAATCACACTGATCTGTTGGCTTTTCACTAAACTTTACTTAAGTGAAAACTAACCCTCTTCTTCCTGTATGGGGTTATGATTGACTGTATGTCCTTTGAATGGTGTGAAGATGCTGGCTCAGAAACTAGAGCACTGCTTTTAAATGTCTTTAAAAGAAGGAAGGAGAAATGTGTCCCCTCGACCACTATAGAGCAAGATAAAAAGAATGATGGTGCACACTGCATTGTCCGGGTCGACCTTTCAAGAGTCTTTTTACAACATCTCAACAGCTTGAAAAAAACTTTTCTCCTGCCTACATTTGTTTACTCCCAAATTATCTTTTAAAACAAGCATTTTACAATGATGCATTTTAATTTATTGTTGCATGCATGCTACACACACTATTTATTGAGAATTCCTTAAACAGTCAGTTTCCTGGATGGCAAATAGAGTCCACTACCCACCTGAGATATGTGGAATCAGGATAGTTGGAGAAAAGGAAAAAGAAACATAGGGCTTTGAGGACATGAAAAGGGATTAGCAAATAAGACCATTAGGAAAATATTGGCCTGAGATGTCAGATGGAATAACCCTCCCACATCACTTAGAATCTGTGCACTGGGTGTGTGAAGTTAAGCTTTACCAATACATAGGTAACAAGGTCTAAAATACTTAATAATGAAAGCTATGTTAAGTGTCTTTATGAGGGCAGAGTTGACTTCAGATGCTAAGCTTTCACTGTATGCCACTATAATTTCACGACATGAGGGGAGTCTAAGCACTTAGTAATATTTGTGGGCCTCAGTCATTTCTCCCAGTACTCTCTGGACATGTATATAATTTTTCCACAACTAATAGCTTATTCTTTTATAAGGAATGCTAATGGGGATGGGTAATTATCATCTAGTTGCTTAGGGCTGTACTTTCGTGTATGCAAGAGCAGACCTCTTGCTTCACCTTTCAAAATAACATTTGTAAACATCACAGTGCACCCAGAGCAGCTGAATGGGGGCGTGTGTGCTGACCCAGAATATCAGTGCAGCCAGCCAGCCAGTAACACTGTGAAATACTTTCCATTTTTCACATTGCATATCTTTTATGTGAACACACACACACACATACACACACACTCACACAATGGCAGGTTTAGTCAAAACATAGCTCTACTTAAGAATTAATATTTGCAGTCATTATTTCTTTTCACATGTTATCTTAGTTCTAAAATTAGTGATAATAAGATATGGTGGTTAAATAAGCAAATATTTTAAAGAAATTTTGGTTTCTTTAGATTATTTCTTTTTTCTTATTTTGTTCTCATCGTATTATAAAGGTGGTTGTTAAAGAATTCTTTCCAGTTGGTTCTAAAAATGGTCCAGTTTGGTATAATTAAAGGCTGATGAGTCACTCACCATTGTCTCCAGGTTAGTTTAATAAGTAAGATACGGTGACTGTGGAATTGTGATCAATAGCCTTTGATCTATTGACACAAAGGAATATTTTTAGCAGCAAATTAGACTGTTATGTAATAAGCAACTGTGGCTCTTTTTAAGGGAAAAGTTTTATACCATGATGCAAGAAATGAAATCTGATATGCAGAGAAGAATGAAAACTTTAAGAGACCTTTGAAACATATTTTAAGATATTTGCTAAGAATCTGGAGACTGACTTTAGCAAAGAAATGTTGTCTTCCATTCCTCCAGAGTTCAAACTGCATTTAATGCTCTTTAGTTCCATTTGTTTTCTGGTTCAGTAAAAAATTTCCTTTTATGATTTTTAGAATGGCCATTATTCTCAAATCAGGTTACCAAATGTTGTTAAATTAGGCAGTAGCATTATCTGTTTAGAATTAATGTGAAGCAACATCCTTCCTGATTTATAGTATTTATTCTAGAAGATACTTATGGAATGTATTATTGTCATGAGCATGAGTGTTAAGGACTATGAAACCATTACTGGCAAAGAACTTATCACAAAATATTCAGTGCAAAGGGATATCTGATGCTTATCAACATGTTATAAAGAACTTTAAATAAAAAAAATGTCTTGAGATTTTGTGTGAGAGACAACCTTTGAGATAAGTTTGGGCAGTCCCTATTTGGAAAGAAATTTAAACCTCACTGTCAGATGGCATTTTCATTCATTTGAGAAATTATTTTATCCGTTGAAAGGGACCTTATTGCAGATGTACAATCCATCAGGTCAGTTCAGTCGCTCAGTCATGTCCAACTCTTTGTGACCCCGTGTAATGTAGCACATCAGCAAGCTCAAACTCATGCCCATTGAGTCGGTGATACCATCCAATCATGTCATCTTCTGTTGTCCCCTTCTCCTCCTGCCTTCAATCTTCCCCAGCGTCAGGGTCTTTTCCAATGAGTCAGTTCTTTGCATCAGGTGGCCAAAGTATTGGAGTTTCAGCTTCAGCACCAGTCCTTCCAATGAATATTCAGGGCTGATTTCTGTTAGGATTGATTGGTTGGATCTCATTTCTGTCCAAGGGACCTTCAAGAGTGTTCTCCAACATAAAGTTCAAAAGCATCAATTCTTTAGCACTCAGCTTTCTTTATAGTCCAACTCTCACATCCATACATGACTACTGGAAAAACCATAGCTTTGACGGTATGGACCTTTGTTGGCAAAGTAATGTCTCTGCTTTTAATATGCTATCTAAGTTGGTCCTAACTTTTCTTCCAAGGAGCAAGTGTCTTTTAATTTCATGGCTTCAATCACTACCTGCAGTGATTTTAGAGCCCAAGAATATGAAGTCTCTCTCTGTTTCCATTGTTTCCCCATCTACTTGCCATGAAGTCATCGGACTGGATGCCATGACCTTAGTTATTTCAATGTTGAAGTTTAAGCCAACTTTTTCACTCTCCTCTTTCACTTTCTTCAAGAGTGTCTTTAGTTCTTCACTTCCTGCCATAAGGTGGTCGCATCTGCATATCTGAGGTTATTGATATTTCTTCCAGGAATCTTGACTCCAGCTGTGCTTCATCCAGCCCAGCATTTCTCATGATGTACTCTGCATATAAGTTAAATAAGCAGGGTGATAATATACAGCCTTGACATACTCCTTTCCCAATTTGGAACCAATCTGTTGTTCCATGTCCAGTTCTAACTGTTGCTTCTTGACCTGCATACAGATTTCTCAGGAGGCAGGTCAGGTGGTCTGGTATTTCCATCTCTTGAATTTTCCACAGCTTGTTGTGATCCACACAGATCCACAAGGCTTTGGTGTAATGAATAAAGCAGGAGTATATGTTTTTCTGGAACTCTCTTGCTTTTTCCATGATCCAGCGAATGTTGGTAATTTGATCTCTGGTTCCTCCACCTTTTCTAAATCCAGCTTGAACATCTGGAAGTTCACGGTTCATGTATTGTTGAAGCACAACTTAGAGAATTTTGAGCGTTACTTTGCTAGCATGTGAGATGAGTGCAGTTGTGCTGTAGTTTGAACGTGCTTTGGCATTCATTGCCTTTCTTTGGGAGAACAATCCATATCTTAGCCCATACCACACTTGATTATAATTGCGTTCCATCTCTCACTAGCCTGTGATTCCACGAGAGAAAAGAAGAGTAGGCCCATCAGTAAATTTAATTATAGTCTCAGAAATTGGATGTTTGTATACACCCTTGGCATCTTTGCTTTAACTTCAGCCGACCAGGCAAAGGAAGCCCTAGAATGTTAGACATTTTTTAAATGTGTAGATGTAACACACCTTTCTTTTCTTTTTATAATACCTTTTCCATTCTCAGCTAGTTTTATAATCGAGTCATATTTAAATGTCTCCACCAGGCAAGATCTCTTTTTTAAGACATTCACTGAAGAAATAACAACGTCCTACTAGCAAAAAATAAAGCATAAGTTAACAATATGTGTGGCTCTAATCAAATTTAATACATAAGCTATACATATAGTTTTAAACAAGTGAAGTTGTATTCTTTAAGGCATTAACAGTATTTGTCCTGAAGAATCCTTTGTGAACTTTTACTGGTGCTATACACCACTTTTGATGGCTATCATAGCTTGGTCCTGAGATCTGGTCTGCTTGCTTGCAAATTAACCTGTTCTCTTTGGTGCATAGGATAAGAAATGTGACATTGACTTTGGAATTTTGATCAATAGCCTTTGATCTTAGAATCCTTTGTCTTACTTGTTGCAAGTGATAATGCACAAGGAACACTTTGTCTGCAAGAAGAAATATAAGGATTTGGAGTTAGAGAAAAATAGATCTCTAATCAGCCAATTTTACTATGTTAAGTAAAGGCTACGAAGAAAACACACATCCCCTTTATCAAGGCTTGTTACTGGGAGAATAGCGTAGACAGGGACAGGGCTCTGTATTTTAAAATTTTATATGTAAAACAAAACTTTCCTTTAATGAACCCAGTCTTATATGACCAAAGTTATTTCACAGTTGCTCTCTGAAGTTCTGTCTAGAAAAATGAATTGTTTAGTAGGAGATTAAATCTTCCAGGATGAAATGATAATAGCAGCCTTATGGCAGAAAGTGAAGAGGAGCTAAAAAGCCTCTTGATGAAAGTGAAAGAGGAGAGTGAA
>SJYV01041136.1:0-15177 GCA_006410875.1 Neotragus pygmaeus | reverse complement strand
GGTTCATGACATTGTACAGGAGACAGGAATCAAGACCATCCCCATGGAAAAGAAATGCAAAAAAGCAAATGTCTCTCTGAGGAGGCCTTACAAATAGTTGTGAGTTTCAAAAGACCATAACAATTAGAAAGATAATTCTTGACTGGCCACCACCTCCGGGGCACTGTACATGGAGCATATTGAAACACAGTCCCAGTTCTGTGAAAAAAGGCCTATTTACTTCGATCAGAGCATAACCCTGAGGGACAGGCTTCAGGTTGCTCACACACCTAGAGACTAAGGAGGCACTCCAAGAGAAAACCTCTAAGCTTCACTAAGGCTTAGTGAAGCTAGCCTATAGGCGTTTATACGCACACACATTAAGAGCTCCATTTTTTTGCAACTGTCACCCAGGGGACACCTCTAGATCACCAGGTCTGGAATTAAGCAGGACTGTATAGCTTTATGAATTTTCCAGGTGGCCCTAGTGGGAAGTTCATAGAATTTCACTGCTGGTATAGGAGACATAAGAGATGTGGGTTTGATCCCTGAGTAAGGAAGATCCCTTGGAGGAGGGCACGACAAACCACTCCAGTATTCTTGCCTGGAGAATCCTATTAACAGAGTAGCCTGGAAGACTTACATTCCATGGGGTCACAAAGACTCAGACACGACTGAGGTGACTTAGCACACACATATGCATATTTCTGCGTACTATAAAACCTGCTGTCTAAAGATCTGGCATCCTTTAGCTGTTGCCTAAAGGTGAGGGTGAAAAAAGGTGGTAAATAAGATTCTTCCTTGTGGAACACAGAGCCCTCAGCACACCCTCAACTACAAGGCCATTTCAAATAAATCAAGTGGCCCCTTGTGCAACAGGCACATGAAAAGATGCTCAGCTTCACTAATCATCAGTTCAATTCAGTTGCTCAGTGGTGTCCGACTATTTGCGACCCCATGGACTGCAGCACGCCAGGCCTTCATGTCCATCACCAACTCCCAGGATTTGCTCAAACTCATGCCCATTGAGTCAGTGATTTCATCCAACCATCTCATCCTCTGCTGTCCCCTTCTCCTCCCACCTTCAATCTTTTCCAACATCAGGGTCTTTTCAAATGAGTCAGCTTTTCACATCAGGTGGCCAAAATATTGGAGTTTCAGCTTCAACCTTAGTCCTCCCAATGAATATTCAGGACTGATTTCCTTGAAGTTGGACTGGTTGGATCTCCTTGCAGTCCAAGGGACTAATCATCAGTTCAGTTCAGTTCAGTTGCTCAGTCATGTCAGACTCTTTGTGACCCCATGAATCACAGCACGCCAGGCCTCCCTGCCCATCACCAACTCCCGGAGTTCACTCAGACTCAAGTCCATCGAGTCTGTGATGCCATCCAGGCATCTCATCCTCTATCGTCCTCTTCTCCTTCTGCCCCCAGTCCCTCCCAGCATCTGAGTTTTTTCCAATGAGTCAACTCTTCGCATGAGGTGGCCAAAGTACTGCAGTTTCAGCTTTAGTATCATTCCTTCCAAAGAAATCCCATGGCTGATCTCCTTCAGAATGGACTGGTTGGATCTCCTTGCAGTCCAAGGCACTCTCAAGAGTCTTCAACTCTCCAACACCACAGTTCAAAAACGTCCATTCTTCGGCACTCTGCCTTCTTCACAGTCCAACTCTCACATCCATACATAACCACAGGAAAAACCATAGCCTTGACTAGAAGGACCTTTGTTGGCAAAGTAATGTCTCTGCTTTTGANAGTCCAAGGCACTCTCAAGAGTCTTCAACTCTCCAACACCACAGTTCAAAAACGTCCATTCTTCGGCACTCTGCCTTCTTCACAGTCCAACTCTCACATCCATACATAACCACAGGAAAAACCATAGCCTTGACTAGAAGGACCTTTGTTGGCAAAGTAATGTCTCTGCTTTTGAATATGCTATCTAG
Organism: Neotragus pygmaeus; assembly: GCA_006410875.1. NCBI lineage: Eukaryota > Metazoa > Chordata > Mammalia > Artiodactyla > Bovidae > Neotragus > Neotragus pygmaeus. Next base: position 13,256 of record SJYV01041136.1, on the reverse strand, counting down.
GTTGGTCATAACTTTTCTTCCAAGGAGTAAGCGTCTTCTAATTTCATGGCTGCAATCACCATCTGCAGTGATTTTTGAGCTCCCCCAAAATAAAGTCTGACACTGCTTTCACTGTTTCCCCATTTATATCCCATGAAGTGATGGGACTAGATGCCATGATCTTTATTTTCTGAATGTTCAGCTTTAAGCCAACTTTTTCACTGTCCACTTTCACTTTCATCAAGAGGCTTTTTTGTTCCTCTTCACTTTCTGCCATAAGGGTAGTGTCATCCTCATATCTGAGGTTATTGATATTTCTGCTGGCAATCTTGATTACAGCTTGTGTTTCTTCCAGACCAGCGTTTCTCATGATGTACTCTGCATATAAGTTAAATAAGCAGGGTGACAATAGGGAGCCTTGACATTCTCCTCAGCAAACTGCAAATCAAAATCGTGAGATATCACCTCACACCTGTCAAAATGGCTGTTATCAGAGAGTGGAAATAACATGTGTTGTGAAGAATGTGAATAAAAGGGAGCCCCTTTACATGTTTCTGGGCTTCCCTGATAACTCAGTTCGTAAAGAATCTGTCTGCAATGCAGGAGACCCTGGTTCCATTCCTGGGTTGGGAAGATCCACTGGAGAAGGACAGCTACCCACTCCAGTGTTCTTGGGCTTTCCTTGTGCCTTATCTGGTAAGGAATCTGTCTACAATGTGGGAGACCTGGGTTTGATGCCCAGGTTGGGAAAATTCCCTGGAGAAGGGAAAGGCTACCCATTCCTGTGTTTTTGCCTGGAGAATTCCATGGACTGTATAGTTCATGGGTTACAAAGAGTCAGAAACAGCTGAGCTACTTTCTCTTGTACATTTTTAGTGAGTGCATATTGGTATGGCCAGTATGGAGAATAGTATGGAGGGTCCTCAAAACTCTAAAAATAGAACTAAGATATGATCCAACAATTCCACATCTGGATTTTTATTCAAAGAAAGTGAAAACACTAATTGTGAAAGATATATGTTCATTGTGGTACTTTGTATTAGCCAAGATATGAAAGTGAAAGCTTTAGTTACTTAGCTGTGTCCGATTCTTTGCAACCCCAGAACTGTAGCCTGCCAGGCTCCTCTGTCCGTGGAATTCTCCAGGCAAGAATACTGGAGTAGATTGCCATTCCCTTCTCCAGGGGATCTTCCCGACCCAGGGATGGAACCCAGCTCTCCTGCATTGCAGGCAGATTCTTTACTGCCTGTGCCACCAGAGAAGGCCTGACCAAGATATGGAAGTAACCTAAATGTCCATTGATAGATTAATGGATAAAGAATATCACACATACACATAAATATTACTTGGCTATAAAAAGACATTTTGCCATTCATGACAACACAGATGGGTGTAGATGGTATTATGCTAAGACAAATAAGTCAGAGAGATAAAAATAAGTATTGTGATTTTACTGATAATATGGAATCTAAAAATAAAATATGAACAGGCAAAGAAAACATAAAGAGAAAGAAAGTCACAGATGCAAATACAGAGAACAAAATGATGTTTGCCAGAAGGCAGGGGTTTGAAGGAGTCAGGGAGATGGGTGAAGGGGTTAAGGGCTGAAAATAATAAATGAGAGAGAAAATATGTAATTGCAATAACATTGTAATAATACAAAATTCTCTACAAAAATAGGGTATGCATCTAAAATATTATCATTGCTTATTTTTGGATAGTTAGGACATGACACTTTTTATGCAATTCTTCCAAAATCATTTCATATCATATTTCTAAATGATTTCTCTAATAATTTCAAAAGAGTGTGCATAGTGTTAAGAAAACTTGCTTTGTGTAGAAACACAACCTTTGCGATCATAAATGACAGTTTCTCCCATTCTGTCAGGTCAACTTTAATACTGACATGAAATCTTATAAATTTAAAATCCAAAGTGCCACTCTGTTCATGGTGGATGGAGAGAAATCCCTTAATGATGCAAAGATTCCAGGTTGAATGGGGATTCTCTTTTCAGTTTCTTTTGTTAGCACTGCATTTTTTTTATCTCCTGCTGAATCTGTGGCATAATGCTCATATTTCTTTCAGGCTTTCATTTCAAAATAAACCAAATGGGGGCAATTGGGCTTTGCAGTGACTAATGAACCTCGCAAATATATCAAGAAGACTATGAGTTTCCCAAACATGTACTGTGCTCTTATTTCTGAAGTATACCCAAGCATCAACATTTCCTTATTCAGAAGAGCTAATGCAACATAAACAATCATGCTCCTAGGTAGAGCATTCCATTGAACACAAACTGAATATACGGCAAGTCATGTTGATGGACAGGAAGGCCCAGTGTGCTGCAATTCATGGGGTCGTAAAGAGTCGGACACGACTGAGCGACTGAACTGAACTGAACTGATATTTATATTTACCTTTTAGATCTAATTAAATTTATACCAGGATAAATAATTTAGGTTGATATGTAAGAATACTGTTTAAACATTTTTAGCTTTTATTTGTTTTGATTTGCACATCAAAACCTTCACAAATATCAATATAGCTTTATGAACTCAAGGTATAATTTTTTTTTTGCACCAACGGTACTGCAAAGTAAAAGGTACTGCTAGAAGTTAAATTATTTTATTTAATTTTTCATTTGAATCAGAAAAGATTCATGTAAGCTCTGTGGATTGAAATCTAAAGAACAAAGGAAACATTTCACTAATAATTGCAGAGAAATACAGCCAAAGAGACCTCTGTTACTAACTCCTTTTAGCAATATTGAAATTTACACATGAAATTAGCCATGCATTTATTCATTTGCTAAAAAATGAGAACAGAACTCTATAGAGATAGCACTAGGTCCACAATAGGGACATTGAAAATTTATTCAAACTAATAAGTGAAAACAATGAGCCAAAGTAATGATCTTTATTCAAGCAAACTGCCTGACATTAGCTACACAATAAATTTACTACATATGAACCATTGGATTTCAAAATCTCAAATATTGTGGGAAAAAAGGTAACTTACTTATTGATAGATTAATATATTCTAATCATATTGGAAATAACATTAAACTTTAGCCAAAAGCAAGGTGGTATTTTTGGTGCTAGTTTTTCTAAGCAATTTTAATCGAGGGATTTAAAATTTCCATTAAACTCACTTTTTTAGTTGCCTATTAGGATATTGGAGCATTAAAAGCAACCCACAAAACTGAAAACTGCTCACATAGAGGTAGTTCCACAGAAGGAAGTATTCTAGAGAGAAATTTTTTATATTAGAANTGAACTGAACTAAACTGATCTGGAGTAAAACCAGGGCTGTGCAGTGCCTTGCATAGCACAATCTATATGACCTGCAGACCCTGAAATAAGGCACTACACAGTCAGCTTGGCTACATGCTGTGGTCTTGGATCCTGAAATTAAATATGACAAACCCATACTTTGTGCCAAAATGAATTATTAGGAAGTTTTATAACATAACCTGCAATGATATACAATGCTATGTTTCCAAATGAATGATATGGCAAGTAGTACTGTATTTCTTAATCTATGTATCATATATATCTAAAAGGTAAAATAATATGATAAACAATAGATTTATTCTTTTCCCCACACAGTTCCTTTATGTAGATGTGAGTTGCTGGCCTCTATCACTGTCCTTCTCATGGAAGAACTACTTCTAACATTTCTTACAGGAGAAATCCATTGACAATTAATTCCCTCAGTAATTTTCTGAGAAAATTTTATTTCTTCTCCACTTTGAAAGGATAATTTCATTGGTTATGTATTTGGAATCTGGTGTTTTGTTTTGCTTTTTCATTCAACATGTTAAATTATTTCACTCTACCCTTCTTCCTTGCATGATATGATGAGAAGTTCACTGTAATTCTTACCTCTGTTCTTCTATAGGGAAGGTTTTTGTTTGTTGGTCTGTTTATTTGTTTCTGAGCACTTTCAAAATTTTCTCTTTGTTTTTCTACCTTTGTTTATCTATACCTTTTGGTGTTCTCTGAACTCTCTTGTTTCATCATTCAGGTCTGGAGTTAATTTTGGAAAGTTCTCAGCTAGTCTTAGGTCAAATATTTCTTGTTCACCTTTTGTTCTTTGCTTCTGGTATTCCATTTATGCATATGATACATTTTTTGATGTTATTCCATAGTACACAGATGGTCAACTCTATTTTTATTTTNTTGGAAAGTTCTCAGCTAGTCTTAGGTCAAATATTTCTTGTTCACCTTTTGTTCTTTGCTTCTGGTATTCCATTTATGCATATGATACATTTTTTGATGTTATTCCATAGTACACAGATGGTCAACTCTATTTTTATTTTTTTCTCTTTAGGTAGTAACATTTCTTTTTACAAATCTTCAAACTCATGAATTCATTCCTCAATTGTGTCAAGTCTCCTGATGCTCTCAGCAAAGGTATGGTTGATTTATATCCCANGTGATGGACAGGGAGGACTGGTGTGCTGAAGTCCATGGGGTCACAAAGAGTTGGACACGACTGTGCAATTGAACTGAACTAAACTGATCTGGAGTAAAACCAGGGCTGTGCAGTGCCTTGCATAGCACAATCTATATGACCTGAAGACCCTGAAATAAGGCACTACACAGTCAGCTTGGCTACATGCTGTGGTCTTGGATCCTGAAATTAAATATGACAAACCCATACTTTGTGCCAAAATGAATTATTAGGAAGTTTTATAACATAACCTGCAATGATATACAATGCTATGTTTCCAAATGAATGATATGGCAAGTAGTACTGTATTTCTTAATCTATGTATCATATATATCTAAAAGGTAAAATAATATGATAAATAATAGATTTATTCTTTTCCCCACACAGTTCCTTTATGTAGATGTGAGTTGCTGGCCTCTATCACTGTCCTTCTCATGGAAGAACTACTTCTAACATTTCTTACAGGAGAAATCCATTGACAATTAATTCCCTCAGTAATTTTCTGAGAAAATTTTATTTCTTCTCCACTTTGAAAGGATAATTTCATTGGTTATGTATTTGGAATCTGGTGTTTTGTTTTGCTTTTTCATTCAACATGTTAAATTATTTCACTCTACCCTTCTTCCTTGCATGATATGATGAGAAGTTCACTGTAATTCTTACCTCTGTTCTTCTATAGGGAAGGTTTTTGTTTGTTGGTCTGTTTATTTGTTACTGAGCACTTTCAAAATTTTCTCTTTGTTTTTCTACTTTTGTTTATCTATACCTTTTGGTGTTCTCTGAACTCTCTTGTTTCATCATTCAGGTCTGGAGTTAATTTTGGAAAGTTCTCAGCTAGTCTTAGGTCAAATATTTCTTGTTCACCTTTTGTTCTTTGCTTCTGGTATTCCATTTATGCATATGATACATTTTTTGATGTTATTCCATAGTACACAGATGGTCAACTCTATTTTTATTTTTTTCTCTTTAGGTAGTAACATTTCTTTTTACAAATCTTCAAACTCATGAATTCATTCCTCAATTGTGTCAAGTCTCCTGATGCTCTCAGCAAAGGTATGGTTGATTTATATCCCAATGTTTTTATATTTCTGGCATTTATTTTTTTCTTAATGTTTCCATATCTATGTTTATGTTATCATATACTCTCTCTCTCTGAATGTTGTCTACCTTGTTCACCCGGGCCCTTAAAATATGAACTAGAGTTATTTAAACTTTTCTATCTGGTAATTTCAAAACTGTGTCATACCTGAGTTCTGGTTTCTTAGGTTTGTCTAGTTTCTTCAATTTAAAAAATTCTTTTGGCTGTATTATTAAAAGCTGAACATGGTGTATCAGGTAATAGGAAGTGAATAAAAAGGCCTTTGTGAGGTATGTTAATCTGACCAAGAGTTGGGCTGCTTTTAATCTTTGGTGTAGCTGTAGTTACTAATGGCTTCAACTTTCTCTGTGTCCTTGTGTTTTTCTTCTCCCTCAATACAGTACGTGTCTTGCCCCTCTGTCAGCCATAATCTGCTATAGTTAACCAGCAGCCATACTGATGTGGTAAGGTAAGTTGTGTGGGATGATTCCATCTATGTCTTGCTTTTATTACTTAAGAGAATGATTTTTACTACTTCAAACTTGATTTTCCTAATATGTAGACTCATTTCTTTAATTTTTCCTAAAACATCATTTAAAAAACCATATAATTACATGAATACCAAGAACCTAGCAATACAACAATACGGAAATATTGATGGGATTCAGTTACCTGGAAACTTCTTACTTATTATATCTTATTATATCTTCTTATTACTTATATATATATTATATATATATATAATAATTATATGTAGTAGCAATTCTAGAATCAGGAAATCTTGGAGCCAAGATAGTGGAGATTTTAGTATTGAAGATACATTTCTAAATATTTTTTTCTAATTCTTTTAAGAATGAAAAAAGGAGTCTATGATAATGCAAAATAATTATCTCTTTATACAGTTCTCTTTTTAGAAGTAAGCATTGATCTATTAAAGTATTATTACTTTATCATTACAATAATTCATAACTAATAAAATACTTCTTCCTCTTGATTTCCTTGTCTCAGTTATAGACACCAGTTGTTCTAATCTGACACCTGAGAATCAAACTTCACTGTGGTATTTTCCGTACCACTCAGTTCCCATTTCATAATCACCACATCACCATTCTCAGTATCTTTTTAATCTATTTCTTTTATGATCTTCTGTCATCATCATCATAGTCCTCAGTAATGTCATGTCAAAATAAATCTTAATCAACTGTCTGACTGGCCTTCTAGACTTCATTTTTCCTCTCATCACACCATGTTTTACAAAAACATTTGAGTGGATTTAATTATCTAACTTTTCTCTAAGCTTTCCTTGGGGAAATTCAGTATTTGCTTTGCAATCACTTTCATGTCCAAGACATGGTGAAACTCATTTATTATTCTTTAATCTTCACCCTCTTCCTCTACCACTCAAAACTTTTATATCTCCAAATTTGCCATGCAATCTGTCTTTCCCTGCATTTGTATATGTTGAATTTCCTTGCTAATTTTATGTATTGTTCAGTTATCAGCTCACATGTCATTACCAGTATCTTTTATGTTCTGACTTTAATATATGTTTTTTAGGTATAATCCTGTAACAATTCTCTTTCCTCCTGCCAAAGTACTTATCACATTTTTAAAAAGAAATTTCTTGTCTCTCTTCTTGGTACACTTAGACTCTCTAAACATCAAGTATTTTTTGATTAACTGAATAACCAGTATCTGACATATAATAAATTTCAATAAAAACTTCTTTGTCATTGATTTAAAGTTCAGAATAGTTTTAGATGATCTAATGGTCTTTTAAATTGATATGCTTTTGTCTTTTGTCATCTAAATAGAGCTTGTAGCTATTTTAAAAATATATTTACTCTGGATTAATACTAGAATGGTTATATCATGCAATATTATAGTGACTTATCCAAATATATCACTTTTAATTGTACAACTTGTTAATACATTCACATTTTATATTTATAATTTCAATATACACTTTGATTTATTATCCAAATCATTTTCCTGTAAGAATCACCTCTGTTTCCAAGAAGAACAAAATAATACAATATTTTCAGTGCTTGGTAACCTGTCTAACAATAAGGAGTCTCACATACCATAAGCAGAAGAAACATTAAAAATTAATTTTATTATTTTTCATAAACAAGGATTACTATCAATGCCAGACCCTAAGGTGGAGACACTGGGGCAAAGAACTTTTTTTTTTTTTTTTTTGTAGTGAGCTTTTTCACTTTGGGTTATCTTATAGTTTTTAAAGATCTCATTAAGAGTGACTATTGAACACTTCAGAACAAATTATTGGCCAAAAAAAAAAAAAAGAATATTAAAATCTTCATCCATTTTGTGAGTTAAAATTAAAATTGAATTTATATAAATGATAATAGGAATTTCAGTCAAAGCCTGGACATGTCATTTGTTTTTATCACATTTTAATGAAATTTACAAAAAAAAATACACTAAAATCAAACCTTTGTTTATATACTGGATATAGGTTAGCTCCTGTATATGCTGTTCACTGTCACTTGCATTTTAATAACTCCTTATGCAAATGAACAAACTTTTAACACCTCAATTTAAATGATGAGAGATATGTTGAACATCAACAAGGATTTCCAATTAAGACAGTTTCATAAAAGCAAATGGAACATTCACCAGAAAAGTAGCTCATTGCTTGTGCTCAAATAAAAAGTAAGTCTCAGTAAGATTTTAGCTAGCACTTAACATTTGGTTCTCTAGAACATCACTGTAGATACAGCCCTGTCTCTTTCTCCTCATGCCCTAACACACATGTGTTATACATCACTACTGAAGGCAATCATTTCGAAAGTTCACTTCCAAGAGGCTGGTTTAGAACTTCAGTGTTAAATATAAACATTACCTTTTCTCAGAAGTAACTGTTCAAAAAATATGAAGCTTTCTGTTCACTTTCCAATCTAAGTGTAAACTCCTTGCTATTGCTCCAAAAACTAAATTTTCTGCCTGGAAGTTCTTTCTTAAAATATCCATATGACCATCTTGTCCAGATCTTTCAAAATAGAATAACAGATCAGAATTACTCTTCCATATGAAATAACCCTCTAAAACTAGACATAGCATATGAAACGGTGGTTTTCAAACACAGTATATTAGGAAATGATGATAACAGTCCCCAAGAGAGAGTAAGCCAATTGAGATAAGCCTTCAACTGTCCTACTTTATTGCTTCAAGACAACATTCTAACTGAAGGGAGAATCAAGAAGGGGAACTCCAAATTTCTTGATTTGTTGATACAGAGTTAAGAATCTAAACGGGCAAGTGAAAGTGCCAGTGTTAGTCTCTCAGTTGTGTCTGACAATCTGTGACCTCATGGACTGAAGCTTGTCAGGCTTTTCATTTTTCAGGCAAGAATACTGGAGGGGGTTGCCGTTCCCTTCTCCAAGGATTCTTCCCNAACATCTGAGGGATTTTTACTATAGCTTTGTAGTATTGTCTGAAGTCTGAGAGGCTTATACTCCAGCTTTGTTCTTTTTCCTCAGGATTGCTTTGGCAATTCTGGGCCTCTTGTGCTTCCATATGAATTTTAGAATGACTTGTTCTAGTTCTGTGAAAAATGTCATAGGGAATTTAACAGGAATCACATTAAATCTGTAGAGTGCTTTGGGTAGTATGGCCATTTTAACAATTCTGTTGTAATTCTTTCAATCAAAAGCATGGGCTTTCTTTCCATTTCTTTGAATATCTTCAACAGAAACTTGAGGAATTTTTTTTAAGGAATTTAAAAAGAGCCTTTGGGTTTGGTTACTTTTAAAAATTTGCCTAATGCAGTGCTTCTCCAGGAAGGCACTAGGACTCCCTGGGGATCCTTGAGTCAGACCCTCTCAAGGGATCCAGGAGGTCAAAACAATTTTCATATTAATACTAAGATATTATTTGCCCTTTTCACCGTCCTTTTCAAGTATACCGTGGAGTTTCTCATGGGCTGCCTGCTGTCTCTTATACACATCTGACTCTGTGACCCCATGGACTGTAGCCCACCAGGCTCCTCTGTCCATGGGATTCTCCAGGCAAGAAGACTGGATTGGATAGCCATTTCCTTCTCCAGGGGATCTTCCTGACCCAGGGATCAAACTTGTATCCCCTGCCTTGGCAGGTGGGTTCTTTACCACTAGTGCCACCTGGGAATCTCCAGATGTCCCACAGGCATATCTGTTTCAGCACACTCAAACCTGAACTCATTGCTCCAGCCCAGCACCCATGCCTGCTACTTCACCACCATCATCATCTAGGTAAACAGTGCCTCCCCATACAGTCACCCAAAGCACTGACCCAAGAGTGAAGGATGCCTCCCACCCCTTCACCTATGGCTCCACTCAGTCCTCAAGTTCAGCCAGTTCTACCCCCTAGATGATTCTCAAATTATTCTCATTCATCCTGGAATAAAGCGACTGCCTCTCCTCTGGATTTTCTGACAGTGAATTGCCACTCCACCCCACCCACCCACTGCCACCAGAAGAAATCAGCCCACTGCAACACTCCCTTGCTTAAATCCTTCCAGGGAATGCCTTCATGTGCTTGTAAAGCTCCTTCTCTGTTTCTCCCCAAAGGCCCTCTCTGGTGTGATCTCTGGTCGTTCTGCCCATAGCCCATTCGACCATGCTTTCACGACACTAGGTGACTTGCAGTTCTCGTGACTTTCCTCCTGACTCTGATACTTGCAATCATCTCTTCTTCACATGCTACCCACCTTCCACTCATTCTCTGTGGAGCTGCCTTTAACACAATGATCAACTCATTTGAAAGCCTAATTAGAATCCCAGTCTAATGTACTTGCTGATCTTCTGCAGTCTGATCACTCCTGCTGTGGGGTCATCAGCAAACTTCTTCCTTCCCACTTTGCTCCCCCCACCCCATCTGTGAGATCCTTGAAGTGGAAACACTGTCCCTTGAGCTCTCTGACCGTCAGCACAAAGTGTAGGGAAGAATAGAGGCTCAGTACATGGCCAATTGCTGAATGATCATGTGAATTAGAAAATAAGTTATGTAGAAAGTGTTAAACCCTATTCAAATGTATTCATCCCCCGAGAGGGTGGAGAAAGGGTGGTAACAGGCTGAGCTTGGGCGAGGACAGCTCAGATGAATCAAACAATCTGGACAGTTCAGTCACCACGTGCCCAAGAGACGTGTATTGTTATCAGAGAAATAAAACATATTCACTCATCCCCAAAAACCAAACACTCAGTCACGCTGCAAGTACACGCTTTGAAAAAGATTCTGTAAAAATACAAAGCAGATGTTGTCACTGATACCGTAGTCAAACAGAGTAAACCCAGAGGTGAAAACAAAAGCCTTTGTGAAAACTTCTGTTCTTGTTGAGATTGCCTAGTGCCAAGAATCAGACGCTCACGCAAACCAGCGTGAATCAAAAGGTGGCTTGAGGGTTTTTGTTTGTTTATTGTTATTGTTTCTAATGGTCCCAAAATAAGGTCGAGCGGAGATGAGAAGCACGGCTCCAGACAGAGATCCCATGGATCCAAAGCCAGTTCTGTCACTTTCTGGCTGAAAGACTGAGTTGAGCAGGTCCCTTCTCTGAGCCTTTCCCGCACCCTCAAATAGGGTGAGAACAGAATCGAGCATAACGTTGTCAGGGAGGTGACCTGAGATCACAGAAGTAAAGGCTGAGCACAGTCAAGGCTTAATGAAGGTGATGTGAGATCATGAATAAAAAGGTTTATATGCCAACACAAACAAATGTCTGTTCACCAATAAATGTTCTAGTGTTTATCCAGGAGAATGTTCCAGAGCACTCCTGGAGGAAGGAAGGCAAGTGAGGACATAGCAGCAGCTAGTATCTCCACCTCTGCTTCTCAGCTGATCTGCCCCCCTTACTTCCCTCCTCAGACTGACTTCCTCCACTGACAGTGTCTCTTCCCCAGCCTCAGCCTCGCAGGGTCTCTGGCCTGTCCTGCCGCTGACCTTCCCAGGGTTCCTAGCGAAGCAGCCCCAGGCAGAGTCAGCCTCCTTGAGCACCAAACATTCCTGGGAGAAAGACGTTTGGAACACAGGAGATCAGGTGTACAAACCTGGACCAGCTATGTGAGGGTGAGGAAGGGCAGGGAAGAGGGCGGGAGAAGGAGAGGAGAAAGGACAGGACCACCTCTCGTTTTCATGGGTTTTACGAATCCCAGCTCCATCCCTTAGGAACTGTGTGAGCTGGGCACACAACTTAATCTCTTTGAGTCTCCATTACTGTTTTGTTAAGTGAAGATAATCCTATATTTTTTCACATTTGAGCATCTTAAAATTGGGATGTACCTTACAATTGATGTTTGTATTTAATGTGTGTCCCTGACCTCACCTCAAAAAATGAATAAATGGATGGTATGCCTTGGAATCAAGGAATTACAAACCAAGACCTGTCACACAAGATTGTACTGCAGATTGCACGAGCCAATGTGAGCTAAGGGTTTGGCAAAGTATCTAGCATGTGGGTAGATGTCCAAAAAGGGCCACCATGTTATCACAGTCCGGACACTGAGACTCTCACCCTGTGAGTAGGAGCCTGAGCAGAAGAGGCTACTTTTGGAAGGGTAGATTTCTGGGAAAGGCATGACTGGCGTGTCAGACAGTTTCAACCAGGTAGAAAGCTAGCAGCTTGAGAATTTGCTGAGAAATAACCACAATTCAAGTGTAGAGTTTTATTTGAAACAGGGTTTGCTAAAAACTGAGGAGCTGGGTGGTGCAGTGTATGGAACCTGGTCTAAGAGTGGGAGAACTGAGTTCCAGTCCCCTCTCTACTACTGCCTCATTGTGTGACCTTGGGTAAGAGCCTTGGGTGGATTCTCCCAGAAGCAGACTAAGGGAAAGGGGTCCTAATGCAAGTGATTTGTTTGGAATATTAAAAAAAAAAAACACTGGTGGGGCGTAGGGATATGAAACAGGGACGGGAAGGCAAATAGTAAAGTGTGCATTGCTGTTTATTCATTAAGTCGTGACCGACTCTTTTGTGACCCCACGGACTGTAGCCTGCCAGGCTCTTCGGTCCATGGGCTTTTCCAGGCAAGAATACTGGAGTGGGTAGCCATTTCCTTCTTCAGGGGATCTTCCCAATCCAGGAATTGAGCCCAGGCCTCCTGAATTGCAGGTGAATCCTTTACTGCTGGGCCACCAGGGAAGTCCTAAAGAGTGCATTATCGCACCAGTTACTGCGGTGGGCAACAGAGCTTCATCCCACTACAGGAACATGGTGGTCAGGGCAGACCTGTAGCCAGCATTACCCCATCCTCAGAGAGCAAGGAGGCTGGAGTATTTATGTACCCACTCCTGTCGATCGTTGGTTGGGGACTGCTCAAGAAGAGTACCTAACTTCCTGGGCACATTTGTGAGCTGCAGAGGTAAGAAAAGTGAGCTTTGACAACCAAGGAAAACTCTCAGGCACAGAAATGTGGGTTCTGGCTGGTGTGCGTTGATGTAAGTGGGCTGAAATGGTAAGGGCAAGGGGAAATGTACAAGGTACCAACAGCATCTGCTGCAGAAAATACATCCTCTTTAGTCTCAGAGCCCCATCTGTGAAATGGGGCTCTGAGATTGAAATTTCACATTTTTATTCTTTAATGTAACCATATGTCTGCAACCTGGGTGTATTAATCCAGATCCCATCAAGAGAGAAAAAACACATGGAAATTTAAACAGGGAAAGTTTAATATAAGAACTAGTAACTATGGCAAGGGAGATCACATCAAACTCAAAAGCTTTTGCAAAACAAAGGAAATCATCAAC
>SJYV01041135.1:0-11262 GCA_006410875.1 Neotragus pygmaeus | reverse complement strand
AAAGACTTCTCTTGGCTGAATTCCACGTCCTTCATTGCTGCTCAAGTGTGGTCATGAGTTGTCAAATCAAACCTGTGCAGGCACATGTCAGCCTCAGCATTGCTGTCCTGGGGAACATGAGCTCAGGCAGTAGAACCTCAAACCACTCCATGCGGGCTCTCCAACAAACCCGCTTCCAGGTGCTCCAGCCTGGAACGGAGACATTCTCTTCCAACAGACCCACACAACCCATGTCCCTGCAACTACACTTGGGATGGGCACACACTCCATTCACTGGGCTCACCTTGATGCCCCCATGTACTGCCGCAACCATCGTGCAGACCCCACCAGGCTCCCTCTGCTTTCCCCGTTTGTCTAACTCTCTTCCCTGATGACCGGACTAAGCAAGACTAAAGTGCACAGAGGTTTCCTGGCAAAGGGGATCACAAGAGGAGTGCCCACAAGCTACCACCCAAAGGACACTGGATATGCAGTATGAAAATCAAGAGACATGCCCTCCTGGAAAAGTCTGCCACCACCTGGGGACATTATGGAGTCCATGTACAAAGGCATTTGAGATGAGGAAGTCTCAAAGCAAGGGTCTTCAGGTCTCAGTATCTCCTGTTTTCTCCACCCACACCTCCTTGGAAGATATTCTAGCTCTTGGTGGGCGCAGGAGGCAGCGTCTCCTTCCTGCCCCATTAGGTTTGGGATTGCTGCTCATCCTCAACACACTGAAATCAAAACGTTGACACGGAGCACATGAACTCCTAGATGGCAAAGCTGCTGTCCACGATGGTGACTGGTCCTGGATGGACAGAGCTTGGATCTGGGGGTTGCAGAGGATGAAACCCAACAGACTAAATCTGGGGACATCGCCCACTGCTTGAGGACACCAGTTCTGTAGGGCTTTTCAGGACTTCCTATATTTCTTGGCTCATCTTTTGAGTAATTAAGTAGTCATATGGGGTAAAGATCAATTACAGCTGAAATGTCCAGAACATGGGAAACATTTTCATCACCTGCCCTGTTCTCTTGGTCTTCCCTGAGGATTATTCAGCCCAACCCATAGTCCTGTCATCTAAAGACATTTCCAGTAACAGGTACTGCAGCCACGCTGAGAAGAGGAACACTATGAGCCCTAAAAAAGGGGAACCAGGAAGGACTCAAAATAACCCATGAAGAAGGGCATTAATTTCTGCTGGTGGCAACTGATACACAGGCAATAAACCTGGGTAACATGAGAGAGACTGTTCGGAGGGGATGGAGAGACCTCTCTGAGCCTAGACTTGAAGGGTGGCAAAGGGCCTGAGGCATGGTGACGTGAAGGTGAGAAAAGGAACTACAAAGTCAGACAGAAATGGTTTTGGTATTTGGAAACAGAGAAAAGGTAAATGAGACCAGGACAGGCTGAACCATGAGCAAAGGGTCAACTCCCAGGATGAGGCTGGAGACCCTGACAGGGCCCTGAGCTTGACAAGAGGGCTGTGGTGAAACAGCGAGGAGTAAAGCATTTGACCCAAGAACAAATGAAAGCCAGTGGAGGTCTGAATGTCAGCACGTTAAAAAAAAAAAAAAATCTCCCTTCAGACTTAGCCTTATTCATAGAAGTCATCTAATTCTGAGCCTGTGATCCTGCCTCCATTCCAGTTTTCCTTTTCGTTTTTCATTCAGGGAGGACTGGGATCTATTTACAATTCTCATTACCATGAGAAACCCTCCAAACCATAACTGCCACACACACAGACACACAGCCAATTAGCTAATCATTTTAGGGGTCAGTGTTGCTCACACTCAGAGATTCCGGTGTAGTCTCTCATCTGCATGTTACAAGTGGGCTCCCTCAGGCCCAGAGAGAAGCCGTTTATGAGAAGGTCTGAACTGAGTGAAGAGAACAGGGTATAACTGAATAATGAAATGGGAGGCTGAAGGGCAAGTGGGCCAAGTTTGTCCGAATTGCCCATCCCACTTAAGACCAGGAACATCTGTCATGTATCTGAGCAAAAGAAACTTTTCTTTCAAGATTGGGTCAAACTAATACCAAGCAGGTAATTCTTTTATACGACTGTAGTAAAATATTTTTAAAATACAGAATTACAAATATATATCCACTGGTGCAAAAAGCACTNAAAGAAACTTTTCTTTCAAGATTGGGTCAAACTAATACCAAGCAGGTAATTCTTTTATATGACTGTAGTAAAATATTTTTAAAATACAGAATTGCAAATATATATCCACTGGTGCAAAAAGCACTTTAAGGGGTCAGCTTGGAAACAGGATCTGAGCAATCTTTTTCATTATGAAGACAGAGGCTCTGTTGGAAGGTTGCAGGGCAATCCAGCCTATCCTTCCTCATTTGCACAGAAAAGTCACAGAGGGACCTGTGGGAAAACTTTTCATATCACCACACAGCTCACTTTTTTTACTGATCATAGAAAATGGAGAAAACAGACCATTAGACTAACCAGTAAACTAGGTGGTTTTTTTTTTCATTTTTTGAAAGGAAACNCAGCCTATCCTTCCTCATTTGCACAGAAAAGTCACAGAGGGACCTGTGGGAAAACTTTTCATATCACCACACAGCTCACTTTTTTTCACTGATCATAGAAAATGGAGAAAACAGACCATTAGACTAACCAGTAAACTAGGTGGTTTTTTTTTTCATTTTTTGAAAGGAAACAATGAAGCATTTTGTTGGTTTTATCATGTTAAATGTTCTTTTATTTTCCCATTTCTCAAAGAAATGCTTTTAATTTCACAAGATCTAATGTCATATCTCCATTATTCTCTGGTAAAGAGCTGAGACCAGAAATATCCATTTGTGTGTGCACACATAAACACATACACACAATTCATGTCTCTGGTAAAACCACAGTTGAAAATATGTCTATTTTATTACAAGATGTTGAGAGGGTAACAGGCAGGAAGGCCAGGGGTCTCCAAATGGAGGAAATAGGCTACAAGTGTCAGACATTTTTCTCTCTCTTTAGCAGGAGGAAACAAACTAGCAATATTTTTTTCCTTTTCTATACAAATCTAAAAAGACATTTCTGAATCAGGACTGAAGGTGCCCGGGAGTCCACACACAAGCTCCTGTCCTAATTACACCTGAGGAACCCCAGGTATTAATAACTGTGGGGGGCCAATCCGTCGATTTCCTTTTAGATACTGAGCAACTTACTCTGTGCTTACTGTAGCCCCTGGCCCACATCCTTCCTGATCCGCTTCCATAATGGGACTGTCTGGACGAGCCAAAGGGTATTATTTCAGTTATTCTTTATGTTGTAACTGAGATTCTGGGCTGTTTTCACATGAGTTTCTGATTGTGCCAGAGTCTCCCTCACCCCTTTGTGGAGGAATATACTGAACAAGGTCCATGCCTCTGTTTTCATAAATATGGAGCCCTCCCTTTCTCTCCCTTTAGTTGAGCAAAATGTAAATCCTAGAGTATGGGCAGATGGAATATCTGTGGGTCGAGCACAAAATGCTATTCCTGTAGTTGTCAAACTCAGAGACCCACACTTATTTCCACATAAGAAGCACTCTCCACTGAAACCTGAGGTTAAGGAAAGATTCAAACACATCATTGAAAATTTTAAGGAGCAGGGACTATTAGTTCCCTACAACAGTCCATGCAACAATCCTATTTTGAGTATAAAGAAATCAAATGGGAAATGGAGACTAGCTCAATATTTGCAAATAATAAATGAGGCTGTAGTTCCTTTACACCTTATCGTGCCTAATCCTTATACTCTATTGTCTGAAATTCCTGAACGAGCTAAATATTTCTCAGTAATTGATTTGAAAGATGCTTTCTATTCTGTGCCTTTGGCGGAGGAAAGTCAATTTCTATTTGACTTTGAAGACCCTATGCAGCCAGCTTCTCAGTTAACCTGGACAGTTTTGCCACTAGGATTTCGTGACAATCCTCACTTATTTGGACAAAGTTTGTCATGGGATCTACAAAACTTCAATAGCTCCGAAGTGGTCTTGTTACCATATGTAGACGACATTTTGTTCTGTGCTGAGAGAGAGGAAGCTTGTTCTGGAGCCTCAGATTTCTTAAACTTTCTGGCAGGCTGCAACTATAAGGCATCATGAGAAAAGGCTCAGCTTTGTCAAAAATCTGTTAGATATATGGGCCTAATCATATCAGAAGGGACTAGGGCCATAGGCCCTGAGAAAATTAAATCCATACTAAATCATCCCCTACCTATGACTTTAAGACAATTGAGAAGATTTCTGGGAATCACAGGCTACTGTCATATTTGGATTCTGGGTTATGAGGAACTTGCCCGGCCTTTATATAAACTTAGAGCTGAAACTCAGCAGACCCAAACAGACTGCTTTGGTCTCCAGATACTCAAAAGGCTTTTAAGGTTCTTCAGACTGCCCTCCTGCAAGCTCCCGCTTTGAGCTTGCCCACAGGGTCAGGATTTAATTTGTCACTGAAAGAAAAGGTATGGCCTTGGGAATTTTTACACAGGCCTGAGGGCCTCACCGACAACTTATTGCTTATCTAAGCAGAAAATAAGATGTAATTTCACGTGGGTGGCCCCACTGCCTAAGAGTATTTAGGGCAGTGGCTTTATTAGCACCTGAAGCTTTAAAAATAATTAATCGACAAAAACTTATTGTCCTCACTTCTCATGATGTGAGTGGAATCTTAAATTCTAAGGTTAATGTTTGGATGACAGACAGTAGGCTTCTTAAATATCAGTCATTGTTGTCAGAAGGACCAATAACTAAGCTTAAATCTGTAGATATTTAAATCCTGCCACTTTCCTTCCTGAGAAGGAAAATGAAACACCTGATCACGATTGTTCCCAATTCCTAACTTTAAACTATGCAGCTTGGGAGGATCTAATGGATACCCCATTAGACAATCCTGACATGGAAGTATTTACAGATGGCAGTTCTTTTGTTCGGGATGGAAAGCATAAAGCAGGCTACGCCGTGGTGACTGCTGAACAGGTTTCAGAAACAAAATCTCTCCCCCAGGGAACCAGTGCTCAGTTAGCGAAGCTTGTGGCTCTGACCCGAGCTCTAGAGTTAAGCAAAGGGCAGCGAGTAAATATCTACATGGATTCTAAGTAGGCTTATTTGACTTTACATGCTCATACTGCAATATGGAAAGAAAGACAATTTAAAACAGCAACAGGAGAACGTATTGAGCATTTCAAAGAGATTGAGAGACTTTTAACTGCTAAGCTGCTGCTGCTAAGTCGCTTCAGTCGTGTCTGACTGTGCAACTCCATAGATGGCAGCCCATCAGGCTCCACTGTCCCTGTGATTCTCCAGGCAAGAACACTGAAGTGGGTTGCCATTTCCTTAAGCAATGCATGAAAGTGAAAAGCGAAAGTGAAGTCGCTCAGTCCTGTTCGAGTCTTAGCGACCCATGGACTACAGCCTACCAGGCTCCTCTGTACATGGGATTTTCCAGGCAAGAATACTGGAGTGGGGCGCCACTGTATTTTCTGTTTAACTGCTATATATTGTCCTAAAGAAGTAGCTGTTTTGCACTGCAAAGGGCACAGCAGGGATGGGAGTAAAGCAGCTGAAGGTAATCAGCTGGCTGACTGTCAAGCCAGAAAAGCTGACACATTATTAAACCCCTTCATTGTAGATGCCTTTGATCTGGACAGATCCTGTGGAACAGGAAAAACCACAATATAGTTAGGAAGAATTAGAAAGATATGAGAAAAGACCAGCAAAGATTACAGATAAAGGATGGTTACAGTCTGAGGATGGACAATTAATAATTCCTGAAAGTGCTCAATAGAAAATTCTTAAGAGTTTACACCAGAGTTTTCATTTGGGTGCAGAGAGTATTTAAAAGATGGCTTCTCATTTGCTGGAAGGTAAAAATGTAATGAAAACTTTAAGGAACATTATCAAAAGGTGTGCAATTTGTCAGAAGCATAACTCAAAGACTGAGAATCTAGCAATATCTGGATTACAATGAAGTGGAAAGTATCCTGGAGAGGGCTGGGAAATTGATTTTACTTATATGCCAAAAGCTAATTGATATTCTTGCTTACAAGTTTGGGTAGATACTTTTACTGGATGGATTGAGGCTTTTCCCTGTTGTATTAAGCAGGTTGAGGTGAAGTCGCTCAGTCGTGTCTGACTCTTTGCAACCCCGTAGACTGTAACCTACTAGGCTTCTCCATCCATGGGATTCTCCAGGCAAGAATACTGGAGTGGATTGCCATTTCCTTCTCCAGGGGATCTTCCCAACCCAGGGATCGAACCCGGGTCTCCCGCATTGGAGGCAGATGCTTTAACCTCTGAGCCACCAGGGAAGCCCATTAAGCAGGCTAAGGAGATTATAAAGATTTTAATCCATGAAACTATCCCCAGGTTTGGGCTGCGACAGACAGAACCTTCAGAGTGACAATGGCTCTGCATTTAAAGCTGCTGTAACTCAGGGGGTATCTAAAGCTCTAGAAATAGAGTATCACTTACACTGTTGCTGGAGACCTCAATCTTCAAGAAAGGTTGAAAAATCTAATGACATTATCAAAAGACATCTGCGCAAATTAACTAAAGAGACACAGGACAATTGGATTAAAGTCCTACCCATAGCTTTAATGAGGGCTTGAACTGCCCCCCCAAAAGAGGGACTGTCCCCCTTTGAATTTAGTTATGGAAGGCCTTTCTTATGCACACACATCGCTATAGACCGTGAAGCCTTGGAATTAACTAGTTAGGTAACTCAGCTTTCAGCTTTCCTACAGGCAATAACAGAACTCCGGGAGACGACTCCTGATCCAGCCTCTGAGTCAAGCAAGCCTCTATTTGAGCCAGGAACCGAGGTCCTCATAAAAACATTGGGATCTGGGGGCCCATCCCTCGAGCCCCTCCAGGAAAGCCCTTACCAGGTTATTCTTTCTTCTCCCACAGCTGTCAAAGTGCCAGGAATTGACTCCTGGGTACACCACACTAGAGTTAAGAGGTGGCACCCTGACCAGAACTAAGGGACTTCACTTTATGTCTTTACTTTCTATGCTCCGACTTTGTACTTTTCAGATGCGCTTGATAATCTATGTGAGCCTACTTCTGCTGACTCCAAAAGTCCTGAGTGTGCCATTTGATCCTCAAGACAATGCTTTCCTGTCCTGGGCTCACTCCTACGCTGCATTCCACAATTGGTCAAACTGCTGGATCTGCAGAGCCCTCCTCTCTTCATCATGAAAGGCTTTTGTGGTGGACATCTCCACTTCAAGAAAAAGACTTTCTCCAAGTCTGTGAATACCTTCGACAACAATCATATGTGATGCCTCTTCTACATCTGATGACATCTATCAACCCAAAAATGGACTGGTGCAACACTTTGTACTTTAACTATGGACATAACGTGACTTTTAATTTTGATTATACATTGCCTCGGTTTAATGACTATTTTGTTACACCTAAGGCAAATAGGTCTGGATCTAATGGTTTTTTACCTGACGTTTATCAAATACGGGATGAGGTTATATGGCTAACTCCTGAAAAAGGACGTCTAGTATGTACTGCCCCTATATGCTGGGAACAAACAGAGCCATCCCCAAAAGTTAGCCAACAAATTCATTACAATGAGTGAAAACAACTGGGATTTTTGCCTCAGGATGTATGCAACATAATCATTCCCATGTTTTCCAACCCCAATTCACGTCCTCCCTTTGTCTGGTGAGACACTAATTGGGACTGGATATCTTAGTCAGCTGGGTTGCTCCAAACGGGACCTATTGGATATGTGGCTCTTACCTATGGGCATGGCTTCCCCTTGGTTGGATAGGGAGATGCACCCTGGGTCTAGCCTTTACTCACAGCTTTATATTTTCAGAGCTTCCAGAAAAGCCTGCTAATTTACCCCCCTTAAAATTCGGTGGGCAAGGTCTGTACTTCACTGGTATCATTATTTGGCTGCAGTCTTTCTTCCCTCTTTGGGAACTACAGATGTTATGCTACGAGTGGATCTTTGACTAATTTTACTCAACAGGCATTACAAGATTCTCAAAAAGCTATTTCAGCTCTTAATGCTGAACAAGCACAAATTAGAAAGGTGGTTTTACAAAGCAGATTAGGTTTAGATATTCTGACATCTGCACAAGCATGAACTTGTGCCATTATTCATACCCAATGCTGTACATATAAACCTGATATGAGCACTAATGTTATTCATTTGACTAAACACATGAACAAGATGATTGAGGCTATGGATATTTCTGAAGCCTCAACTGCCTCATTTTGGGAGATGTTAACTAGTGCCCCATGATGGAAAACTATCTTACTTACAATAATTCTGATTGTTTTGTTTTTGCTGTTTGCTCCCTGCATCTGTAACTGTGTAACTGGATTTGTTTCTAGTTGCATGAAAGCTTTTAAGTTACAAATGGCTGTGTTAGGGGAAGCACACTGATTGAAACCACCCACCCTGGCCAGGCACCATAGTAACCATTTGCATGATTTGTTTATGACAGGAGATCCTGATAAGGAATACAGAACTAATGAACCACCACCAACCTGAAGAGTTCGGGAAAGGTTGAAAGGAGACACGGAGTGTCTGTCCACTTCCCAGAATCTCTCTGGCTAGCATCCATCTTGGCTGAGCCATGCGTGCGCCACCAGGGAAGACTCCGAACTAGAATGATTGGCCAAAGACCACACGGAAAATAATCTCATCACCATAAAACCCGAGAGTGCGACCCACGCAGCAGAGCAGTTATCCTGGGTTCCCTTACCCTACTGCTCTCCACCCAGGTGCCCTTTCCCAATAAAACCTCTTGCTTTGTCAGCACATGTGTCTCCTCAGACAATTCATTTCCGAGTGTTAGACAAGAGCTCAGTTTCGGGCCCTGGAAGGGGTCCCCCTTCCTGCAATAGTTGCTCAAACTCCTGCTATTGCTGCAACTTCTTCCAACTACTATTTGGGGGCCCTGGATCAGACATCTTCAGTATGAGAGTTAGGAGAATATGTTGCCTCACCAATTTAAGGACAACGCTCCTTGTCAGCTCGGAAGCAGTTATGGAACAAGAACGATGCCCCTTTTCCCTAGGCAACATAATTCTTCTAAAAGAAAAGGGGGGAATGAGAGGGTAACAGGCAGGAAGGCCAGGGTCTCCAAATGGAGGAAATAAGCTGTAAGTGTNACACACACACACACACACACACACACACACACGAGTCTTTTTCAGGCTTAAGAAAGAAGGAAGTTCTGCCCTTTGCTACAACATGGATGAGTTTGGAGGTTATAATGTTACTTGAAATAAGCCAGACACAGACATATGCTGTATAATTCCACTTATGTGAGGGATTTGTAGTCAAATTTATAGACAGGATATAGAATTGTGGGTGCCAGGGAGGGAGAATGGGGAGTTCCTGTTTACCTGGTATAGCATTTCAGTTATGGAAGATGAATAAGTCCCAAGGTCTACTATATAGCATTATGAGGGCTTCCCAGGTGGCACTAGGGGTAAAGAACCCACCTGCCATTGCAGGGGACATAAGAGACACAGGTTGGCTACCTGGGTCAGGAAGGTTCCCTGGAGGTAGGTATGGCAACTCACTCCAGTATTATTGCTTGGGAAGTCCCATGGACAGAGGAGCCTGGCTGACCCCAGTCCATAGGGTCACAGAGCTGGGCACGACTGAAGCAACAGCATGCACAGCATAATGCATAGAGTTAAAAATACTGGACTGTATACGTAAACATTTTTCTACATGAGTATATCTTATATTAAATTACCAAAAAATACAGAAAAGAAGCATTTAGAGGTGATGGTTAAGTTTATAGCACAGTTTATGGTGATGGTTTTAAAGGTATTTCATCTTCAAATTCATAGAAATATACACATTAAACATGTACGGCTGTTTTGTATGTTAGTCCTACCTTAGTTAAAAAATAAATGCAATTGTTTATTTTTTAACTTTTTATTTTATTTTGGAATTTAGCTGATTAACTGTTAATTTCAGGTGTACAGCAAAGCAGTTCAGTTATACAAGTATCTGTTCTCTTTCAAATTCTTTTCCCAATTTGGTTGTAGAATATTGAGCAGATTTCTCTGTGCTCTGCAGTAGATCCTTGCTGGTTATCCATTTTAATTACAGCAGTGTGTTCATGTCAATCCCAAACTCCCTAACTACCCCTCCCCCTAAACCTCCACCCGCACCCAGCCCTGTAACCATAGGTTTGCTAAGTCTGTGAGTCTGTTTCTGTTTTGTAAATAAGTTCATTTGTGTATCTCTTCTTTTAGATTCCACATATAAATGATACCATGCGATATTTCTCTTTCTCTGTCTGACTTAATTCACTCAGTATTTTAATCTCTAGGTCCATCCATTGTTGCTGCAAATGGCATTATTTTATTCTTTTTAATGGCTGAGTAATATTCCATTGTATATATGTACCACATCTTCTTTATCCACTCTTCTGTTGATGGACATTTGTTTAAATGTTTAACAACTTTTTAAAGAGTTTAAACAATGTTTTTAAAAAGTGAATTTACAATTTGGTTACTCTTTGCTTCTCTGTGATACTTAAGTTGACTTTTGTTCCCTTTGATTAGTAATTTTCATTTCTGAAATAGTTTAAAAAGGCTTTTTAAATCCTAAAATGTTTTTGGTCAAACAGATGTCTTTCCATGATTTTGTACATTTTACATATTAAAAAAAAAAAGTTTACCCAAAATCTCACGTTAGCTGCTCTATGGAGAATGGCCTGTAGGGGGCGAGAGTGGAAATGGGCAGAGCATTTTGGAGGCTTTTGGAGATGAAGGCTGAATAAGGACAGACTTTTGATAGATTGCCTTTCTAAATTAAAGTGTCTACAGAAGCTAATGCAACAATGTAAGTCAACTACACTTCAATAAAAAAATTAAAACATAAAGTGTCTCAGAAAATGTCCAAACGAACAGAAATAGGATATGTAACTTCTAAACTAAGTGTAAGAGAAAAATGGAATGACCAAAATTCCAAACAAGGCAAGGAAGGTGAGAAAAAGAAATATAGTAACTGAGGGGCCACCAGAAAGTACCTAATAAATCCAAACACATTAGGAACTGCAATTAATGTAGATAGTCTAAATCTACATGAGTCCATACAGTGGCACAAGCTGAACGTCACAAGTGAGCGTTTAAAATGGTGTGGTCTGAACTGAGGTGTGCTGTTAGTGTGAAATGCACCCCCAAATTTGGAGACCTGGGATTTTTGAAAAAGTAAAATATTACTTCAGTTCAGTCACTCAGTCGTGTCCGACTCTTTGCGACCCCATGAATCGCAGCATGCCAGGCCTCTCT
>SJYV01041132.1:0-10854 GCA_006410875.1 Neotragus pygmaeus | reverse complement strand
AGTTCAGTTCAGTCACTCAGTCGTGTCCGACTCTTCGTGACCCCATGAATCGCAGCACGCCAGGCCTCCTGGGTCTGGGTCTCCTCAGCTCGTCCAGACGCATGTTTCCATTCCACCAAGGAAAAGCGTCGGCTGGCCGCCAATGCCAAGCAGGGGAGAAACGGGGATGACCCCTGAGACAAGTGCTTGAGGCAGCTGCTCGGAACGTGCCCCCCAGCCCTCCACTCAGGGCGAGCGAGCGACCGGCGTGGGGTCCCTCACAGCACCCCAGCCAGGCCAGCGGAAGAAGGCTGAGTGCCGAAGAATTGATGCTTTTGAACTGTGGTGTTGGAGAAGACTCTTGAGAGTCCCTTGGACTGCAAGGAGATCCAACCAGTCCATTATGAAGGAGATCAGCCCTGGGATTTCTTTGGAAGGAATGATGCTAAAGCTGAAACTCTAGTATTTTGGCCACCTCATGCAAGAGTTGACTCATTGGAAAAGACTGATGTTGGGAGGGNCTGAGCACCAAAGGATTGATTCTTTTGAACTGTGGTGTTGGAGAAGACTCTTGTGAGTCCCTTGGACTGCAAGGAGATCCAACCAGTCCATTCTTAAGGAGATCAGCCCTGGGATTTCTTTGGAAGGAATGATGCTAAAGCTGAAACTCCAGTATTTTGGCCACCTCATGCAAGAGTTGACTCACTGGAAAAGACTCTGATGCTGGGAGGATTGGGAGCAGGAGGAGAAGGGGACAACCGAGAATGAGATGGCTGGATGGCATCACTGACTCAATGGATGTGAGTCTGAGTGAACCCAGGAGTTGGTGATGGACAGGGAAGCTTGGTGTTCTGCAATTCATGGGGTCGCAAAGAGTTGGACATGACTAAGTGAACTGGATAAAGAACAAATTCAGTCCTACTTCAGTATACCAAAATACTGTGGATGCTCAAGTCTCATAGTTGGCCCTCAGTGTGTGTGGATCCTCATGCATGTATTCAATCAGCTGCAGGTTATAGCAATAATACGTAACCTGTGGTTGGTTGAATCTGAGGTTATGGAACCTTCAGATACTAAGGGTAATGGTACAATCTTTTCTTTTCCTCACAGTTATCCTTGAATGGTGTGGAGAAATGATCTTCCACTCAGTCATTCAGGGAATCGTGTTCCTTTCAAGTCAGTGAGCTATTCCAGGGTATGTCATCATCTGTTTTGATTAAAGCTGGGTTGCTGGGAATTTTTGGTTTCAGTTGAGGTATGTGTGGATGGGATGTATTTGGGGAGAAATGAAAGGAGGGAAGCATATATGCAATGCTTTACAGTTAAGGCCTGGCTGTGGCACATATTCGTCTGGTTACATTCCACAGTTAGAAGCAAGGGAATTGGAGAATGTATTTGGTACCCAGCTGTGTTTCCAGGAAGAAGGGGGAGAATAGACTTTGGTGAATAATTTAATCTCGACCAGTTCTGTGTCTTTCAGTAAGTAGAGAAATAGTCAATGCAATTTGAATCATCATTGATTTTTAAAACTTAGATACCCATCATCAAACTAGAAATAGGTAATTCCATGGTTAAAATATTGTATAGCATACTCATACAGTAGAATGATATGTAGATGTTAAAATGCTTTTTGTAAAAGAATAGTTAATTCAGTGGCAATGAGTATACCATATGCAGTTAATTTAAACTAGCAAGATATGGAAAAAGCTATGTAATAAAATAAAACTTTTATAAAAATATCATAGGTAAAGATTAGAAAATAGGTAAATGTTACTGTTAACTTTTGAGGCTTAAACAATTTTATTTTGTATAGATCTTTTACTAAAGTCATCTTAAAAGTTTTTTTCAAATATTTTGTTAGTCTATGATTTAAGACATGGCTACTATCTTAGCCCTACAGCAGCAGAGAGTTTCTCACTTTTCTTCTTGCTTTTATGATTTTGATGAAAAATAACCTTGTTTTCATACACTAGGCAGATCTGGTGTGTGCATGGAAACACATCTCTGAATCTTAACTCTGATACTTGATAACTACACATTTTCTCTGAAAAATCTCTTAAACCTCACTGATTGCCCATTTTCATAGCATGTCAGGAGGGCTGAAAGTACATACTTAATTGAGTTATTAAGAGCTCTAAGTAAGATAACGGGTGTGAAAGAATTTTATAAATGGTTAATCTGTGTTGGGTATTGATACTAATACTGCTAGAAATTAAATTGATGTAGCAAATATTTAAATGACAGTTGACTGAATTTGGCTCATTCATATTGGCTCATATGCTCTAATTAATTATAGGGCAATAAACAGTTATTCTGCTAGATTCAAATAACCACAAGATAGCTTGTTTAAACAGGGTGGTGGTGGGGTCATTTAAAGTTCTTCTAGGAACTTTGTTGTGTCCAGCTTACAAAGAAATGGCTAATGGTCCTAAAGTTCACTTTAAAAATAAAGATTAATAGTATTCTGATAAAGCTTTTATGCACACAATTTTAAGGTAAGCTTTAAAAAAAAGTTTATAAATAACTTGACAACAAAAACAAATGAAGTAAATAATTTTGCTCTCCTGGAAAATCCATTAACAGCATTGTGTTTTTAATTAAAATATAACTCATGTGTAATGAATCATGTAGATCTAAAGTGTGAAATTTGATAAGATTGATAAAATTTGATATGATTTGCAAATTCATAAAACCATGTTACCCATATCTTATAAAATATGGAATATTTACATTTTCATTACTTCAGAAAATCCTCCTGTGCCCTCTCCCATTCAGTATCCTTATATGCAGCCACTGTGCTTATTCTTAAGAGAGAATGATTCTTAAGAGATGGTTTTACTTATTTGAACTTGATAAAAATGGAATCATATATACTTTTCTGTGTCAGATTTATTTTGCTTAACAAAATATTTTGGTTATTCATCAATATAGCTTTGTAAACCTGTTGTTTACTCAGTTATCTTTGTTGTTCAGTCACTCATTTGTGTCCAACTCTTTGCAATCACGTGGATTACAGTTCGCCAGGCTTCCTTGTCCTTCACCATCTCCCGGAGTCTGCTCAAACTCACGTCCATTGAGTTGTTGATGTCAACCAACCATCTCATCTTCTGTCGTCCCCTTCTCCTCTTGCCTTCAATCAATCTTAATCATAGAATTTAAGTCATTTATTTTGTGTCTGTGTTTTTCAATTTATTTACCCATGTTTTCTAAATTTTCTCCACTGAACATAGATTTTAGTAATAAGGAATTAAACATATTCACAAGTGAGAATTTTGTAATGACCCAGGGGAAGTTAAATTTACCCATACTCAACTTCAACTGTTGATTCTGATATAATTAGTGATCTCTTTGGTCAATCAGGTAGACTTATGGTTTCTCAAAGAAAATCACCTAGATAACTTGGCAGGTAAAAAGAAGTGGTAATTGTGACTTATGGTCCCCTTTCAATAATACAAGAGCTGTTCTCAAAGTAAAGCAAATACATATTATAGCATTTTTGTATAAAATCTTATCACAAGAGCCCATAAAATCACATAAATGTCTTCTCAAAATCAGTGAAGCATACTGTCTGAAATGAATGCAGCGTTTAAAAGATAAGCCCCTTTTTCCTATCTAAATGGCTCAGTTGGTTGAAAAATTCAGCAATTAACTATTTACCTGAGTTTGATTCCAGGTTACTTTTGGTCACAACTAAATTACAAAAAGGAGTAAAGTTTTCATCATGGGAACTGCTCACCTTTCCTAAATAATGGAATATTTTACTTTTAGACATCATTTTTCCATGTGATTATGACAAGTAACCATTTTATCTCCTTTTATTTTTCTTTTGTCAAGTTGAATTCATTTTCATTTACAAGCCAAAATTAAAGAGAGATTTTAGAAAAACCTTGATATCAGTGTTATCTTCTTTTGTTCCCAGATTGTAGTATGTATCCATTAAGAGTGTATGTAGAAACATGGGGTGTGTGTAGCAACTCATCAGTCACCTTGAAAATAAGACAATCTGATCTGTAACTCAGTTACTTATTGACCCTTATCTTGTTAAAGGAAACTGTCCTTTAATCTGTGGATATAACTGGAAGATTTGTTGTGGATTTTTTCTTGCCAACATAATCCCTGGAATATCCTCATGGTGCACTGTCATTGGGCATTAGCTGTGGTTCAATTCTAGCAGCACTGATCACCAACCAGGGATCTGAGTCTTTACTTACTAAATACTTTAGGCAAGTGCTTGATCCAAGAGATAGCATGGATCAGTTTTACTTATATTTTTGCCTAATTAAGTTAGTCTCCCAGCCTGACTTTAGGGATGCACTAAATATTGGCTTTAGTCTTGTTTCCATAGTTTCACACATCTGCTGTATGGCTTAGCTTTTGGGAAACTGAGTAACTGCATGTGTATTTTAATATCATAGAAATGTTACTGATGGTACATACATTTGTGAGGGCTGTGAAGGATATGGGAAGCCTCTCATGTTTATGCACACTTTTCATTTGGGTGTTCAGAAAGAAAACCCAGCATAGAAGATACTCCAGAATTACTGGTCATAGCTAGACAGATAATGGATCTCTTTCATCACTATTCTTCAGCCATAGGCAGACTGCATGATATGTAAGAAATTTCATAGCTTCCTTATGATACTCAAATGATTTGGAATAGGTATAATTGCATTAAAAAAAACTGTTTGAGACAAATAGCTTTAATACTGTATTTTGTAGTTAACATTACGTATATAGCTATGAACTAATTGGTTTACTAATACCAGGATAGAATTATGAAGAAACAGTACTGGCCTTAAAGAAAATAGTTAATTTTGCCAGAATTTGCTGAAATCTCTTGAAGGGCAGGTATTTGTTACAAAAGTCTTGCTTGATCTTCCTACTATTCTACTCCAGGAAAGCTAGTAAAATGAGTATAAATGCAATGAAAGCTGAATTGCAGGTGGATATTTGGGGATAGTTTTGTCATCTTGAAACTCATATTTATATCTCCATTGCCACAGTTTTCTGTTTAAAGGTAATTTTTTCTCAAATGGTTGTGAGAAACATCCAGAGCCTGCAAACATATTAGAAATAAAAATAAATTGGGGTCCTAAATTTGCTACTGAAAATAACCCATGTCTTCTGCAAGTAGTGCACAAATCTTTGGTTTGAGGATTGTATCAATAAAATTGTAACACCACTATATTAGTTAGGGTTTTCCAGAGAAACAGAACCAATAAGAGATCTGCATGTATATCTCTTTGCATCTCTATATATCTCCCTTCTATAACTATATATGTGGAATTATTGTAAAGAATGGACTTGTGATAATGGGTGAGGGCAAGTCCCAAGCACTGCAGAGTGAATCAGCTAATTGGAGACCCAAGATAGCTGATGGTTTAGTTCAAGTCCAAGCCTGAAGACCCAAGAACCAGGAGAGGTAATAATGTTGTTTCTGCTCAGAGACTGGCAAACTTGAGATCCAGGAACTGCCAATGTTTCAGTTCAAATCCACAGGCAGGAAAAAAATTAATGTCCCAGATTGCAGGCAAGTCGGGTAAAGGAATTCAGTGTTACTTGGGGAGAGGGTTAGCCTTTTTATTTTATCCGGTCTTTAACTGATTGAAGCCTACCCACATTAGGGAGAGCAATCTGCATCACCTAAACTTCCAATTGAAATATTAACCTTAACCAAAAACACCCTCATAGAAACATACAGAATAATCTTGACCAAATAATCTGAGGACCCCATGGCTCAGTGAAGTTGATATACAAAGTTAATTAGCATGATCACCATCAATATTTGGTTCAGGAAGTGAAGAGGAAATATTAGAGGAAGATAATTTAAGAACTTAGTGCCAACATCGACAGCAGCAACAGGAAACAGTAGAAACAGAATTGATATATTTTGCTTTTTCTACTGACTGTGGTTGGAAGTATGCACTGACTTAGTGCTGCAGATGTAGAGTTCAGGGGCTGCAGAAACAATTAGCTGGTGATTGTGTGGCTCAGGCTTTTTTACTTTCTCTTTAGTGCTAAACTTAAAATTTGACTATTATGTTTTGAAACAGTCAATTGTATTATAATGTAATAGTATGGTGATAGAAGATATTCAAATGTTCAGTCAGTTCATTTCAGTCGTTCAGTCATGTCCNGTTCATCGCAGCACTATTTATAATAGCCAGGACATGGAAGCAACCTAGATGTCCATCAGCAGACGAATAGATAAGAAAGCTGTGGTACATATACACAATGGAGTATTACTCAGCCATTAAAAAGAATACATTTGAATCAGTTCTAATGAGATGGATGAAACTGGAGCCTATTATACAGAGTGAAGTAAGCCAGAAAAAAAAAAAAAAAAACACCAATACAGTATACTAACGCATATATATGGAATTTAGAAAGATGGTAATGATAACCCTGCATGTGAGACAGCAAAAGAGACACAGATGTACAGAACAGTCTTTTGGACTCTGTGGGAGAGGGTGAGGGCAGGATGATATGAGAGAATGGCATTGAAACATGTTAATTATCATATGTGAAATGAATCACCAGTCCAGGTTCGATGCATGAGACAGGATGCTTGGGGCTGGTGCACTGGGATGACCCAGAGGAATGGGATGGAGAGGGAGGTGGGAGGGGGTTCAGGATGGGAAACACATGTACACCCATGGCTGATTCATGTCAATGTATGGCAAAACCAATACAATATGGTAAAGTAAAAAATTAATTTTTTTTAAAAAAAACACTGGCAGGCATGTTTTTAACACTGAGCTACCTGGGAAGCCCAAGTGTCCATCACAGATGAATGGACANGCTATGTTTTATGCAAACCTTATGTTAACCACATATTATTAATCTAGAATAGAAATACGAAACTTAAGAGAAAACTGAGAAAAACATCATTGAAAACCAATTAAAACAGCAGACAGAAACACAGGAAAAGAGAAATAACAGAGAGATGGAGCAACCAGAAAACAAAACAACAGTATTTGGTCCTTGTCTGTCCATAAACACCCTGGATGTCAATGGATTTAAATCACAAATCAAAAAAGACTGAATGGCTAAGTATATTTAGAAAACAAGACCCAACTATAGGCTGATTCCAGGAGACTCATTTAAGCTCTAAAGACAAACTCATTCCAACTCAAAGTGAAGAAAAGAAAGATGATTCTCTAAAAATATGGCAGCCAAAAAAGAGTAGGGGTAACCATACTCATATCATACAAAACAGATTTCAAGGGAAAAAGATAATAAGAGACAAAAGTAGATACCACATAATGATAAAAAATGGACAATCCATCAAGAAGACATAATAATTATTATACATGCACCTCATAGATGGGGAAACAGTGGAAACAGTTTCAGATTTTATTTGGGGGGACTCCAAAATCACTGCAGATGGTGACTGCAGCCATGAAATTAAAAGATGCTTACTCCTTGGAAGGAAAGTTATGACCAACCTAGATAGCATATTGGAAAGCAGAGACATTACTTTGCCAACAAAGGTCCATCTATGCAAGGCTATGGTTTTTCCACTGGTCATGTATGGCTGTGAGAGTTGGACTGTGAAGAAAGCTGAGCACCGAAGAATTGATGCTTTTGAACTGTGGTGCTGGAGAAGACTCTTGAAAGTCCCTTGGACTGCAAGGAGATCCAACCAGTCCATTCTGAAGGAGAGCAGCCCTGGGATTTCTTTGGAGGGAATGATGCTAAAGCTGAAACTCCAATATTTTGGCCACCTCATGTGAAGAACTGACTCATTGGAAAAGACTCTGATGCTGGGAGGGATTGGGGGCAGGAGGAGAAGGGGACGACAGAGGATGAGATCGCTGGATGGCATCATTGACTCAATGGACATGAGTCTGTGTAAATTCCGGGAGTTGGTGATGGACAGGGAGGCCTGGCGTGCTGCGATTTATGGGTTCACAAAGAGTTGGACACGACTGAGCAACTGAACTGAATGTAGAGGCACCGAAATATATAAAGCAATTATTAATAGACATAAAGGAGAAATTGAAAGCAACTAATTGTAGAGGACTTTAACATCCCACTTACATCAATGGATAATTATCCAGACAGAAAGTCAATAAGGAAATATCAGCCCTAATTGAAACATTAGATCAGATGAACTCAATAGATTTATATAGAACATTCTATTCAAGTGCGGAATATACATTCTTCTCAAGTGCACATGAAACACTTTCAGTGATGGACAATATGTTAAAATACAAAACAAGCCTCAATAAATTGAAGACAAATCATACCAAGTATTTTTTCTGACCACAATAATATGAAACTAGATATCAACTAGAAGAAGCTAGGAAAAACACAAATATGTGGAGACTAAACAATATGCTAATAAAGAACCCTTAGACCAACACCAAGAAAAATCAAAGGACAAATAAAAAATACCCAGACAAATGAAAATAAGACATGCCAATATCTATAAGATGTAGCAAAAGTGGTACCAAGAAGGTAGTTTATAGGAACATACTCCCTTAAGAAATAAGAAAAATCTCAATCTAACCTTACACTTAAAAGAACTAAAAAAATAAAATGAACAAAGCCCAAAATCAGTAGAAGGAGAGAAATAATAAAAATCNAGTTTATAGGAACATACTCCCTTAAGAAATAAGAAAAATCTCAATCTAACCTTACACTTAAAAGAACTAAAAAAATAAAATGAACAAAGCCCAAAATCAGTAGAAGGAGAGAAATAATAAAAATCATGTCAGAAATAAATAAAATCAAGACTACAGAGACAATAGAAAAGATTAGTGAAATTAAGAGCTGGATTCTTAAAAAGATAAAATTAACACATGTTTAGCAAGACTCACTAAGAAAAAAAGAGAGAAGACCTAGATAAAAAAACAAACAAACAAACAAAAATTCCAGGACCAGACCTCTTCACAGCTGAATTCTACTAAATTACTTATCCTTCTCAAACTCTTTCAAAACATTAAAAAGAAGGGAATGCCTCCTAGTTCATTCAATGAAGTCATCATTACCCAAATAACAAAGCCAGAACAAGACAACTACAAGAAAATTATAGGCCAACATCTCTGCTGAACTAGAACTAAATGTAAAAATTGTCAACAAAATCAGGCAAACTTAATCCAACAGTACATTAAAAAGATCACATACCACACTCAGCTGGGACTGATTCCAGGGATGCAAGGATGATTCAATATTCACAAATCAATGTGATATACCACATTAACAAAATGAAGAATAAAAGACATATGATCATCTCAACAGATGCAGAAAAAGAATTTGATAAGATTGAATAACCATTTATGAGTTTCAAAAACTCAATATATGTATAGAACGAATACAGTTAAAAATAATAAAGGGCCATATATGACAAAACCACAGTTAACATCACTGTCAATGGTGAATAAGTCAAAGCGATCCATCTAAGGTCAGCAACAAGACAAAGGTGTCAATTCTTGCCTTTCTTATTCAACATACTATCACAGTCCTAGCCAGAAGAACTAGCAAAGAGAAAGGTAATAAAAGACATTCAAATTGAAAACAAAGTCAAACTGTCACTGTTTGTCAATAAAAATTTTATATGTAGAAAATCCTAAAGACTCCATCAAAATCTATTAGAAATACTCATTGAATACAGTAAAGTTGCAGAGCACATGTCAACAGAAAAAACATTTATTGCATTTTTATACACTCACAATGAACTCACAAAAAGAGAATTCAAGAAAACAACCATGTTTACTATAACAGAAAAAATAAAATACCTAGTGGTAAATTTAACCAAGAAGGTAAAAGACCTGTGCACTGAAAACTATAAGATGTTGAAAGAAATTGAAGACACAGAAAAATGGAAAGAATTTCTATATGAATGGAATGGATGAGTCAATATTGTTTAATGTTCATATTACCTAAAACAATCTACAGATTCAATGCAATCTCTATCAAAATCCCAATGATTTTTTTTAATAAAACTAAAAAATATGAAATTTCTGTGGAATCACACACACACAGAAAAAAGACCCCAAATAGCCACAGCTATTATTAGATAATGAGAAGTTATTTGATACTATTCAGCAGACACACCTACTAAAAATCTAAATAGGAAAACTGAAAGTCACTCAGTTGTGTCTGACTCTTTGCAACCCCAGGGACTATACAGTCCATGGAATTCTCCAGGCCAGGATACTAGAGTGGAGAGCCTTTCCCTTTTTCAGGAGTTCTTGCCAACCCAAGGATCCAACCAGGGTCTCCTGCATTACAGGTGGATTCTTTACCAACTCAGCTATCAGGGAAGCTCTTAAATAGGAAAAAAAAAAATCTATTTAAATATAAATCTACTCAAAGTTCAATAGCAAATATCACACAAAGTTAAAATGATGATTTATAGTTTGGAACTCAGGTGTTCAATACGGTCATTATTTTTTATTCTTATTTTGGATGTTCCAGAAAATTTTATTTTAAAAAAGAAATAAGTCCTATTTTAAAAGGAATAAAGCAGTCATTTGCTGATAATGCAGCTGTATACTCGGAATACCAAAGAGATTCTAACTTAAAAATTATTAAATTTTACAGAAGAGATTTATAATGCAAATGGATAAAAAATATACAAGAGCAACAGTTATAACTTAGTATATGACTCTACATCAAGAAACATAAATGGAAAAAAAAAATTAGTAATGAAATAGATAGGTCTGAACCTCCCAGGGGCCAAAAAGCACATGAAAAACTCTATAAAATTTAATTCATACTACACACATTTAAGAGTGTATGTCTACATACTTTTTAAAATTCCACTTGTAAAAACAAATAGCAACAACAGCAACAATGAAAAAAAAAAACTCTAACAATGTCATATTCTGGCCAGGACATGGAGCCACTGGAACTGATAGACTCCTG
>SJYV01041124.1:16730-36283 GCA_006410875.1 Neotragus pygmaeus | reverse complement strand
CATGTTTGGGAGCTCATGTACACCCGTGGCGGATTCATGTCAATGTATGCCAAAACCAATACAGTATTGAAAAGTAAAATAATGTAAAAATAAAAAATTTTAAAAATAAATAAAATTAAAATGAAAAAAAATTATTGCAGTGTAGTTGATTTACAATGTTAGTTTCAGCTATACAGCAAAATGAATCTATTATAATTATATCCATATGCACACTTTTTTACATTATTTTCATATATAAGCCATTACGGAGTATTGAGTAGAGTTACTTGTGGTTATTAATTATATATTTTATGTAGTAGGATATGGATGTCAATTTAAACCTCTCCCTACTGCCTGGTAACCATAATTTTGTTTTCTATATCTGTAACTCTGTTTTGTAGATAGTTCATTTGGGCCCTTTTTGTAGATTCACTTTTAAGCAATATCATATTTATAAATAAATGCAAGAGAGAGTGTGGAAAAAGTAACACTCCTACACTGTCGGTGGGAATGTAAGTTGGTGCAGCTACTATAGAGTGAAGTATGGAGGCTCCTTAAAAAATAAAAATAGAACTACCATGTGATTCAACAATGCCAGTACAAGCATATACTTTGAGAAAGCCATAATTTGAAATGATACATGCACCTCAATGTTCATTGCAGCAATATTTACAATAGCCAGGATGTGGAAGCAACCTCAATGCCCACCAAAAGAGGAATGAATAAAGAAGATGTAAATACCTACAATGGTACATTACTCAGCCATAAAAAAAAGAAAGGTATAATGCTATTTGCAGCAACATAGATAGACTCAGAGATTGTCATACTGATTAATGTAAGTCAGACAAAGAAATGTCTATTTTTTCAGCAACCAGTCTATGGTACTTTGTTATATCAGCTCTAACAAACTAATGCAAGGAGTATCAATATGTGTGTGTGTTTATGTGTATATACATATGTATGTATTTATCTGTAGATACATACATGTATATGTATAAAGTCTCTATATGGTAGTGGTGGTTTAGTCTCTTAAGTTCTGTCCAATTCTTGTGACCCTGAAAGGCTGTTGTTGAATTACGATGCCGGGATTCTTGGCCCCCAGAGGAGATGAATTCAATCCAGGGCCAGAGACGAGGCTTGATCACTCAGAGCTTTTGTGTAACAGAGATTTATTAAAGTATAAAGGAGATAGAGAAAGCTTCTGACATAGGCATCAGAAAGGGGCAGAAAAAGTACCCGCCTGCCAGTCTTTAGCTGGATGTTATATAGTCACCAGCAGTCTGTTAATGAAAGAAAAGAATGTCTCAAAACTTAGAATGGCACCAGGCCCCTCGCCCATAAGATGTATTTTGGGATAATCTTGGCACTAAATGGTTTATCTTGGGCCATAAAAGAATTAACTTGAATCTTGAAGAAGGGCAGAGCACCATACAAATAGTGTCATTTACATAGATTAGAGGAACAATATTGGAGTATAGCATACTGGTTTATCAAGTAGGTTCTGAGCCCAAAAGGCAGAACCAACTTGAAGACAGAGTTCGGGGTAAATGCATAGTACATTAGCATAGCTTAAGATAAACATTTCCATATGAAAAAGGCATTGGTTAACTTCAGGTTAAACCAGGTGTCATTATGGCAACACAGAATTTCAAGAGAAACCTCCTTTTAAATTTGTATAGAGAAGGAAAAAAATATCGCTAGTTTGTTTCCTCCTGCCACTTAAGGGAGATAAAAATGTCTGACACTTGCAGGCTATTTCCTCCATTTGGAGACCCCTGTCCTTCCTGCCTGTTACCCTCTCAATCCCATGGACTATAGCCTGCCAAGCTTGTCTGTCAATAGGATTTTCCAGGCAAGAATACTGGAGTCGATTGTCATTTCCTTCTCCAGGGGAACTTCCCAGGAATCGAACCTGGGTCTCCTGCATTGCAGGCAGATTCTGATTAAGCTATGAGGAAAGTTGATAATATACCCATGTTATGTGGAGATAGATGCATATAGATGTCACAGTTTCCCGCATGTGCAAAACCTGCATATGTAGTGGGTTGACTATAATCTTTACTTTAAACATCTAAAAATAAATATGCTCACTAATAAACTAAAAGAAAATATTTTATTTTTCAACTTTTTGACTTGAAAGGACTAAACATCAGCCTTAATTTTTTTCAATTTAATATTTAATGTGAAAAATATACTTTGTTGATAAACAAATTTTCCCCTAATACTTTCTTCATCACCTCTTTGACATCTTTGTTCCTCAAACTATAGATGATGGGATTCAGCATGGAGATTATGATGGTGTAAAACACAGACATGATCATGTCATAATCTAAGGCATAGCTGGAACTGGGTGTCACGTAGGTGAAGAGGACTGTACCATGAAAAATGGGCACTCCTGTTAGGTGAGAACCATATATTGAAAAGACTTCTTCCTTCAGCAGAATGCATCTTCAGAATGGCCAACAGAATGAAATCATAGGAGCTCAGAACATCAATATGATGGATATCTCAATAGAGCCTGAAAAATAGAAAGCCAGAAGCTGGTTCATGAACTTATCAGAGCAAGAAATAGCAAGGAGGGGAGGGATGTCACAGAAGATATGTCTGATTTCATTGGATGCATAGAAGCATACGGTAAAAGTAGCCACTGTGTGTAAAGTAGCATGCAAGATACCAACAAAAAAGCAGGAAATTATAAGTGGCATGTAGAATCTGGGTGACATTGTAACTGAATACAGGAGAGGACTGTAGATGGCTACATAGTGTATAGGCCATTGCGGCCAAGATGANGTCCTTCCTGCCTGTTACCCTCTCAATCCCATGGACTATAGCCTGCCAAGCTTGTCTGTCAATAGGATTTTCCAGGCAAGAATACTGGAGTCGATTGTCATTTCCTTCTCCAGGGGAACTTCCCAGGAATCGAACCTGGGTCTCCTGCATTGCAGGCAGATTCTGATTAAGCTATGAGGAAAGTTGATAATATACCCATGTTATGTGGAGATAGATGCATATAGATGTCACAGTTTCCCGCATGTGCAAAACCTGCATATGTAGTGGGTTGACTATAATCTTTACTTTAAACATCTAAAAATAAATATGCTCACTAATAAACTAAAAGAAAATATTTTATTTTTCAACTTTTTGACTTGAAAGGACTAAACATCAGCCTTAATTTTTTTCAATTTAATATTTAATGTGAAAAATATACTTTGTTGATAAACAAATTTTCCCCTAATACTTTCTTCATCACCTCTTTGACATCTTTGTTCCTCAAACTATAGATGATGGGATTCAGCATGGAGATTATGATGGTGTAAAACACAGACATGATCATGTCATAATCTAAGGCATAGCTGGAACTGGGTGTCACGTAGGTGAAGAGGACTGTACCATGAAAAATGGGCACTCCTGTTAGGTGAGAACCATATATTGAAAAGACTTCTTCCTTCAGCAGAATGCATCTTCAGAATGGCCAACAGAATGAAATCATAGGAGCTCAGAACATCAATATGATGGATATCTCAATAGAGCCTGAAAAATAGAAAGCCAGAAGCTGGTTCATGAACTTATCAGAGCAAGAAATAGCAAGGAGGGGAGGGATGTCACAGAAGATATGTCTGATTTCATTGGATGCATAGAAGCATACGGTAAAAGTAGCCACTGTGTGTAAAGTAGCATGCAAGATACCAACAAAAAAGCAGGAAATTATAAGTGGCATGTAGAATCTGGGTGACATTGTAACTGAATACAGGAGAGGACTGTAGATGGCTACATAGTGTATAGGCCATTGCGGCCAAGATGAAGCATTCTGTGGTCCCCTAAGTAAGAAAGAGAAGCATCTGTGTGCCACATCCAAGAAAAGAAATCGTTTTATTCTTCAAGCTGTGATTTTGGGGGTGTGATTTTTGGGGGTGATAACTGAAGAATAGAAGGCACCCAAGAATGATAATGCTGTCAGAAAATAGTACATGGGGTTGTGGAGCTGGGAATCCGTAATGACCAAGAAAACCAACCCTAAATTTCCTATCATTGTAAAAAAAAAAAAAATAGATTGCTAGAAATAGTAAAATTAGAAATATTTGCATCACAAAATCATCTGTAAAGCCCATCAGTATAGCCTATTTTTTATCTGAATCCTGTATAAATCTAAATCTGATGGTGACCCTGACATCTCAGCTTTTATTTTTAAGTTCTAAAAGCAATATATGGCAAAAATTTAGCCCACCAATTACTTCCTCATATCTGTTTCTTGGAAATCATTTTCAGTGAGGGAACAGTCCAGTGATTGAAAGTTGAGTCCAAGTGGATGCATTATTCTGTAAAAAATAAATTAATTGCTGTGATTAAATTTTCACGTTAAAAATATTCATGCCAGTTTACAGGGTTTAACTTGCAGTTTATTTTCTGTTAATTTCATGAAATCTCACTTTCATATTATGTTATCTTAAAATTCACAAATGAATACTATATATTATAGTAAAAAAAATGCACATCTGAGGCTAATCTTAAATTTTCTACAGCATGCATGAAGCTTACAATTGGTAAAGTGGGAGCAAATACATTTACATCAGAAGATAGTATTGAATTTAAATGTTAGAAGCAGATGTGAAAATGACTTAACTTTAACATATATTCTCAGATTACTAGGAAATGGGATTATTATTATTATTGTGATATCACTCAGTCATGTCCACCTCTTTGCAACCCCATGGACTGCAGCCTGCCAGGCTCCTCTGTCCATAGAATTCTCCAGGCAAGAATCCTGGAGTGTTGATAGAGTCCCTTCAGGGGATCTTCCTAACCCAGTGATCAAATCTGGGTCTCCTGCATTGCAGGCAGATTCTTTATCATCTGAGTCACCAGCAGATCCACTAGAACTGGAAGCTCAAACAGATCCACTAGTACTGGAAGTGGGGCACTGAAGCCCAAGCAGATCCACTAGTACTGGAAGTGCGGTTTGAACACATGAGGATATAAATCCATTGGATCTTATGTTCAATGTCCTTATCACTTGGCCATTCTAGTACCTGAATTTTTTTACAATTACCAGAAAATACAGTCTTCCCTAGGTGGGGGGAGGGGCATGTAGTTCCAGAACCCCCCGCTCCCATACCAAAATGAAAGATGCTCAAGTTCTTTACACAAAATGGAGAGATATTTACAATATAAGCAACAGACCTCTTCTCACATACTTGAGCCCATCTATAGATTACTTAGAAAACCTAATACAATGTGAATGTTGTCTAAAAGGTTGTAAATACAATTTAAATACTTTTAAAATTGTTGTTGATGTGCTGCAAATTTGGTTTACTTTTTCAACTCTGGAAATTATTATTTCACAATACTTTGGATCTACAGTTGTTTGAATCCAGGGAAGTAGAGCCCTTGGATATAAATAGCACTGACTGAAAATATCTCCTGTTGACAGGTAATAAAATTCTTTAGAAAAGGTATTGATAAAAGAAGCACGTGTTAATATAAACCACAATGTAGTGTTTCATTTTGGCTGTATTTCCCTATGCTCAGAATGTTGCTTATTCAGTGAAGTACGAAGAAACCAAAGTGCAAAACAAACAAGCAAAATGTCAAAAGGTCACAAGTATCTGTACCCGAAGCCTCCATCATCGAAACAGTTAGATATTACATTTACTGTATTTAGGACCAAGATTTGGACACTGTGACTCTTGTTTTCCTTCAGTGTGCTGTATAGATCAACAATGATTTAAAAGAGTGAAAATCTGCTATGGGTAGGACTGAGCTGAATTCAGTGACCTACCAATAGCTTATATTACTAACATGAAACACACTATATCTTTGTTATAATGAGATATCCACATATCTAATAGAGAATGAGCAAATCAGCTTAAAATCACTTTTTGAAAGAAAAGAAAGTCTCATGTCTTTATTTTCCCAGATTGTTTCTCCCAGATTCACATGAGAAATGTTCTTGATACATAGAGTAAATAACTGTTCAACTATGGAGTTACCAAATTGAAAAGGGTGAGCTTACTTAATCCTTAGACAAGTATGTACAGTACAAATATAATATATAATTAAGTCAAATATTCATCTCTTTGTTAATTCAAATAACTCACATATTACTCTTGAAACACATACACACACAAAAATGTATTATAAAAATTCCAGTTTAATTTGCACAGCTATATTAATAAAATACCTTATAAAGCCATCAAGTTTATTAACATTAAATATATTAGGTATATTAGATGTATTATTTGAGTATCAAAAATACAGTCATGTTTTTAAAATTCTTTGTTATCAACATTTATCCTTCAAGAATCCATATATTACACACACAAATATTGATTGAAAAGAAGCAGTTTCAAAATAGGAGTTTGGCATATAAGAAGTATAGTAAAAATAATAAAAAATACACAGGCAAATTTTGAAAAATACATCAAGAGATGGTCTAAACGAATTCTTTAAAAAGTAAATGTTCACTAACGTTCACAAGGGAAACTTTAGCTTCATTATGATACTAATTTTTATTTTACTGATGTGTCTGAGACAACACTGTCATGGAAGATGAAAAATACTGTATTTAACTCTAGAAACTTAATATTACAATCTCAGATTTAGCTGCTAATGTGATTTAGTAAAAGTAACCTGATCCTTCAAATGAAAGAATAAAATTGATCAAAATGTTGGTGCATATTTTGTTCAAATACATGGACATGGTATGACAACAGAGTTCTTACTTATAAGGTACATTAAAATGTTTTATTGAAGTATTAATTATATGTGAAGGATACATATATATCAAATATGACTATAATTTGTTTAAAATCTTTCTTAACTTGAGCAAAATAAATAGGGAGCTGGAAATCAGATTTTTGTCAAAGCATTGGACAATGAATGGACTCCCCAACAAAATCTAAGTATGTATTCTTTTACTTAAACTTAAGTGTTACATGACACAACATATATTAAAATATCATTCTCACGAAATTAAACTAATTAACTGCAATATTTAATCCTATCAATTATCTTAAAAATTATCTTTCATTGCATTCTGATGTGGGGTATATCAATAAAGTAATAGTATGTGTACTTAAATATCCTTATTATTCCGTCCTTTACAACTTTCTCATAAACCTTTATATCTCTGATCTAATATAAAGATAACATATAAATGCAGGCCACCTTTTCTTAATGTTTCTTAAATATTATTCTTAATCATGCCGCATTAGAGCAATTATCTATTTCATTGCAGAGAAATTTTGAGGAATGGTAGACAAAAAGTGCTTTCCAAATGGTGCCTGTGATAAAGATGCCAGTGCAGGAAATGTGAGTTTGATCCCTGGCTCAGGAAGATACCCTGGAGAGGAAAATGGCAATCCAATCCATGGTCTTGCTTGGAAAATTCCATGAACAGAGGAGCCAGGTGGACTATAATCCATGGGGTTGCAAAGAGTCAGACATGACTGAGCATGCACAGACAAAAAGTATGCAGTAATTTATTTCATCCAAGATGCTAACTAATTCTGTTCACTGACAGTTAAGGAAATTAGAACTTATTATTTTTGCATGTACCTGACTTCACTTTAAAAAACAGTATAGAAAAATGGGTCCCAGATTTTTGACAAAGTATCGTGAAAGTGAGAGGAAGATTTAAGGGACTAGATTCAATAGAGTGCCTGATGAACTATGGACAGAGGTTCATGACATTGTACAGGAGACAGGAATCAAGACCATGCCCAAGAAGAAGAAATGCAAAAAAGCAAAATGGCTGTCTGTGGAGGCCTTACAAATAGCTGTGAAAAGAAGGGAAGTGAAAAGCAAAGGAGAAAATGAAAG
Source organism: Neotragus pygmaeus (assembly GCA_006410875.1). Classification (NCBI taxonomy): domain Eukaryota; kingdom Metazoa; phylum Chordata; class Mammalia; order Artiodactyla; family Bovidae; genus Neotragus; species Neotragus pygmaeus. Next base: position 28,486 of record SJYV01041124.1, on the reverse strand, counting down.
ATATACCCATCTGAATGCAGAGTTCCAAAGAATAGCAAGGAGAGATAAGAAAGCCTTCTACAGGGATCAGTGCAAAGAAATAGATAAAAACAATAGAATGGGAAAGACTAGAGATCTCTTCAAGAAAATTAGAGATACCAAGGGAATATTTTATGCAAAGATAGGCTCAATAAAGGGAAGTAATATTATAGACCTAACAGAAGCAGAATATATTAAGAAAAGGTGGCAAGAATACACAGAAGAACTGTACAAAAAAGATCTTCATGACCCAGATAATCACGATGGCTTGATCATTCACACTCACTGAGAGCCAGACATCCTGGAATGTGAAGTCAGGTGGGCCTTAGGAAGCAGCACTATGAACAAAGCTAGTGGAAGTGATGGAATTCCAGTTGAGCTATTTCAAATCCTAAAAGATGGTGCTGTGAAAGTGCTGCACTCAATATGCCAGCAAATTTGGAAAACTCAGTATTGGCCACAGGACTGGAAAAGGTCCGTTTTTATTCCAATCCCAACGAAAAGCAATGGCAAAGAATGCTCAAACTACCACAAAATTGCACTCATCTCACATGCTAGTAAAGTAATGCTCAAAATTCTCCAAGCCAATACATGAACCATGAACTTGCAGATGTTCAAGCTGGTTTTGAAACAGACAGAGGAACCAGATCAAATTTCCAACATCCACTGGATCATGGAAGAAGCAAGAGAATTCCAGAAAAACATCTATTTCTGCTTTATTGACTATACCAAAGCCTTTGACTGTGTGGATCACAAACTGTGGAAAATTCTGAAAGAGATGGGAATATCAGACCACCTGACCTGCCTTTTGAGAAAGATACATGCAAGTCAGGAAAAAACAGTTAGAACTGGACATGGTACAACAGACTGGTTCCAAATAGGAAAAGGAGTACATCAAGGCTGTATATTGTCACCCTGCTTATTTAACTTATATGCAGAGTACATCATGAAAAACACTGGGCTGGGGGAAGCACAAGCTGGAATTAAGATTGTGAGGAGAAATATCAATAACCTCAGATATGCAGATGACACCACCCTTATGGAAGAAAGTGAAGAAGAACTAAAGAGTCTCTTGATGAAAGTGAAAGAGGAGAGTGAAAGAGTTGGCTTAAAGCTCAACATTCAGAAAATGAAGATCTTGGCATCCAGTCCCATCACTTCATGGGAATTAGATGGGGAAACAGTGGAACAGTGGCTTACTTTAAATTTCTGGGCTCCAAAATTACTGCAGATGGTGACTTCAGCCATGAGATTAAAAGATATTTACTCCTTGGAAGGAAAGTTATGACTAACCTAGATAGCATATTAAAAGCAGAGACATTACTTTGCCAACAAAGGTACATCTAGTGAAGGCTGTGGTTTTTCCAGTGGTCATGTATGGATGTCATAGTTGGACTGTGAAGAAAGCCGAGTGCTGAAGTATTGATGCTTTTGAACTGTGGTGTTGGAGAAGATTGTTCTTTGGAAGGAAAGATACTAAAGCTGCAACTCCAGTACTTTGGCCACCTTATGTGAAGAATTGATTCAATGGAAAAGACTCTGATACTGGGAGGGTTTGCAGGCAGGAGGAGAAAGGGACGACAGAAGATGAGATGGCTGGATGGCATCACCAACTCGATGGACGTGAGTTTGACTGAACTCTGGGAGTTGGTGATGGACAGGGGGGCCTGGCGTGCTGCAATTCATGGGGTTGCAAAGAGTCGGACGCGACTGAGTGACTGAACTGAACTGAACTTAACTGAATTATCATACATGTTCTTCATCATTGAATTTTTCCAAGTAATGGACACTTGAGTTCAAAAATAGCAATATTAGAGCATTAATATTTCCCTTAATAATAAGCACTTAAACATTTACAAGAAAGAAGTATAGTACAGATAACTTAGTGATAGCACACAGAGCAGTTGCTTTTTCTAATTTACTCACTGTTTGGAATAACATGTAAAACTTTGTCTTACCATGAATCTTATTCATGGTACACATTGATAACTTAAGTATCAAAACGCTGGACTTATACAATTAGAAATTATAATTTCTTTAGCACTGAAGAATAAGAAATGTTGTGGATGGATGAGTGAAAGCAAATGCTAAATCTTCTCTTTATACAGAGAAAACACAGAAAAGAGAAGAGAACAAAAAGAAATATATCAGAATAAAATTTAATTAAATTGAAAGAATTTCTTGTCTTGTGCTTTGCTGATGTTCAGCATCTCCAGCGGCTTCTACTTGGGTTGTTTTTAGTCAGGTATATAATTATTTTGTTGGGCAATAGTACCCAGATTCTAATACCAAAAGTGGGTCCTGACCCCTACATTCCCGCATAGTCTTTCCCTTTGGTAATAGTTGTGGATCTGTTACCCTTCTCACAATGCTCATGAATCCTGAAAGTCAAAGAAAACAACTTTTTCTTTTTTCTTCTTAGTTTCATCACGTAAACCTTTGAGCCCTAGTTTCATCATCTATAATATCAATATAACATGACATTAACAAAATTAAATAATATTCTATTGCCAGTGGCTTACTAACACAAGAGAAGCACAGTTAAAGTCATTTGTGTTTTCCAGTTTCCTATTTACTAAAGCTACAGTTTACTAATCACCTTTCTTTTAAAATTCTTATGTTTTCCAAGTATATCTAAATACAGGAGAACTTTGAGTCTGTATAGGTCTCACTAATTACTCACTAAACTATACTTGCTCACCTACCTACTAGCTAAAATATATATTCTCTGTTTTTGATATTTTTGACAACTGTGTATTAACCATAGTTTAAATAATTTATAGTTTTCAGTTTTAATTTTCGTGTGTTGCACCTTATATATATTATTAACAGGATAATTTTTAAATGAAAGTGACCTCTGGCACATCATAAGAGATTTGAGAATAGATTTTCTAGGCAGAGTTTCAGAAATCATATCATCAATGTACTTCCTTCAAGTTTGTCATTATTAATTAAATAACCAAATAAGTCAAGAACATTGTTAAACATAAGCTGCATGCTTGCAAAGGATAAATAAAAGTTCCTGCTTTATAATTACTGATGGTTATGTTGCTCATTTTATTAGATAAAGGCAGCCAGAATGGTCTCAAATAAAGTGCACGCACAAGTAGTAAGAACTACCATTGCAGAATATGGAAGGAAAGGCATGCTTTATTCTTGAGAAAGTTCCAATGGAAGAGTTGGGAAATTCATGAAAAATACATTACAGAATTTGGTTGTGCCCTACCACTGAGAAACTGGGATACAAATGTTTCTGCTTCAGAATTCTGTTTTTTCATATGAGAAGCAAAATGGATCGATTTTGCTCTGCACACAGATTCAAAATAAAAATGCATAATTCTCAAACATATCACTTTTATTTAAAGTTAAATCTTGAAATGCAACTTATGCTTTTTTATTTAGAATTTAGCATACAATTTTCCATAAGACTTCAATTGTGTTGAGTCCAGGATACAAAATACTAGACATTAATAGAGAATAAAATCTTATGTACTGTTAATAATTCCCCTAAATCCTTTTAATTTATAGAATTACAAAACAAAAAAAGATAAATGCTTAATTGTACTATTTTCACAGAAAGTGAAGTCGCGTCCGACTCTTTGCAACCCCATGGACTGTAGCCTATCAAGCTCCTCCATCCATGGGATTTTCTAGACAAGAGTGCTAGAGTGGATTGCCATTTCCTTCTCCAGGGGATCTTCCCGACACAGGAATTGAACCTGGGTCTTCCGCATTATGGGCAGACGCTTTACCATCTAAGCCATATTTAGTGAATGTGATTCTCACTTTAATGATTGAATTTGTTCTTTGGGGATTTTCTGATATTACCAATGTCCAAATGTTTCTTTTTGTGATGTTTCTGTTTATCTATGTGATAACTCTGATGGGAAATGGCATCATTATTCTCATAAGCAGGACAGACCAGACTCTGCAGACTTCCATGTACATTTTCCTCAGTAATTTTTCCTTCTTGGAAATCTGTTATGTGTCTGCCACTCTTCCTAGAATGCTCATAAGCCTTTGGACTCAGAAAATACATACTTATTTGCTTGTGCAACACAGATGAGTTTTGTCCTTATATTTGGAAACATAGAGTGCCTGCATCTTACAGTGATGGCCTATGACCATTACATGGCCATTTGTAGCCCCCTGCACTATCATGAACCACAAGGTCTGTGTCCAGCTGGTGGCTGCCTGCTTGGTCACTGGCTGTTCCAATTGAGATAGGGCCTTTTGTAGATCCAACCAAATCAATCGCTACTTTTGTGACATCCCCCTAGTACTGAAGCCAGCCTGTGAGGACATGTTTCAGAATAAGATGCTGTTCTTTACAGTTGCTCTGCTGTTTGTCATGGTCCCTTTTCTGCTGATACTTGGCTCCTATGGTACAATCACCTCCACCATCCTGAGGTTGCTATCGGCAATGGGAAAAGCAAAGGCTTTCTCCACTTGCTGATCTCACGTCATGGTTGTGACTTTATTCTTTGGATCTGTGATCATTACATATTTATGATCTAAATCTAGAAATTATTCCAGAGCAGACAAATTTCTCTCACTTTTCTATACTGTTATCACTCCAAGGTTTAGCCCCAAAATACACTCTGAGAAATAAGGATGTCTTGACAGCCTTAAGAAAACTGCTACCTTAATGTAAAGCATTAGCTGCTTGGTTTAAACTCATTTAGTTTCCTATTTAATTTTGCCATTGTATAATCTGAAATAGTTAGTTTGCTTTTTCCACATGATTAATAGATTTATTATATTTATTCATTCATTTCTGACCTTATTGTTTTATGCTGGATTTTCTAATATTACGATCATATTATGTTGTCATGCTGATAAGAAACTATGTATTGAGGCAATCTTATATTCAGTTCACAATTTTACTGGAGATTATTCAGTTTTATGAGAAAATACAGTATCATTTACCCACTGTTCCCCCTAAATCCATAGGTATTTTTGTACTTTTCTGTTCATATAACAATCATGCACTTTTTTTTTTCTTTTCGAGATGTTTTTAGATAATATAGATGGCAAAAGTTTGAAGAACAGTTGTTAAATATTGATGTGTTTTTAACTTTAGACATTTAACCTTTCAATGACGTCAGTTTGATCCTTCTGTAAAGATTAAAAATAAAACTCTGCATAATGATGCTTAGACGGCAGCCATGAATTTAAAAGACACTTACCCCTTGGAAGGAAAGTTATGACCAACATAGATAGTATAATCAAAAGTAGAGGCATTACTTTGCCAAAAAAGGTCTGTCTAGTCAAGACCATGGTTTTCCCAGTGGTCATGTATGGATGTGAGAGTTGGACTGTGAAGAAGGCTGAGCACCAAAGAACTGATGCGTTTGAACTGTGGTGTTGGAAAAGACTCTTGAGAGTCCCTTGGACTGCAAGGAGATCCAACCAGTCTATTCTGAAGGAGATCAACTCTGGGATTTCTTTGGAAGGAATGATGCTAAAGCTGAAACTCCAGTACTTTGGCCACCTCATGTGAAGAGTTGACTCATTGGAAAAGATTCTGATGCTGGGAGGGATTGGGGTCAGGAGGAGAAGGGGACAACAGAGGATGAGATGGCTGGATGGCATCACTGAATCGATAGACATGAGTCTGAGTGAACTCCGGGAGTTGGTGATGGACATGGAGGACTGGCGTGCTGCGATTCATGGGGTTGCAAAGAGTCAGACATGACTGAGAGACTGAACTATACTGAACTGAACTGAACTGANTGGCATCACTGAATCGATAGACATGAGTCTGAGTGAACTCCGGGAGTTGGTGATGGACATGGAGGACTGGCGTGCTGCGATTCATGGGGTTGCAAAGAGTCAGACATGACTGAGAGACTGAACTATACTGAACTGAACTGAACTGAGCTGAATGACCCTTAAAATTTTATAGTGTGGCAATAAATTTTTACCCTATGTTTCTCTCTGAATTCTTCTTCGTAGATATGTTATGTTTATGTAGCCAAATCATGCTACTAGCATCCTGATAATCTGTTGCCTTAATTTTTACTAAGGCAAAAAATATGACTGCATCTTCACTGTTCAGAGATACAAGCTGTACAGGATTCAATCATTTTGTGATCTTATAGTGTTATACACTCTCTAAGATCTCTTGTTGTTGTTGTTGTTGTTGTTTTCTGTTTTTGTTGTTTTGTTTTAACACTTTTGGCGAAGCAGATAATTTAAATTAAAATAAAAATACTTGGGATATTTAGCACATTATTTTTTCCAAGTTTTTCTTGTTGTAAAATATGATACTTCATAAAAAAATGTTGGCAGCTTCAGTAATGCTGAAGAAGCTGAAGCTGAATGGTTCTAAGAAGACTTACAAGACCTTTGAGAACTAACATCCAAAAAAGATGTCCTTTTCATTATAGGGGACTGGAATGCAAAAGTAGGAAGTCAAGANTGGCAGCTTCAGTAATGCTGAAGAAGCTGAAGCTGAATGGTTCTAAGAAGACTTACAAGACCTTTGAGAACTAACATCCAAAAAAGATGTCCTTTTCATTATAGGGGACTGGAATGCAAAAGTAGGAAGTCAAGAAAAACCTGGAGTAAAAGGCAAATTTGGCCTTGGAATACAGAATGAGGCAGGGCAAAGACTAATAGTGCTTTGCGAAGAAAATGCACTTGTCATAGCGAACACCCTCTTCCAACAACACAAGAGAAGACTCTACACATGGACACCACTAGATGGTCAACACCGAAATCAGACTGATTATGTTCTTTGCAGCCAAAGATGGAAAAGCTCTATACAGTCAACCAAAACAAGGCCAGGAGCTGACTGTGGCTCAGATCATGAATTTCTTATTGCCAAATTCAGACTTAAATTGAAGAAAGCAGGAAAAACCACTAGACCATTCAGGTATGACCTCAATCAAATCCCTTATGATTATACAGTGGAAGTGAGAAATAGATTTACGAGCTTGGGTCTGATAGATAGAGCGCCTGATGAGCTATGGACGGAGGTTTGTGACATTGTACAGGAGACAGGGATCAAGACCATCTCCATGGTAAAGAAATGCAAACAAGCAAAATGGATGTCTGGGGAAGCGTTACAAATAACTGTGAAAGAAGAGAAGTGAAAAGCAAAGGAGAAAAGGAAAGATATAAGCATCTGAATGCAGACTTCCAAAGAATAGCAAGAAGAGATTAGAAAGCCTTCATCAGCAATCAATGCAAACAAATAGAGGCAAACAACAGAATGGGAAAGACTAGAGATCTCTTCAAGAAAATTAGAGATACTAAGGGCACATTTCATGCAGAGATGGGCTTGATAAAGGACAGAAATTGTATGGACCTTACAGAAGTAGAAGATATTAAGACGAGGTGGGAAGAAAAACAGAAGAACTATACAAAAAAGATTTTCAAAATCCAGATAATCACGATGGTGTGATTACTCACCTAGAGCCAGACATCATGGAATGTGAAGCCAAGTGGGCTTTAGAAAGCATCACTATGAACAAAGCTAGTGGAGGTGATGGAATTCCAGTGGCGCTATTTCAAATCCTGAAAGATGATGCTGTGAAAGTGCTGCACTCAATATGCCAGCAAATTTGGAAAACTCAGCAGTGGCCACAGGACTGGAAAAGGTCCATTTTCATTCCAATCCCAAAGAAAGGCGATGTCAAAAAATGCTCAAACTACAGCACAATTGCACTCATCTCACACACTACTAAAGTAATGCTCAAAATTCTCCAAGCCAGGCTTCAGCAATACATGAACCATGAACTTCCTGATGTTCAAGGTGGTTTTAGAAAAGGCAGAGGAACCAGAGACCAAATTGCCAACATCTGCTGGATCATCAGAAAAAGTACACTACATTACTTGACAGAATGGACTTTATAGATATGATTAATCATTGGAAGAAAAGTTATGACCAACCTAGATAGCATATTCAAAAGCAGAGACATTACTTTGCCTACAAAAGACCGTCTAGTCAAGGCTGTGGTTTTTCCAGTCGTCATGTATGGATGTGAGAGTTGGACTGTGAAGAAGGCTGAGCACCGAAGAATTGATGCTTTTGAACTGTGGTATTGAAGAAGACTCTTGAGATTCCCTTGGACTGCAAAGAGATCCAACCGGTCTGTTCTGAAGGAGATTAACCCTGGGATTTCTTTGGAAGGAATGATGCTAAAGCTGAAACTCAAGCACTTTGTCCACCTCATGCGAAGAGTTGACTCATTGGAAAAGACTCTGATGCTGGGAGGGATTAAGGGCAGGAGGAGGAGGGGACGACCGAGGATGAGATGGCTGGATGGCATCACTGACTTGATGGACGTGAGTCTGAGTGACCTCTTGGAGTTGGTGATGGACAGCGAGGCCTGGCGTGCTGCAATTCATGGAGTCACAAAGAGTCGGACAAGATTGAGTGACTGAACTGAACTGAATATCATAAATAATTGAGATAGGGAGATTATTCATGTAGAACCAATCTGACATATAAGCCTAAGAAATAAGAAGAAAAAGAAAAGCACTATTCAAAAAATAGGTTATCACAGATGGAGCAGAGAATAGAAGGGCTCATTTTGCCATTGTTGGTTCCAAAGTCTGCTGGGAGAAAGAACAAGGACTGTCCTGATCTCTAGAAAGTGAGCATGGCATTAGGCAGACTGCCAGCAAAGAATCAGTCATCGGTCCGACAATCTCAAGGAAACAAATTCTGCCAATAATTTAATTGAACAAGAAAGATGGAATACTCACTAGAGCATTAAAAAAAAAGTGGCCCTCCCAACACATTTGACCTATCATCTACAGAACTCTAAGATAGTAAATTTTAAGGCACTCAATTTGTGGTAATTTACTAAAACTGCAAGAGACAACTAATACACAGAAAATAATGATGTTCACAGAAAATAATATAAGAGATGGTGAAGACCTACTTAAGATATACAAATTCAAAACTTCAATCTCATAACCAATTTAGTTGTACTATGAGGATTTTAAATATTCAGTTTCTCAGCCTCCATTCCAGATGAGAATGAAGCAATGACTCAATTTTGGTTAATAACGTGAAGATAGGTGTCAACAAGTGTTCAGTCTTTAGTTTCATCCACTACTTTCATCCTTAGTGTTAGTCACTCAGTTGTGCCCAACTCTTTGTGACCCCATGGACTGCAGCCCACCAGGCTCCTCTGTCTATAGGATTTTCCAGGCAAGAATCCTGGAGTGGGTTGCCATTTCCTTCCCCATCTATCATCCTTGGAAGGGTGCAGAAGTCATATCTAAGCAAGAAAGCAGGAAAGCATAAGGAACCTGACAATCCAATGTCTTTATTTTAAAGTACAAGACTAGTCAGACCACCCCATCAGAAGTGCTCTAAGAAGGAAATAAATGTGTTTTACGTCACAGGCTTAAATAAAANAAAGTAATGCTCAAAATTCTCCAAGCCAGGCTTCAGCAATACATGAACCATGAACTTCCTGATGTTCAAGGTGGTTTTAGAAAAGGCAGAGGAACCAGAGACCAAATTGCCAACATCTGCTGGATCATCAGAAAAAGTACACTACATTACTTGACAGAATGGACTTTATAGATATGATTAATCATTGGAAGAAAAGTTATGACCAACCTAGATAGCATATTCAAAAGCAGAGACATTACTTTGCCTACAAAAGACCGTCTAGTCAAGGCTGTGGTTTTTCCAGTCGTCATGTATGGATGTGAGAGTTGGACTGTGAAGAAGGCTGAGCACCGAAGAATTGATGCTTTTGAACTGTGGTATTGAAGAAGACTCTTGAGATTCCCTTGGACTGCAAAGAGATCCAACCGGTCTGTTCTGAAGGAGATTAACCCTGGGATTTCTTTGGAAGGAATGATGCTAAAGCTGAAACTCAAGCACTTTGTCCACCTCATGCGAAGAGTTGACTCATTGGAAAAGACTCTGATGCTGGGAGGGATTAAGGGCAGGAGGAGGAGGGGACGACCGAGGATGAGATGGCTGGATGGCATCACTGACTTGATGGACGTGAGTCTGAGTGACCTCTTGGAGTTGGTGATGGACAGCGAGGCCTGGCGTGCTGCAATTCATGGAGTCACAAAGAGTCGGACAAGATTGAGTGACTGAACTGAACTGAATATCATAAATAATTGAGATAGGGAGATTATTCATGTAGAACCAATCTGACATATAAGCCTAAGAAATAAGAAGAAAAAGAAAAGCACTATTCAAAAAATAGGTTATCACAGATGGAGCAGAGAATAGAAGGGCTCATTTTGCCATTGTTGGTTCCAAAGTCTGCTGGGAGAAAGAACAAGGACTGTCCTGATCTCTAGAAAGTGAGCATGGCATTAGGCAGACTGCCAGCAAAGAATCAGTCATCGGTCCGACAATCTCAAGGAAACAAATTCTGCCAATAATTTAATTGAACAAGAAAGATGGAATACTCACTAGAGCATTAAAAAAAAAGTGGCCCTCCCAACACATTTGACCTATCATCTACAGAACTCTAAGATAGTAAATTTTAAGGCACTCAATTTGTGGTAATTTACTAAAACTGCAAGAGACAACTAATACACAGAAAATAATGATGTTCACAGAAAATAATATAAGAGATGGTGAAGACCTACTTAAGATATACAAATTCAAAACTTCAATCTCATAACCAATTTAGTTGTACTATGAGGATTTTAAATATTCAGTTTCTCAGCCTCCATTCCAGATGAGAATGAAGCAATGACTCAATTTTGGTTAATAACGTGAAGATAGGTGTCAACAAGTGTTCAGTCTTTAGTTTCATCCACTACTTTCATCCTTAGTGTTAGTCACTCAGTTGTGCCCAACTCTTTGTGACCCCATGGACTGCAGCCCACCAGGCTCCTCTGTCTATAGGATTTTCCAGGCAAGAATCCTGGAGTGGGTTGCCATTTCCTTCCCCATCTATCATCCTTGGAAGGGTGCAGAAGTCATATCTAAGCAAGAAAGCAGGAAAGCATAAGGAACCTGACAATCCAATGTCTTTATTTTAAAGTACAAGACTAGTCAGACCACCCCATCAGAAGTGCTCTAAGAAGGAAATAAATGTGTTTTACGTCACAGGCTTAAATAAAATGCTAAAGGAGAATGTATCTGCATACATATTAATGTTTTACAATGGTAGGTGGTAGGAACAGACACCTCTGTTGTTTTACAATGGTAGGAACAGACACCTCTTTTGTGTCTGTTCATCTGGTGGAGGAAATGTTTCTCAGGAATGTAGATTTTTGGTGCTTTTTTATTTTTTTAATTGGAGGATAATTGCTTTACAATGTTGTGTTGTTTTCTGCCACACAACAAGGTGGATCAACCCTAAGGATACATATATCTCCTCTCTCTTGAAACTCCCTCCCATTCTCCACTCCATCCCACCTCTCTAGGTTGTCATAGGGTACTGGGCTGAGCTGTATTATAGAGCAACTTCCCATTAGATCTGCTTTGCACATGGTAATGTAAATGATTCAGTGCGACTTTTTCAATTTTCCCCACCTTCTCCTTCCCCTGCTGTGTTCACAAGTCTGTTCTCCATGTCTGCCTCGCTAATACTGCCCTGCAAATAGATTCATCAGTACTAAAAACAAGACCAGGAGCTGACTGTGGCTCAGATCATGAACTCCTTATTACCAAATTAAATTAAAGAAAGTAGGGAAAACCACTATACCATTCAGATATGACCTAAATCAAATCCCTTATGATTATACAGTGGAAGTGAGAAATAGATTTAAGGGCCTAGATCTGATAGATAGAG
>SJYV01041124.1:0-15748 GCA_006410875.1 Neotragus pygmaeus | reverse complement strand
ATCAGCCCTGGGATTTCTTTGGAAGGAATGATGCTAAAGCTCAAACTCCAGTACTTTGGCCACCTCATGAGAAGAGTTGGCTCTTTGGAAACGACTATGATGCTGAGAGGGATTGTGGGCAGGAGAACAAGGGGATGACAGAGGATGAGATGGCTGGATGGCATCACGGACTCGTTGAACATGAGTCTGAGTGAACTCTGGGTGACGGTGATGGACAGGGAGGCCTGGCGTGCTGCAATTCATGGGGTCGCAAAGAGTCAGACACGACTGAGCAACTGAACTGAACTGAATTTTCTAGAGTCCATTTTATTTTCACTAATATACAACATTTGTTTTTCTCTTTCTGACATCCTTCACTCTATATAGCATGCTCTAGATTCATCCACCTGATTAGAACTGACACAAATTCATTACTTTCTATGACTAAGCAATATTCCATTATATATATGTACCACTACTTCTTTATCCATTCATCTGTCAGTGTACATCTCATTTTCTCCAATGTCCTGGCTATTGTAAACAGTGCTGCATATCTCTTTGAACTATTGTCTTCCCAGTGTATATGCCCTGCAGTAGGAGTTCTGGGTCCTATGGAAGTTTTCATGGGGATGATTTTGATTACAGTCTCCTTTACAACATTACAGACCTTTATTTATAATTTTTCAGGCACTCTGTCTATCAGAGATAGACAGAGATGATTTGTCACTTCCACTGTATAATCATAAAGGATTTGATTTAGGTCATACCTGAATGACCTCATGGTTTCCCCTACTTTCTTCAGTTTAAGTCCGAATTTTGCAATAAAGAGTTCATGATTTGAGCCACAGTCAGCTCCCAATCTTGTTTCTGCTGACTATATAGAATTTCTCCATCTTTGGCTACAAAAAATATAATCAATCTGATTTTGGTATTGACCATCTTGTGATGTCCATGTGTAGAGTCATCTCTTGTGTTGTTGGAAGAGGGTGTTTGCTATAACCACTGCATTCTCTTGGCAAGCCTCTGTTAGACCTTGCCCAGCTGCATTTATTACTCAAAGGCCAAGCTTACCTGTTACTCCAGGTATCTCTTGACTTCCTACTTTCGCATTCCAGTCCCCTATGATGTAAAGGACATATATTGGGTCTGTTAGTTCTAGAAAGTCTTGGAGGTCATAATAGAACCATTCAATTTCAGCTTCTTTGGCATTTGACCATAGCCTTGGATTACTGTGATATTGAATGGTTTGCCTTGGAAAAAAACAGAGATCTGTCATTTTTGAAGGTGCACCCAAGTACTGCATTTCAGACTCTTTTGTTGTCTATGAGGGCTATTCCATTTCTTCTAAGGGATTCTTGCCCACAGTAATAGATATAATGATCATAGGAATTAAATTTACCTATTCCCATCCATTTTAGTTCACTGCTTCCTAAAATGTCAATGTTCACTCTTGCCATCTCCTGTTTGACCACTTCTAGCTTACCTTGATTCATGGACCTAACATTCCAGGATCCTATGCAGTGTTGTTCTTTACAGCACTGGACCTTACTTTCACCACCAGACACACCCACAGCTGAGTGTTGTTTCCTCTTTGGCTCAGCCTCTTCATTTCTTCTGGAGCTATTTCTTCACTCTTCAGTAGCGTATTAGGCACCTACCAACCTGGGAAATTCATCTTTCAGTGTCATATCTTTTTTTTTTCCTTTCCATACTGTTCATGGGGTTCTCAAGGCAAAAATGCTGAAGTGGTTTCCATTCCCTTCTCCAGTGGACCACACTTTGTCAGAACTCTCCACGATTACCTGTCCATTTTAGGTGGCCCTACAGGGCATGGCTCATGGACTGAGGAGCCTGATGGGCTACAGTCCATGGGGTTACAAAGAGTCAGACATGACTGAGCGACTTCACTTTCACTTTCTTTCACAGCGCATGGCTCATAGTTTCAGTAAGTGAGAAAAGGCTGTGATCCATGTGATAAGTTTGGTTAGTTTTCTGTGATTGTAGTTTTCATTCTGTCTTCCCTCTGATGGATAAGGATAAGAGGCTTGTGGAAGCTTCTTGCTGGGAGGTACTGGATGTGGGAAAATCTGGATCTTGCTCTGATGGGTGGGGCCATGCTCAGTAAATCTTTAATCCACTTTTCTGCTGATAAGTGGGGCTGTGTTCCCTCTAGTTTGGCTGGTGGTAGGAGTATTGACAGTATTGGTGATCTTCAAAAGGACTTATGCCAGTTTTCCACAGCTCCCAATGATTGTTGTATTCAATATTCATTGGAAGGACTGATACTAAAGCTGAAGTTCCAATATTTTAGCCACCTGATGTGAAGAGCTGACTCATTTGAAAAGACCCTATTTCTGGGAAAGATTGAAGGCAAGAGAAGGGGACGACAGAGGGCAAGATGTTTGAATGGCATCACTGACTCAATGGACATGAGCTTGAGCAAGCTCCATGAGATAGTGAAGGACAGGGTAGCCTGGTGTGCTGCAGTCCATGGGGTCTCAAAGAGTTGGACATGACTGGGTGACTGAACAACAACATTGTAGTTTTATTACTAGTTTTTCTTTTCTTTTCTTTTCTTTTTTTAAGAATTCTCCATACTGTTCTCCATAGTGGCTATATCAACATGCATTCCTACCAACTGTGCAGCAGTGTTCCCTTTACTCCACATCCTCTCCAACATTTATTGTTTGTAGATTTTAATGATGATCATGTGTGCATTGTGGCTGAGTGCTTCAGATGTTTCAAGGATGCTTTGCTTTGGTATGCGTGTACTCAACACACTTTCATCTGATACATGAACTTCTTGGGATATGGACTGCTGAGGATACAGACACGTTTCACTATTATTTTGTGATATTTTAATGTTCTCGCAATGTCAGTGGGAGAATAGCAAGAAAGGTCTAACTTTAGAAAGATCTATTGATCTATTGGTATTTTAAAGAAAAGTTTAGCATGTTCCTGTTACTTTGTTTTTCATAAACATAACTTTACAGTCAGACATTTGATTATCTAAAAGCTTTTATTTTTTAGGCAAATTTTAAAAGTAATATTTAACTTTGTCATCAACATTGTTCTGTTGTTATATGCTATTTAATATTAAAAATCACTATTAAATCCATAGGCTTTGCAGAATCCTAAAACTTGGCTCACAGTAAGTACAACACTTTCATGATTATTTGAAATAGCATCCCAAAGTAGGGAAAACTACTTCAAGAACTTGTGATTAATAGTAGCTACATCAGTAATGATACGTGGTTATTTCAATGTCTTTCTTTGAACAATCAATTATTCATAATAAGTTCTTATAACTAAAATTGTATTATTAAGATTAAGTCTGTAAAATATGTAAAAAGGGACTCATAAGGAGAAAATAAGTTGTCTTCTTGTCTCAACAAAACATTAATATAAAATTGAGGTGTGGAAGTATTTGTGAACCACATATTCAAAACAGTGAAATGTATATAGATAATACAAAAACTCCCAAAGATCAGTAGCAAGAGCAGAAGCAACCTAATCAACAAGCGTGCAAAGCTCTTTGATAGATACTTTATTAAAAGGTTACACAGAATTAAAATAATAACATAAAACTTGCTCACCATCTTCAACATTAGCATTTGCATTTTGAAATGCAAATTAAAATTAAATTATGATACACATGCACTTTAATGGCTAGAATTGAAATAAAAAAAAAATACCAAAATAATATGACAAAATCTGTGAGTAAATATATAAACCTTGAACAGTGATATCATTCCATGAATGGATATAATGTTTCTAAAATACATTTTTCATCTTCCTAATCATTAATCTTTATAAAGTATAGCAGCAATCTGAATAAAAATTATAAATGCTGAATTTGTAGATACTATATTGAAATACACAATTAAAAAAATTAAATACCATTTGGATGCTTGGGGCTGGTGTACGGGGATGATCCAGAGAGACGTTGTGGGGTGGGAGGTGGGAGGGGGATTCAGGATTTGGAGCTTGTNGTGTCTACAGGTACTTGGTCCCAAACCCTGCAGAGGAGAAACTCCTAGAAGAAAAAAGGATTTGGTCTAGACTCACCCTACCCCAACCTGACAAATGCTCTTTCCCACTCTATTCCTCTCTGTGTTGCGTGTACACATGGACATATGTACGCATGTATAGCATGCAGTAAACATATGTATATGCAGTTTATTCTATTGTGTTACATGTAATTTATTTAACATAACACATCACGTCATAGTTACTGGCAGTTTCCTCCAGATGAGATAAGAATCCTTGCTCTATGAAAATGATGAAGGGAGAGAAGGAAAAGCAGGCCTGTGGAAAGAGGGAGCCTGGCCAGGGCTTGAGAAGCCCCTGCTGCCCTTGGACCTTAGGGCCCGGGAGGGTCACCCCCATTTGACCGCCCCACCCAAGGGCCAGCTGGGCGTGTATGCAGAGGACCTGCTCTGGCAGAAGTGTTTCCATGATGACTTGAAGAAAGGTGAAAAGTGCTGAGACCCCAGACACACACCCTCTGCTAAGTGGTCCCCAGAGTGCCACACCACGTGCCTGCCCCAGGGTCCCCCATGGCCTGCGAGTGGACTGGGTCTCCCTCAAGTCCTCAAGGGTCAGTCCACTCCCACCTGTGCCCCCATCCCTGTGTGTCCTTGGCAGATCCCAAACAAGTCTCCAAATGCAGCCGCGACCTCCCAGGCTTCAGGAGAGAGGGATCGGGGTCCTTGGGTGCTCAGGGGCCAGGCACTTCCTTGAGTTTGGAAACCGAGCCCTCTCGTCCCCACAGTGTCCCAAATCACTGTTCAGCAGCCAGCTGTGGATGGAGCGCCGCCCCACCGCCCCACCCGATTTAATGCATGTGTCTGGGACTTGACTCCCAGTATCCCCTCGCCTGCCCACCCCCTGCCAGTCTTCCCCCAGGGACCCTTATCTTCAGCTGCTGAATTTTCAAGAGCTTACGAGGATCTCACCTTCCTTTCTTCATGTGTGGGGTGGCACTTCTGTACTTTATGTCAACTCGTGACTCTCACGCAGTTGGAGACCTCAGTCCCCTTCTACCTCGCGTGAGACGATGCAAATCTCATTCACTTCTTTCCGGCCGTTTCGTGGGTTCCCAGGCTGTGTTGAGAANTGTAGTGGAGCTTCAGCTTCAATATCAGTCCTTCCAATGAATATTCAGAGTTGATTTCCTTTAGGATGTACTGGTTGTATCTCCTTGACATTCAAGGGACTCTAAGGAGTGTTCTCCAGCACCACAGTTTGAAAGCATCAATAACCTCACCTATGCACAGGATATGACTCTAATGGCAGAAAGTGTAGAAGAACTAGAGTTTCTTAATGGGTGAAAGAAGAGAGTGAAAAAGCTGGCTTAAAACTCAACATTATAAAAACTAAGATCATGGTATCTGCATGGCAAATATGTTTGTCACTTCTCTCAAGCTTCCCCTGTATCATAAAAGCAATCATGAAAATACATAAATAAATAGTGTGTACAGCTCCAGTAAAACTTCATAGATCAAGTATACTGACTGCTCCTCTAGATTAGATAGATAACTGTAAGTTTGTACCAAGGAAAACTAAACAACTATTAGGATGAATAAACTATTCTTGACATACATATGTATAGAGAAATTTCATATATGAAAAAAATTGAATGAAAGAAGTTGCATAAAAAATGTAAAAGCTATATGATTTTACTGCTATATAACTCAAAATATCCAAATTAAAGCATCATCAGTTCAGTCAGTTCAGTTCAGTTGTTCACTCATGTCTGACTATTTGTGACCCCATAAACCACAGCACGCCAGGCCTACCTGTCCATCAGCAACACCCAGAGTCCACCCAAACCCACGTCCATTGAGTCGGTGATGCTATCCAGACATCTCATCCTCTGCTGTCCCCTTCTCCACCTGTCCTCTATCTTTCCCAGCATCAGGGTCTTTTCCAATGAGTCAGCTCTTTGCATCAGGTGGCCAAAGGATTGGAGTTTCAGCTTCAACATAAGTCCTTTCAATGAACACCCAGGACTGATCTCCTTTAGGATGCACTGGTTGGATCCCCCTGCAGTCCATAATAGACATCAATTTGTGATGGATATGGAAGTGATTGTAGAGATCTTAATAATGTTTTTGTCTTTCATCTTTTTCTGGGAAAAGAGATCTTTTCATTCCTGACAATTTACTTTCAGTATACTTTTATAGATGAAAGTTTTCTTGATACAGCATACTCTAAAAATGAGTTTCCACAAAGTATGTTCGCTGTCAAATTGTTACTTTTTTAAAAATCTAACAGTCTCTTGTGCAAAAGAAGTGTGCATTATATATTTTTTATATTGATGTGGTGCATAAGTTCTTGGAGTATCTCAATGTATAATGAATCTTTACATTACCCTATGTGATACCCTGTTTGTAGAACAACCCTGTCTTTATGCCCCTACTAACCCCTGTAGTCATTCATTGTCCCTGCGGCAGGGAGACATAATGAACTTTGGTACCCAATAGTGCAGTGAACTGTGTATCACAATACTCCATGTTTGAGGAACAGACAACTATGCTCTGTAAAAGTAATGTCTCGGTAGACATTTGCCTACAGAATTTTACTGTCACCAGGGGCACCAGGGAAACCCCATAGATTTTTTTTCTTTTAATTATATCTAAGGAAGACATTTTCTTCTTAAGGCATGCTTTCAATTATTTTAAGATATCTATTTTTAATGAAACATAAATCTCATTGGGTGATATTTTATATTATCCAACTTAAAATAATGAATGTAGGTACTCAAACATACTGCATGATTCTGTTTATGGGCAAGACAAAGAACAGGAAACCACATGGAATCAAAAATAGATTAAGGGTTTCCAGGGATCAGGGAGGGAGGAAGGGGGAATGATAGCTAATAAGTATGAGCTTTTTACTGAGCTGATGAAAATGTCCTGGAAGTAGACAGTGGTGATGACTGAATAACCTGGAAAATATATTAAAAACCAAAGAACTCTACTTATTAAAATGATGAATTTTATGATTCAGACATTATATTTCAATATGAAAGAAAATACAACCGAAGTGTAGTAATATTCCTAAATGAGATATAGAGGGAGAATGTTTCAAAAACACAGAGGAACTGGAAATGATGAAGGGGGTGATCTTTTTGAGTGTCCTTAAGTTTCCTCTTTGACTAGAGAAGGAGAAGATAGTTTCAGGGTAATTGTGAAGCACATCATATAAACAACATGCAGTGCACTTTCTACCACAGATCAATTTGGTGACAAGAGTGGAACATAAAAGCTCAGCATTTGGCAAGTTGTGAATTCACAGGGAAATATACAGAAGTAGGAAAGTAATTAATGGCGTGTTTTTAATAACACCAGCTGCTGCTGCTGCTACTACTGCTAAGTCACTTCAGTAGTATCTGATTTTGTGCAACCCCATAGACAGCAGCCCACCAGGCTCCACCGTCCTTGGGATTCTCCAGGCAAGAATACTGGAGCGGGTTGCCATTTCCTTCTCCAAATCCTGCATACATGCTAAGTCACTTCAGTCATGTCCGACTCCGTGTGACCCTATGGACAGCAGCCCACCAGGCTCCTCTGTACACAGGATTCTTTAGGCAAGAATACTTGAGTGGGTTGCCATTTCCTTCTCCAAATAACACCAGCACCTAAGGGCAAAAGCTTCAGTGATTTAAGTCATATTGTTCCTAGTAAAATAAAAGGCTCTCTACCTATTGTTCAGCTACCTAAGACCTGTTCGTCTCAGGTAGGTTTACAGATTATAACTTAAAGAATATAGGAGAAAGTACTTAAATTTTTGCGGAAAAAATGTAAATGAAAGATTCTTTGCTCGCTTACTTATTAAACCAGTATTTAACGACTAGAAATAATATTTTCTTCTTAGAAGAATCTGTCTGAATAGGTTAATATCCACAATATAGCATTTTATTTGTTTTATTTGCTATTGAGTCCTAAAAAAACCTTTACTTCTTTTATTATTGGGCAAATGTACACATGAATTTAAGGTAAGTTTCACTTTATTTTATTGAAGGAATACTGCAGATACCACAACAAAAATAAAAACATGTACAAATCCATCTCCTTGTGAGCTATATGTTATGTATACTTGGGCCTGAAGGGAAAAAAAATATCCATTAAATACATTCTATTCTTGTATACATTAAAATATAAACACATGCTCGAACATAACTACACACATATAGTATAGACAGAGTTGGACACGACTGAAGCGACTTAGCAGCAGCAGTATAGACAGAGGTCTATGTATTTTAAAAGCATGTACTTGCCTTAATCTCATTTCTGTTTTATAATTTTAAAAACTTTTAAAAATGAATTAATTTAAATGTGTATAAGTACATTCTGTTTTCTTCACTCCCTTTTAGCTTTTTTCTTTCACTGGTCAAGAGAATTTTCCTTGACAACAACCACACTACAAAGAAATAATGAGCAATGTGAAAGATAAATGATAATTTCTAGAATAGAAGAAGTAATAATTTTCTTACTTCATATCTCACCAAATACTAAACACAAGATAAACTAAAACAGGTAACAAAATTATTTTTATTAATACTAGTCAGTAATATACTAGCTATTTCTGGAACTAAGATGAAGATTCTTCAGCTAATCATATTTTTTGAGAAACATGAATTGTAATCACTTTCCATACCCAACTGAATATATTCAGGCATAAGAAATGCTTAGCCTTATGTCTTAGAGTATGCTCTCTCCAACAGTAGTGTCTCTTCCAGATGGTTTTGAACTAGTAAAGAAAGAATTCTCTTCTGCCACATAAATGAGAAAGCACAGAAGAAATTTGCTCTTTTTAACAGATGCAAGCAAAACAGTTTTCTTGATAATATTATATGTTATATGCTAGTTAATCATGAAGATTAATAATTCTAGATATTTATTAAAGAATCCTTCTCAACTTTCACTCTCACATTTATACTAATCTCATTTCCTGCTCTAAATTTACATTCTGACTCCAATTTCCTTCTCAGTATCTCAGTGTGAAACAGTAGTAATGATCATATTATAATGACCTGAAACATTTTTAAATGCTTTCTTTTATAATTCTCTATGATTTCTTTCTGTTTTCAATCCCCTTATTACAAGAATTCAGCTGGCACTCAAACAGGCTTAAGCCTGAAAAAAATCACATGTAATGTGGCTATTGACCAGTATGTGGGGATGTGTCCATGCCTTTGAAATTACAGCATGGTTATTCCAGTTACTATACTTTTTAAACAGAGAGAGTGCTCAAAATGACTGTACTGATTTGTGGGTTTTTTTTTTTTTCTTTTTGTGCAGTGTGGGCAGTAAAAAATAAAAACGTTAAAAAAAAAGAAATAAATTCATTCAGATCCATGCCCTGACATTAAAAAAAAAAAAAAAGTAAGGCTCAGTGAAGAGCTTATAGAAAGTAATGCACTTCATAAATGGCATCTAGATTTACATCAAATTTTCTCAAATTTCTTTTTCAGATAATTTTAGTTACTGCAGAATAGACAGCAATGCCTCTCTAAAGAGGGGGTGCATGGTTAGAAAATTTCCTGACTATAAAAAGATTTTTACAGAAAACAATGTTCTGCCTTATTTTATAGATAAGTACACAAGTGTTACCACATGCAAGTGTCATTGTCTTGATCATATTCTCAGAAGTTTATGCAAGAACAAAGAAGAATGGATAAAAGGAACTGCTCCTCCTTGACTGAATTTATTTTCTTGGGAATTACTGATAACAGTTTTAACAAAGAGATCCTATTTACAATGTTTCTCCTTGTTTATCTCATCAATCTTCTGGCAAATCTTGGAATGATAACCCTGATTAGGATGGATCCCCACCTGCACACACCCATGTACTTTTTCCTCAGCCACTTCTCTTTCTGTGACCTCTGCAATTCCAGTCATCAGCCTTAAGATGCTGGTGGACCTATTTGCCAAGAACAAATCAATCTCTTTCTGTGGCTGTGCTCTCCAATTCTTGGTCTTCTGTATCTTTGTTGACTCTGAGTAGCTCCTGCTGGCAGTGATGGCTTATGACTGTTACAAGGCCATCAACAGCCCCTCGCTCTATGTGGTCAGCATGTCAAGTGGGATGGGTTCCCTGCTTGTGGCTGGGGTTTACCTGGTGGGAATGGCAGATACTCTGATACACATGACATTAGCATTTCGCTTATGTTTCTGTGGGTCAAATAAAAGCAACCACTTTTTTTGTGATGTTCCTCCTCTCCTATTGCTATCTTGTTCAGATACACAGGTCAATGAGTTAGTGATATTCACCATTTTTGGCTTCATTGAACTGAGTACCATTTCAGGAGTTCTTGCCTCTTATTGTTGTATTATCTCTTCAGTCTTGAAGATCCATTCTTTATAAGGGAGGCTCAAAGTTTTTTCCACCTGTACATTCTACCTAACTACTGTGGTAATAATCCAGGAAACTATGCTCTTCATGTATTTCAGGCCAAGTTCTTCCTACTCTTTAGATCAAGAAAAAATGTCATTGTTTTACACCCTTGTGATTCCCATGTTAAATCCTCTGATTTAAGGCCTAAGAAATGAAGATGTGAAACAGGCCCTAGTAAAATTGAAAACTAAATTGAATTTTTAAAGATTTATACCATACATATGTGTACACATCCACACATATATATAGTACTTGTTTAATTAAAAAATTATATGACATAACACATGAGAAACATAATTTTTTCAGATTCCTAAATAAAGAAGTATTTGGATTAAACCTCAATCCTAAAATGAAGCAACTGACAAACAACTAATCTCAAAAATATACAAGCAACTTATGCAGCTCAACTCCAGAAAAATAAAGGACCCGATCAAAATATGGACCAAAGAACTAAATAGGCATCTCTCCAAAGAAGACATACGGATGGCTAACAAACACATGAAAAGATGCTCAACATCACTCATCATCAGAGAAATGCAAATCAAGACCACAGTGAGGTACCATTTCATACCAGTCAAAATGGCTGTGATCCAAAAGTCTGCAAGCAATAAATGCTGGAGAGAATGTGGAGAAAAGGGAACCCTCTTACACTGTTGGTGGGAATGCAAACTAGTACAGCCACTATGGAAAACAGTGTGGAGATTCCTTAAAAAATTGCAAATAGAACTGCCTTATGACTCAGCAATCCCACTGCTGAGCATACACACTGAGGAAACCAGAATTGAAAGAGACACATGTACACCAATGTTCATTGTAGCACAGTTTATAATAGCCAGGACATGGAAACAACCTAGATGTCCATCAACAGATGAATGGATAAGCAAGCTGTGGNTAAAAAGTCATCCCATTAAATGGAAGACCAAAAATAGAATTGACTGATTCTACTTCTCCCAGAAATTGTATGCTTAAGTAACAAATTATGGAAATATATTTTAAATAATCTATAACTCAAAAGTTTGAGCAAGAATGTATAATACTATTCTATCAGGATTCTGCAAAATAAGGAAACTCCACTAAAAATTTTGGTGTACTTTAGTCTGTCTGCCAAAGAATGCTCAAACTACCACACAATTGTACTCATCTCACACACTAGTAAAGTAATGCTCAAAATTCTGCAAGCCAGATTTCAGCAGTACATGAACTATGAAATTACAGATGTTCGACCTTGTTTTAGAAAAGGCAAAGGAACCAGAGATCAAATAGCCAACAACCACTGGATCATGAAAAATGCAAGAGAGTTCCAGAAAAACATCTATTTATGCTTTATTGACTATGACAAATCATTTGCCTGTGTGAATCACAATAAACTGTGGAAAATTCTGAAAGAGATGGAAATACCAGATCACCTGACCTGCCTCCTGAGAAACCTGTATGAAAATCAGGAAGCAACAGTTAGAACTAGACATGGAACAATAGACTGGTTCCAAGTAGGAAAAGGAGTACGTCAAGGCTTGTGTTGTCACCCTGCTTATTTAAATTATATGAAGATGGGCTGGAAGAAGAACAAGCTGGAATCAAAATTTCTGGGAGAACTATCAATAACCTCAGATATGCAGATGATA
Source organism: Neotragus pygmaeus (assembly GCA_006410875.1). NCBI lineage: Eukaryota > Metazoa > Chordata > Mammalia > Artiodactyla > Bovidae > Neotragus > Neotragus pygmaeus. Next base: position 3,743 of record SJYV01041124.1, on the reverse strand, counting down.
CCACCCTCATGGCAAAAAGTGAAGAGGAACTAAAAAGCCTCTTGATGAAAGTGAAAGAAGACAGCGAAAAAGTTGGTCAACATTCAGAAAACGAAGATCATGGCATCTGGTCCCATCACTTCATGGCATGTAGATGGGGAAACAGTGGAGACAATGTCAGACTTTATCTTTTGAGGCTCCAAAATCACTGCAGATGGTGATTGCAACCATGAAATTAAAAGACACTTACTCCTTGGAAGGAAAGTTATGACCAACCTAGATAGCATATTGAAAAGCAGAGATATTACTTTGCCAACAAAGTCCGTCTAGTCAAGGCTATGGTTTTTCCAGTGGTCATGTATAGATCGGAGAGTTGGACGGTGAAGAAAGTTGAATGGCAAAGAATTGGTGCTTTTGAACTGTGGTGTTGGAGAAGACTCTTGAGAATCCGTTGGACTGCAAGGCGATCCAACCTGTCCATTCTAAAAGAGATCAGTCCTGGGTGTTCATTGGAAGGACTGATGCTGACGCTGAAACTCTGATCCTTTGGCCACCTCATGCGAAGAGTTGACTCATTAGAAAAGACCCTGATGATGGGAGGGATTGGGGGCAGGAGGAGAAGGGGACAACAGAAGATGAGATGGCTGGATGGCATCACCGACTCGATGGACATGAGTTTGGGTGAACTCCGGGAGTTGATGATGGACAGGGAGGTCTGGCGTGCTTCAATTCATGGGGTTGCAAAGAGTCAAACACGACTGACAGACTGAACTGAACTTAACTGAGTCTGTCTACATCAGCTCTCATCTCTATATTTCCTTTCTTTGTACCTCTACCTCACATTTTTTTATCATACCCATAACAATGACGGGTAGCAAATATTGTATAAATGCAACATTATCAATGACAGTGCACTAGGCTAATACTACAGGCAAGTTCCCATATCCTGACCGCTTCATCCTTGCCACTTTAATACTTAAGTAGAAATATAATACAACAATAGTAGATGACGGATTTCCCTGTAGCTCAGGTGGTAAAGAATCTGCCTCCAATTCAGGAGACCCAGGTTTGGTCCCTGGGTGAGGAAGATACCCTGGAGAAGGAAATGGTAACCCNGGACCTTAGTCTTCAAAGTAATGTCTCTGCTTTTCAATATGCTATCTAGGTTGGTCATAACTTTTCTTCCAAGGAGTAAGCGTCTTCTAATTTCATGGCTGAAGTCATCATCTGCAGTGATTTTGGGGCCCCAAAAAATAAAGTCTGACACTGTTTCCACTGTTTCCCCATCTATTTCGCATGAAGTGATGGGACCGGATGCCAAGATCTTCGTTTTCTGAGTGTTGAGCTTTAAGCCAACTTTTTCACTCTCCTCTTTCACTTTCATCAAGAGGATTTTTAGTTCCTCTTCACTTTCTGCCATAAGGATGGTGTCATCTGCATATCTGAGGTTATTGGTATTTCTGCCGGCAATCTTGACTCCAGCTGGTGTTTCTTCCAGCTCAGTGTTTCTCATGATGTATTCTGCATATAAGTTAAATAAGCAGGGTGACAATGCACAGCCTTGACGTACTCCATTTCCTATTTGTAACCAGTCTGTTGTTCCATGTCCAGTTCTAACTGTTGCATCCTGACCTGCATACAGATTTCTCAAGAGGCAGGTCAGGTGGTCTGGTATTCCCATCTCATTCAGAATTTTCCACAGTTTATTGTGATCCACACAGTCAAAGGCTTTGGCATAGTCAATAAAGCATAAATAGATGTTTTTCTGGAACTCTCTTGCTTTTTCCATGATCCAGTGGATGTTGGCAATTTGATCTCTGGTTCCTCTGCCTTTTCTAAAACCAGCTTGAACTTCAGCGAGTTCACGGTTCACGTATTGCTGAAGCCTGGCTTGGAGAATTTTGAGCTTTACTTTACTAGTATGTGAGATGAGTGCAATTGTGTGGTAGTCTGAACATTCTTCGGCATTGCCTTTCTTTGGAATTGGAATGAAAGTTGACCTTTTCCAGTCCTCTGGCCACTGCAGAGTTTTCCAAATTTGCTGGCATATTGAGTGCAGCACTTTCACAGCATCAACTCAACACATCACTATTCTTTTCTAACCCTCAGATTCCCTATGTAAGACAGAGACTTCAACTAGAATATCTCCAAGTTGCTTTCCACATGATACAATCTGTCTCTATAAAATATGACCCTCCTGCTCTGTAAATCCATCCCAGTATTGGAAAAGATTTGAAAACCATTTTAAAATGAGCTCGTGTACACCTGTGGTGGATTCATGTCAATGTATGGCAAAACCAATACAACATTGTAAAGTAGAATAAAGTGAAATAAAATAAAATAAAAATGGTTAAAAAAACAAAAAATATAAAAAATGTAGGGAGTTACTTCATGTTCAAATTAGTAATTGGACTCTATGTGTCAGCTGTTTTAACCTTAAATGGTTGTGGCATGAAGCCATCTAGATAGTGTTAGATTCAGAAGACCAAATGCTTTCAAACATAACTTTTGTGTGGCCTGTTATTCCAATTCAGGAATCTAATAGGCTGCTCATAGGAGTGGTTATTTACATTTATTAAATAAATGTATGTTTATTTACATACATTTGTTTATTACATATGTTTATTACATAATTTATTAGCCCTCCAGTAAGCAAAATGGATATTAAAAGTTGTTGTTTTTGTTCTGTTGCTAAGTCCTGCCGACTCTTTTTTACCCCCAGGGACTGTAGCAGAAACTTTTCTTCCTCCTGTCCCCATGGAGGAACACCAGAGCTCCCCATCCCTCACTCTCCAAGAATTTTCCCAAGTTCATACCCATTGAACCAGTGATGCTATCCAACCATCTCATCCTCTGCCACCCTCTTCTTTTGGCTTCAATCTTTCTCAGCACCAGGGTCTTTTTCAATGAATCAACTATTCTCATCAGGTGGTCAAAGTAGTGGAGCTTCAGCTTCAATATCAGTCCTTCCAATGAATATTCAGGGTTGATTTCCTTTAGGATGTACTGGTTGTATCTCCTTGACATTCAAGGGACTCTAAGGAGTGTTCTCCAGCACCACAGTTTGAAAGCATCAATAACCTGACCTATGCACAGGATATGACTCTAATGGCAGAAAGTGTAGAAGAACTAGAGTTTCTTAATGGGTGAAAGAAGAGAGTGAAAAAGCTGACTTAAAACTCAACATTAAAAAAACTAAGATCATGGTATCTGCGTGGCAAATATGTTTGTCACTGCTCTCAAGCTTCCCCTGTATCATAAAAGCAATCATGAAAATACATAAATAAATAGTGTGTACAGCTCCAGTAAAACTTCATAGATCAAGTATACTGACTGCTCCTCTAGATTAGATAGATAACTGTAAGTTTGTACCAAGGAAAACTAAACAACTCTTAGGATGAATAAACTATTCTTGACATACATAAGTAGAGAGAAATTTCATATATGAAAAAAAATTGAATGAAAGAAGTTGCATATAAAATGTAAAAACTATATGATTTTACTACTATATAACTCAAAATATCCAAATTAAAGCATCATCAATTCAGTCAGATTAGTTCAGTTCAGTTCAGCTGTTCACTCATGTCTGACTATTTGTGATCCCTTAAACCACAGCACGCCAGGCCTACCTGTCCATCAGCAACCCCCAGAGTCCACCCAAACCCACGTCCATTGAGTCGGTGATGCTATCCAGGCATCTCATCCTCTGCTGTCCCCTTCTCCACCTGTCCTCTATCTTTCCCAGCATCAGGGTCTTTTCCAAT